>JANVCC010000076.1:8025799-8360245 GCA_025345505.1 Todiramphus chloris collaris | reverse complement strand
AAAAAAAAAAAAAAAAAAAAAAAAAAAAAAAAAAAAAAAAAAAAAAGGCAAGCGCGAAGGGCTGTTGCTATTTTTAAACACATCTCTCCTTTGTCGGAAAATGGCACTAAAAGCATTAAACAACCTCCCCGCCCCCGGGGACAGGCTCAGACACGCTGGCACCCGAGGGAAAGCCAAGGTTGATGGGACCGTCTCTTCCTCAGGTGAGGACTGAGAATCCCCCTCCTATGCTCTGCTCACCATCACCCCACTTCACACCTTGTATGAGGAGAGAAGCAAAATGCTGGGGCAATCAAGAAGTCGGTAAGTTATTTACTGTCTAATCTGTACACACACATTCTTTATTTATTAACTCACTTAATTATTGCCAACTTCTTTCGCAGACAATGAATTCCCTAATGTTAATAAACTGCAATCAATGAGGTAAGGCTGTTTCCCCCCCCCTTCTCTGTGTCTCTCTCTGAGCCAGACAATGCCATTGCCAACCACCAGAGCAGCACCTGGGGAGGGGGGCATCACACACCTCTATGAGATCACATCGTCGGCTCTGCCAGGCTTGGGAGAGATAGATTAGGCATTTCAAATGACTACATGTACTCGCTAGAGGAAGCGAGCAAACGCATTGTCATTCACATGTTTCCATGCACATCAGCCATCAACCTATCTTCCCAGGACTGGGAGAGATGTCACTCTTCTGATCTGGAAGAAAAACCCAGCTTAAACCATGTTTTCAACATATATACCTGGAAAGACGGCCTTTACAGCAGTAGTAGCCCAGAAACCAGAAGGACATGAAGAAATACCACAGTAGGGAAAGATCTTAAACCAAAGACAGATCCTGCCACCTCAAGACCCCAGACAAAGAACCAGCCCCAGACACACCTTCTCTTAGGAGTTGCAATGAATCTCATCCTGGATGAATATAAACTATAGGCCACACGTGAGTTTAATGCTGGTGGTGTGCACACCTAAACTGTCTTCTGCTGCTCAGACCCAAGAGCATCCAGACAATGCACAACCCACTGTGGGGGGAGGGGATGGTCATCTTCTCTCTTTCCTTCTGTACGTACCCTAAGAGCTTTGCCTTTCTCATAGTGTTCACCTCTGTGCATGTGAGCAGAGGAAAGCTGTTTAGCTTTAGCTTCTCTTTATTGCAAAGCAAAGGTATTGACATGGTTGTGTACAAAAGATGATCTTGATGGCAGGTCAGGAGTGGGTATGCTGGCAAGCCTGGCAGCTCCTGGACCTCAGGCCCTTCTCAGCCAGGCAGATGCCTGGAATTCCCTGCCTGCTTCCCAGCTTTAGCAGCTCCTTGCAGTCACATGCATTTATGTTTTTTTTCCTAAACCCTCAAATCTTAGGGAAAGAACTAAGATTTCTACCTACCAAAGGATAGATAGAAAGTTTTTTTTTCTACCAAAAGGTTTGACACGTTCTTCTGGAAGCTGTAGTACCATCTTTCAGCCTCGATTTCACAAAAGTAGCCTGCTACTGCCTTTTGCTCTCCTCTGCTTCTCCACCAAAATGTGTCATCTCCATCTCAGCAGAATCATCTCCTGTCTTGCCTGTCTGCTGTTAAGGGCTTGACTGAATCAAAGTCCAGTGCCCACAGAATCTCTGGCTTAAAAAAGAAATGGAAACCATACAAACCAGAAAGAACGTTTGGCAGGTGATCATGTACCAAACAGTAGTTCCCACTTCTCCTGATCATCAGAAGCACTAAAAGGAAGATTTATCTTCAATCTTGTTATTTTAGTTATCAGCAATCTCCTTGTTTCCAAACAGTTAGACCTCTTTACTAATGAAGTCTTAATGAAAGCAATGGATCCTGTATTTTTTCCCTCCACTGAAAAGTAATACTTTGGTGATATTGGAGGAAGCAGTGGAGCTGCAAGCATGTGGCCTTTCACTTGGAGTTACTAGAGCTGCCAAAGAGAGCAGCCCGGTCTCTTAACAAATACGATCAGCATATCAGACCATCTTCACCCTTGGAAATTTCCCTTCCAGACTCTTCCCTGATGGATAACGGCATACATTGGGATACCAGTGTTCTTAGTAGTAGGAAAATACTAGTCTGCACAAAATTCCTGTTCAAAACAACTATGATCTGTTTCTTACAAAGTAGTTCAGTTTGCAAGTAAAGCTATTTTAATGGTCTTCATTACTCGCTTGGGGTTCTGATTCAGCGCTTTTTAAGGCTCCACCTCTTTCTCATTTTGTCCAGGAAGATGTTTTTCACTTTCTCTCTTCAAGACATGGATCAGCCAGAGGGAGCACAGCAACACAAGGGGAAAAGAGCCTAACAGCGTTTTGCTGTAGTTCAAGAGTTACCTCCTCAGGGCCTCGGACTTCTGCTGACCTGTGAGCTGGGAAAGGGTTCATTAACAGGAAGGTTATAACGTATTCTCCTAACCCAGTGTTACCATCACAGTTTGAGTCTGCTCTTGGCCTAGTTCACCTGGGCAGCTGAATGACACATGGTATGTCCCAAGCTTAAGAAGAGCAGAAGATGACTAGAAACAGAGTGAAGTGCCAGCAAGAAATACCGGGAGCTCACAAAAAATCTAGGCTTTTTGAATATAATTCACCTTGTGTCAGGGCAATCAATTACTTATACTAATTAACTCATGTGACAGGAAAATACAGAAAAAAGAGCAATCACATCAAAATGGAAATAAATTAGTGCAACATCAATCCAACAATCTACTGGTTATTATGGGTGGCAAAGTATAAGCTACTGAAAGGACCTGAAGAAGAGTAATTACTAGTTAAAGCAGGGGATGAGGATCTTGATATTCCTCTTCTGATCACAAATTTGCTGCAACCAGCATTGATCTGAAATCTCCCATAGAAAGGCTTTTTCCTTGACTATTTTTGAGGTTCTCCTCGAATTTCAGGTAAAGTGCCCATCGCTTTATGCTTGGTTAATCTACCCATGAAATTAAGACAACACCTACTTACCTAACCAGGTTGTTCTTGAAGATATCTACAGCATTGGGATAATCAATAAAAGTAATCAGTAAGAGGACAGCAATATAAATAATCAGAGAGATCAGAGCATACAAGGGAGCACAAGGAGGGGAAGAGTGCTTCTCCTCCAACATGAGAACAAGAGGCTGTGCAGTATGTTAGTAAAGAAAATCTCACCTGTGTCAGCAGATCAAGGACTTTTAAAGACTTGTGACTTTGATTTATGGAATTTTTTGAGAACCTGGATGCAAAGATCAGGAAACCAACAAAACAGGCAACTCACGTGCTAACATCATCTCATACAGAAAGCATTAATGAACACTTGGAACAGTTGTGGGTTGAAATGCCAGTATTTCTGGGTCGCTTTGTTATCTTTAGCTTTTCTGCTAACTTTAGAGAGATACGTCATGGCTGTAATGTGTAAAAGGATAGAAATGGGATTCTCCTCCAATGGCTGCAAAATCAGACCCTAGAGACATACCTCTGTGTGACAGGGATGAAAGGAAGAAAACGGTTAGCATAATGGAGCTGGTGGAAAAGAGTATAAGGTCTTAATATCAAGGATGATATCAAAAGAAAAATCATACCGTAGCTTAATAAAAGTTGAACCTATGGAAGAAATACAGTGAATAGGCATCATACTTCACATACATGGAGCATAACCTTTGAGAATTTCTGCTATGAACTTGATAAGCATTTACACTAAGATTTGATTTTCATCGGCCTTTAAAATGGAAGTTTTCACAAGTAAGACCCATGACCTTTAATGTAATGTGCACGTGTCTGGCAACCACCTTAAAGAAAGAGTTACAAACAAGAGCAAAAGGATAAGACAACACTTTGAGGTGAATTATACAGGCTGTGGTGCTGTTAGAAAAAAATAGAACGGACTAATGAAGAAATGCCCAAAACCTCTGTCTGTCTTTCCCTCAAGCCGGCAGTATCATAGCCAGTGGGAGAGAATGGGGTATGGTATGAGGGTGATATTAAAGTAATTTAGGAAGAATTTATTTACTGAGATAATAGAACATGAAGCCAAAGGATCTATTAAAAGGAAAAAAAAATAATCAAGGTCTCTCAAGTGAGATGACATTGGGGTAAAAAAAGAAAATATATTCATTTAGCTGCATTTTGTAGATGGTGAGGTGAAAGACACGGTGAGATGCCTAGGGTTATGAAGACATGGCCCTGTGAGCTCTTATACCGACTTACGATGCTCCTGTAATGCTGCTCTTTCCTAACTGGTTGTCTCTGATGTGTTCTTTCTTACAATGTAGTTCAATCTGGCTATCAAAAATTACGACATAAAATTGCTAATTGGCCAGCAAATCCAAAGGATGTTCAAACCAGGACAAGAGGGTAATTTTATCAATCACTTTTCTACTTACCTTTTTGGGTAAGAAAAATCTCTGATTCACACTGTTTGGTAGTTCTGGCATTCCTATCTAGCTAGAGCCCAAACATCCAGAAATCTGGATTCAGTAGCATAGAAATATCTGGCAAAGTGGTTTCCAGTAACATCGGGGAAGATTAAAACATGAATGGAGCATGAGAACTAGATCACATATGACTTTTTGCCTGACAATCTATTTTTATCCCCAGTTAACATTTACGCACCGTGTAACATAACTAGCAAGTTCAACCCTAGAAACAACACCAGGATCCGAGCTGTTTCTGCTTGGATCCAAGTTGTCTTTGCCAGGCACAGTTTACAAATTAAGCCACTGGTCCCCTGACTGTGACTGGCAAAACATCAGTGTGTACAGAACTTGTGGAAGTCCCAGGAGGACCAGCTGGCCAAGCAGCAATGGCTTTTATTTTCCCAGCTGCTAAATCTTCTCTATAGGAACTCAGAACCCTTCCTTTGACTTTGCCAAATCAATGACTATTGCTATTGGTACACAGTGCTACTTGATCATGAATTAGGAGGAGGTAATTCATGTCACTAGGCATGGGAGTGGAAACACCTACAGGCTTTTATGGAGAAGACATGCTTAGGTTCCCCTAGGGAAAACTGTGATGACGACTGGACTAACAGCTATTGCTGGGAAGACAAGACGTGTCATGAAATGAACAGGAGGAAGGACATTCTTCAAATACTTAGAAGAGTATAAGCCCTTAAGATGGTCATCAGAAACCCCACTGCATTGCAGACACCTAATGACACCACTACCATCAGCTGACGGCCGGCCGAGCACATGTAGTGGAACCACAGTGGTTTTTTCTGCTTGGTCCCCTCACCAGTGGGTCCATCAAAGCAAGGGATGGGTAGCATCTGTGTTTCTGTTCCTTGCTGTGGCTACATTTCCATTCTCTTAATGTCAGGAGCTGTGTGTTAATACTTACCCAGCTCATGATGTGAACTGGATGGTGAAGTGAGCATCATACATGACTTAGTATTAGCAGAACATGGAGATACGGAGATCCATGGGTGGGCAACAGAGAAGTGCAGGCTACTATTATATTGTTATGAATGCCTGCTGCAGAGCCAGCTGATGAAACACACACACACTTCTGCAAATCCCTCACAGATCATCGCTTTGGTGCTGCTTTTGCAGTAATTGCAATTAATGTAGGGCTACATGAACAGAGATACAATGTCTGAATTATCTTCCATGTAATGATCTTCTGCGTCTTTCAAGGTTTGCATATAAAAAGCTATTCTGAGTTGTTGTTCAAGGCTGACAATGAGCACTTAGCTAAATTTAGAAATGTGTTAATTCTTTTTTACTTTAATATTGTATCAGTTGATTGCTCCTTACGTTAGCAACACATGTCACAAGTTAAACTTTCAAACGTGAGCCTTGTCATTATATATTGGCAATCACAGATGAAGGTCCCCTTCTACTGGATGCTGTGCAAACACAGCATCAAAAAGTAACCATGTGGAACACTCTAGCCAGGAGGCAACATCTGAAAAGAAAGGTTGGGGTATTAAAATAATCCTTATTCAGTGGGGAGGAAAAGAATAAAAATGGCAGATGGTATAGTTCTTACCTAAGCACCCATGATGTGGTGGGTACTGTACAAAACAATGGACAAGACATGGTACCTGCCCTACAAGGTCACAATCCAAATGGATGGGCACAGAAGAAAGATGCAGTTCCCATGAAGAACAGAGGAAAATGACTTGTGTCCCAGCATGATTTTGTATTTTGGAAGAGCCATGGAAAAACGAAATTTTGCAGAAAGGTATTCCAGCTCTGCAGATCACTTTGGTACAATTGCTGGAAGAGACAGACACAAGTCGATAGGAAGGAGGTCTTTTGCCGAACAAAGAGGAGTAGAAAAGCGCAAGTGTCAGGAGCAAGATGCACGGCCTCACACTCATGCTGGGTGTCAATGGGAAGCTGATGACTAGGTTTGAGAAGTGGAAGGAACTGAAGCTTCTGTACAGCATGAATTTTCAAGAACGCATTGCAATAATGCAAATGTCAGGGCTGAGACCATCTTACCATCTTATTTTCCATCCTGGTGTTTCGAGGGGAAAATATGTCATGGCATATTGAAAATGGCCTGTGAAGTACATGGACAAGTGGAGCCATTCATCTTGGCTTGATACTAGTTTTTCAAATGAGAAAGTAGAGGTGAACTAACCTGGCAGTGAGACTGCACATGGGTGTCAATGAAGTTTGGAGTGTCTTTCACAGAGGTCTGCAATGAAATCGAGAGAGGTCGACACTTCTTCCGGACCGCTTGTGGACTTGTGCCCTCTTTTTCATTTTTTTATAAACTAAAGGTGAGTCCAAGCAATAAACTGTTTTGTTCTTCCATTTATCCACTCATAAAGTACAATATTCAGCACAATTGAAGTCTGATTGACCTATGGTCATAAAATAGCATAAGATGTCTGACAAAAGAAAAAAATACAGTTCTACCTCACCAGCACTGACTTTTTGTCCAGTCCTCCTACTACATGCATAGTTGAGTAGAAGAGTGAGCTTTGCTTCTTATTCCTAGAGCATCTAAGGTAGTGTGGGGCTGCTTCTCTGAAGGTTTTTCATGAGAAAATGCACGTTCAGCTGCCCATTTACTATGAAGAAGACTGTTCCTAGATCTCTAGTAGTACTATGCAGTTGTTATTAAGTCAATCCAGGGAGGCACTGTGAGAAGATACACAGGATTTTCATCTACATGCTCGTCCACCTGATGCTTTTAGTATGGTAGCATATGATACCACCATCTTGAATAAAAGCTTCATTTGTGAGCTATCTTATGCAGCCTCCTTGAGAAAAATGTCATCACAGGACATAGTTTGACATCAGAAAAATTGAGAATGGCAGAAGAACATACAAAGCAGGAATAGCCTTAATAAGGGGTATACCTCAGTAGAAGCATCTAAACCTGGATGAGCACTTTCAGGGTAAGGTCCTGTGTTGATGCAGTCCCTGTTCATCTGTGGACTAGGAGGAGATGGAAGTAGAGAGAAAGGACAGGGCAGAAAAAGACATAAGTGGTTAGCTCTTTGAATAGAGAAGCCTTCTACAGCTGACATGAAAACACACAGCATCTGGAATGCTGCAGGAAGGTAGGTGAGCTGTGGGCAGGCTGGAGAATTCCCTCTATTGCACAAGCTATGCAAATGTAATTGTAGGCTAGAAAGTGCAGTGACTCATAGGTGAAGTGGATGTGAGAATATCTAGGTTAAAGAGAGTTTATACTGAGAAGACCATGTGTAGGACCTCAGAAGTTCCCAGGGAAGGGGAAGTGAAAGGAGCTAATGGAAACTCATTGCAGAGAGTTATCCTGTCACAGACTGCTTCCTTGAAGTGGCCAGCGAGGAGCTCCTGAAGCTGTTTAAACCTGGTGGCATTTCAAAGCACTCAAGACACCCAGGTCAGCCAGAGATTTGGGAATGGGGGTGAAGAGCAGAGAAGAGAAAACAGATGAAGCCTAAACCTCAGAAACTGAAGGTTGGGAACAACTTGCCTTTTTTTTCGGCAGGAGATGATACAGGTCATTGAGCCAGAAATCAGAGGCACTAATGCATATTATGAAGGCACAGGCTGGACCTAAACCAGCACCCCCAGGTAATGGACTCCAGCTGTTGTAACACTATGCAGAGGAAAGAAGTGAGTGGCACTGCCCCATGGTGTGTCACCTCCTGCAGTTCTCACTAATCAGATGACCCCAATGCCATGCGAATCAAGATTCACAGCAATAAACCACAGGATTTCCACCTTTTCTCAGATGGATAGGCAAACAGCAGATGAGGGGTGAACAGATGGCAGCAGAGGTGACTCAAGGCCAAGCTAACTCAAGACCTCCATGTTTTTGCAGGGGAGGTGGACCCATAGTGCAACAGGCAGGAGTATTAACAGATCAGAGCTTTGGAACCCCTGGCCCATTCCTGACAGATCTGCCCTTCATGAGACCGTGTGAAAATAATGCATAAACAAGCAAGAAGGGACAATGCTGCCTTGAAACCACCTCACTTTTGACTTTCTGCACCAACTGCCATGGCTTTGGTGCCACCTCATGCTTCTGAGGCGTTTAGCCATCACCTTGCAGTTAGATGCATATTGGGTCCTCTCTGAAGTCAGGCTGCTTCATCACTCCACAGAGTACTCTGAGGTTCCTCAGAAGAAGAGGCATTGGAGAAGGTATGGCACATGGCTCCCAGCGTGCCCCATGTTGGTTATCAACGCGGTGTTAGGTATTACTCTTTTGGTTACTCAGAAATTAAGCAGGGTTCTTGGGGGGTTTCCTCTGCTTTGAGCGGTCAGACCTCACAGATACTTTGGAAACCTTCCCCCCTTACCCAACTTTTCCCGATTAAGCAACCCGCTCAAAATTAGCAATAAATCAAATCCACTCTTCTCAGGCAAGGCATCTGTTGATAACCACATCGAGAGCAGCAGCCTTAAAGAAAACCGGGATATGCACCACAGATGGCTGCAGCCAAGGTGGAGACTGAGACTCAGTAGCTGCTAAACTCTTTTTTCTCCTGAGCTGATGGGCTCTGCAGTTTGCAAGCCCCTGAGAATTAACCAAGCAGTTCGTCACTTCAGCTTGCACATTGCAGAGCAGCAAAGTTTGGAACGTGCAATTCCCTTTAGTTTCTCTATAGATCAGCTATCAGAAATTACTATGTATAAAGATTTCCCTCTACAGGTGGTTAGAGCTTGTAACAGTCTCTCACTTTTCTGCATCACTTTAATTACTACTTTGTCTCATCATTTACTTTCTTATTATTTTTGCCTATCTCCCCCCACCCTCCACCCATCCACAGACTTTCAGTCTATTCCCAGTGGTAACAAATTCTCTGTGCAAGAAACGTCAATTCCTGTCCATCCTCCTTAAGCTTTAACGCTGCTGACTTGGACACTTTCTGCAATTAAAATTTAATTTGTGAGCTTGTTACCCGAGTGACTCGATGCCTTTCTTCTACCCCCCCCCACCCCCCCACCCCCCCCCCCAAAATGTGACAAAGTGAAAGTTGCAGCCTCTGCAAAAAGTGGGGGGGGGTGGGGGGGTGGTGGGGGGGCTGTCTTAAATACATGGCTCCGTGGCTGCAGTTGGAGCTTGAAAACTCTCATCCTTCCCTGCAGGAACATCAAAAATACACAGGACACACGACACGACAGCCCAGGGAACTCTTTGCAATGTTGTCCAGTCTTTTCATAGGCAGGCAGCAGAACACATCAGAAAAGTCTACTTCGTTGAAAAGCATCTAACAACTGAAATAGGAAAACTTTGCAAAAAAACAAAAGCAAAACACCTGCACGCACATACACACACACGCACACAGAGAGAAACCTACCTTGCAAAATCTTCTTCACTTATTTTTGTATGCAAAGAAAACAAAACCAACCAAATAAAAAAACCACCAAAAAGCCCAACCAAAACAACCCTAAAACAAAACAAAAAAAAAAACACCAAACCCAAACCAAAACAATCCCCAAACAAAACAAAAATAAATAATTCCCTCCCCTCCGAAACTGCTTTCCCTTCTTCCCCACGCCTTAGCTGGATTTCTAGGGAATTTGGGGACGGGTGGGAAGAGCCGAGGGTGGAGGGGCTGTATAAATAAACTAGAGCGTTTCGAGCTGTGTATCGCGAAAGGCTGTGGGTTTCTCCTGATGTGTGCCTGCACTCTTCCAGGAGAAAAGCAAAAAAAAAAAAAAAAAAAAAACCAAGCCAACAAAAAAAACAAAAAAAAAAAAAAAAAAAAGGAGGAGGGGAAAAAAAAAAAGCGGCAAAAAAAAAAAAAAAAGCGCCAGTTCGTGTTCAGAGCCTGACTTGGAGACAGGGAGAAGCAGCCCCCTCCCTCCTCCTCCTCCTCCTCCTCCTCCCCCGCCCGCCGCCCCCGCACCGCCCCCGCTCCGCCGGGCCCGGCCCCCCCTCCCCGGTGCTTGCGGGGCTGCGGGGCGGGGGGAGGAGGAGGACGGGCCCCACCGCCCCCGCTCCGCCGGGCCCGGCCCCCTCCTTCCTCCGCGCTGCGGGGCGGGGGCGCAGGGGGGACCCGCTCGGCCCCCGCCGCTATTTCCAGCCCCAGTGCGGCGGGGGCCACGCGTGTCCCTGGCTGCTCCGTGTGCCCGCCCCGCCGGGGTACCGCTGCCGTGCACAGGTAGCGAGGGGTTTATTGGGTTTTTTTTGGTGGGGTTTTTTTTTTTTTTTTTTTCTCACACTGGCGGGTGCCACTGGCCCTCCTATCTTATATTTGTTTTTTTTTTGGGGTGGGGGGGACACCACACACACACACACACACACACACACGCTGCTTGCAAACAGCTCACGGGGGTGCGTGGGCGGCGGTGGGGGTGCGTGTGTGTGTGTGTGTGTGTGCGTGCGGGAGCCGGGGTGTTGGAGCGGGCTCCCAGCCCTTGGCTCCCGGTAGCACAGTCAGTTCCTCCAGTGTGTGCTATTGACCTGCATTGACGTCATTGCGTCATTAGGTCTCCCTTAGAAACACTGACTTTCAAAAATAGTATCAAATTAATTCAACTGGCAGAGAGAAGCCACTAGCTGGAATGAGCCATAAAACTCCAGAATCTTCAGCCCAGCTTTGCTGTGCTGGTCCCCCTCCCCACCCCAACCCCCCCCCCCCCCCCCAAGCAGGCAGAAATCAGATTGTATGGAAAATACCACCGATGGAATAAAAAAAGAGAGAAAGAAAGAAAGAAGGGGAGGGGGGTGGAAGAGAGAGACCAAATTAGATTGCAAACCCTAGCCCAGCCTCTCTCCCTCTCTTGCCTTTCTCTCTCTCTCTCTCTCTCTCCCCCTCTCCCCTCCTTTCCCTTTTCTGATCTAAAAATATCCCCCCTGCTTGAGCTGACTGCAGTATCTTTTGTGTTGCATCTTTCTGTTTTTAGCCTTTGCATGAGCCATTGAAGGGTGGCCCACAAAGAGATCAGAAGCACAAGATATTGATCTATCGATACCCTCCGGGGCCAAGAATTAATTTTAAATGGAAGAGCTGCACCTTGATTTTGGCAGAGGCTGGGTGGGTGGGCAGATGACAGGGGTTATTTTAGGATACCATTCGCATTCCGTGAAGCCGCAGCTTCCACTTTCTCCCTCTAGATTCATTTTAAAAATATCCTTCCTTCCTCACCCCACCTCTCTCACGTGGACCTGTGGGCATGCACATGTCACCCCCATTCATACAAACACAATGCAACGGAGCAGTGGTAATGTGCAGCGATGGTACATTCACAAACACAGCCCAGTCCCTTTAATGCAGCTTGATTTCACAGAAAGGACACTGCAGCCCGGAGGAATTTGATTAGACTGGGGATTTACATTTGCAAGCTGCTTATTGGGTCCCTTCTTGTCTTCACCCTAACCTGGCAAAACTGATTTAATCTCTCTCTCTTTCTTTCAAAAGAAAACAGGAGAAAAATTCCATTTGCACTGTAGATGGAAGACCTAAACCTTAGAACCTGTGGTAAAGGACAGTAGAAAACAACGACCACCAAACACAAAAAAACCAAACAAACCCAACCAAAAAACCACCAAAACCACAATAACGTGTCTGGCGATCAGCTTCCAAGTGCTTTGCATCAGAGCCTGAAGCAGGCACACACCCGTGACAACACACAGCTCTGTCTATCCGTGACCTATGCTAGGCAGAGCTGGCCATATGCACCGTACAGCAGATCTAATCCCGCGACGTTCACAATTCAGGGATGTTGGAGGCTTTTGGTTGATTTTTTTTTTAATCCCCTCCCCCAGCACTGGTGAAACTGTTCAGGAACAGAGGGACTGTGCTAGACAGTAATAATTTGCAAGATCAGGCCATAACTAAGGCTCTCGCTCTGCAAACATTTCTTCACGTGCCACATGTTAAGACTGTGACTAATCTAATTGGAAATCAAGGGGATTACTCATAGTAGTAACATTAAACTCATGCATGTTTGCAGGATCAGGGCCGAAATGATTAATCACCACTGCAACGAGGCACCAGTGGGTACACTGGTTATTACTTACAATACCTTGGCACTGTACACGCTCACATCCTGCGCAGGGAGCATGTGTTGCTCTGCTGTAGCAAAGAATGAGTATCATATTCTGCTTAATGAGGGAGCCTGTGACACACCTTGCTATTATTTGCATGGCAAATACAATTTCTGTGATGCTGATCAGCCTGCCCAGCTAATACCACTTGGGGCAAATCTGGAGCTGTTTGAGCAAGAAGTGGTGGATGTACAGCCTACCTCAGATGGGCATCTCACACGTCCCTTCCTCTCATGCAATAGCTACAGACAGACTGGGGCTGCAACTGTATCTGCAGGCTGCTGGTTACTCCATGTTTTTCATCTTTGCTAACAGGCTTGACCCTTAGTTCTGAGGTGAAAATCAGGGGGGCAGAGTGAAAGCACAGCCGTTACATGAATCATTCATTCACAGAATCCCATCACGGTAGGGGTTGGAAACGACCTCTGGAGATCATCTTGTTCAACCCCCCTGCTCCAGCAGGGTCACCCAGAGCAGGGTGCCCAGAATCTCACTGTTCTGGCAGGTTTGGGATCTCTCCAGAGAAGGAGACTCCACAGCCTCTCTGGGCGGCCTGGATCAGAGCTCTGTCAATTCATCCAGTGCTCTACTCATTCATCTTTGTATTCCTGTTGATATTATTTTGCAAAAGATTGTTTGGTCCCTTCCAGAGCAGTCCATTCTTTGCTGTTCGGTTCTACTGGTGCTCAGCACCCAGTGATGACACTCTACTGCAAAAGTGACTGACCTTTGAGCTCAAGTCTCCACACCAGGTTGTGGTAAACTACTGAGTAAAACACAGTGAAGCAGCACATGGGCAGCAAGACATGTGCTGAGGCCAGAAGGCATCCAGGCACCTTGCTGGTAAAATAAGTGGGTGATTTCAGGTGACACAGGGTGCTGGGTGAATCTGAGCTGCACTCGTGCACTGCACAGGTGATGTCTTCTCTTGACAGCTTTTGGGAAGGCAGTAACATACATGCTTCTTGTGTTTTACACAAGGGCACCTTTTATCAGAATCCCACTATCTTAAAAATATTTGGGAGTTCTCTATAATAAACAGTCCAATATTGTTTTAGAAACAGAAGTAGTCAGGAGGAAAAAAAAAAACCACCAACAAACTATCAGTAATGAATTAACTGAGGGGAGATAGAAAACAGTTAAAAACAAAACCAAAACAGGATTAGGTTACCTGGAGCAAGGAAAGTGAACACAGTCAAAGAAAAACAAGTGACTAGGTCATCTGCCCCAATAAGTCACCAATACAAAAGCCATTTAGCACAAACTGTTCAGGAGTTTCTAAATTTTTTACATTTTGGATCTGGGGAACCAAGGGGAGGCTTTGGGCCATGTGCCCTGCCTGAACAGTGGCAGAGTGGATACAGAGAGAAGAGTCTGGAGAAGGAGCTAAGGCTCTGGAAGAGGCAAAAGGGATCAGAGGGAAGGGGTTAAAAAGGTGGCAGGAAATAAAGGCAAGGGAGTAGAGCTGGGGCCCTGGCCCACAAATGTGATGGGAGGCTCAGTGGAGGATGAAGGACAGGTAGGCAGCAAAGAGAGCTACTTCAAAATGCTCTCCCTCTCCACCACATAAGCAGAATGTTAGTTGGTGGGAAATCTGCATCCGTCTCACTGCCCTTCCGCTGGCCACCAAGTCCATCTCTGGCCAGAGACACTTGGAGCTGTGCAGTGTTTTCCTTCATGTGGCGTTTTGCTTCAACCAAGACTGTATCTCTGAGTTTCCAGGGCTGCCAACCCCCATTTCCAACACCCCAGGAGCAGCCTAGGGCTGGACCTTGTCTCTCATTTCCTGTCATGCCACCCTGCACCTGGCACAATCACACCTCACAGCGCTGCTGTGCAACTGTTTGCCTGCAGGTCGCTGAAATTACCTCTGAATGTGGGACGGGAGGGAGAAGGGTAAAGCTGAGATGGACACGGGGGAGGAAGACAGGGAGGGGGGCTGCAAACAGTGCATGCATGAAGAGGGTGTCAGAAAACACAGAGGTACAAAGTATGGGTGTAATGAAGGGGATTTCTGAGGAGCTGGAGCACTGTGGGAAAGTAAAAAGAGCCAGAAGGAATATGGTGGATGAAAGCAGTGAGAAGGAATGGGAGAAGCTGAGCAGTTGGGCTTCACAAACATCACAACAATGTGTCTACCTCACAGGGCTGTGAAGTGCTGTTTTGGGGCTTCTACTCATCATACACTCTTTCTTCACCTTTGTCCTCTTCACGTTTCAAAGCATGATCAGTAGTTCCAGACTACTCCCCAGTCCTCCCCCAGCTTCTCCCCAGGGCTCCATACTGGTACCCACAAACACAGGAGGATAAAAGATCAGGAAGCAGCGTGTAACGAAGTGAACCAAATGCATTGTGGAGAGCTGGACACCTGACATGGAAAAGGTCTTTTATTTTGAGGGGGGAAGCAAACTGAAGAAGCTTGGATACTGCAAAACTTGGCTTAGAGGGAACTGAATTCCCTTAATTTCCTTTATTTCCTTTCAGAAATTAGGAAAGCAGAGAGTGGCTGAAGGCAAGGAAGGAAACCTCAGAGACAGAGAATCGTGTTGCATGTGTCATTTGCAATGTGATTTCAACTCAGCCCTCTAGACTCTGGGCCACATCTGGGCCCTCGCCTTCCATGGCAGCCATGCTGGAAACAAGCACGGAGGACTCCTGGGCAAAGTCTAACATCTCCCTTTTCGGGACAAGATGCAGGGGGAGGCCATACACGGCCAACAGGCGCAAACTAGGCTTGGTCTACATTCAAGTGCTGAGCCTACACACACCACACTAAAAGTTATCTTGACTTTTCCCTTTCTATGCAAATCTCATTTGTAAGATGAGCCTTGCTCCCCTCTCCCAACGACAAGGAGATCACCCTGATGTACACCAACATGCTACGGACAATTTCTGTGGCAAAAGATTCCCATGGGCACATCACCCAAACCTCTGCTGGCAAACCAAATTCCCTGTGCTGCATCTCTCAATGTAGACCTTGCACCATATCATGAGATCAGCTTTTCCAAGCTGCTCCAACAGATAATCAATACAGCTACAGCCAACACAGTTAATACACTCAGAATAGATGCAGATAAATGCTGGATTTCCAATTTGTTGTCTGTGATTCTAATAATAGCACACCCAAAGAGAGTGTCTCAGGTCTATTCATTAGGCTCCTTGCTTTTTACTGTGCCATTCCCAGGAGCTAATACCAGCAGGACGCAGCTAAGATTGTGCTGGGGAGGGATTTTTTTTTTTAGTGTTTCACTGCTGACTTCTCAGATATTGCAGTTGTATGAATATTGGAGTTTTCTAGAAGGGTGGGGAGACACCACACAACCTGTGCAGCAACAAATGCTCCCAGCACTATAGAATGGTGAAATAAGGTAGTTCAGCACACATGGTGCTTTATGGTTAAGTATAGGAGAGTACACAGAGAGTTTAGACTAAATAGAGAGCCATTACAAAGAAGAACCAGAATAGGGGAGGGAGGATGAATGAGGGAAGTTACCAAATTTAACTGTAGGTGGGAAAGACACATCTTGCTTTTTTCATCTTTTTAAATCAAATTAGCATCCTCTGTTTAAAGGCTACCAGGAGTTACTGCAGAAGGTTCAGTGCTGGAAGAAGAACTGGGAGATTTTTTTGTCTGGATAGGCTGCACCACACATGGGTTTAGGGGTATCAGAAGCCAGAGGCTACACAAGCAGCAGAGCACATGAGCAAGCAGCTCTGCCTCGTCCCAGGACAAAGGAAGGTGCCTTTCCCCACCAAGCAAGGGAAAGCTACCCTCACAACTTGAAGTCCAAAGAAAAATTTCTGGTCTGCACAAGGAGTCCAAGAGACGGGCAATTTATGTGGAATTTAACAAAAGCAAAATCATGAAGAGCTATGCCACTACCACAGCCCTGGCAAACCAGTAACACACGGAAAGGTGTCTGTCCTGCTTCCTACTGTCTATGTTTAGCCCGTATCCATGGCTAAACTACAGCAGCTGCCCCATGACCCCTCCCTATCTGAGAGAGGATGAGGAAAAGGAGAGAAGACCCCTGGGTTAAAATGAAAAATAGATTAAATGCAATAGCCAAGCTAATACCACTGCCAATATGAAGTCTGTAAAGCTATACTCACTCCAGTGAACATACGGTGGTCACAATAACCAGAATAGCATTCTCAGGAACAGAATGGTGAGTGAATTTCTCCAGGAAGAGGGGAAAATCATTAGGAGAAGCGGAAGAAGCCTCTACTTAAAGCAAACTTCCCCCTTGATACTGAGAGTGATGTTTATGGGATGGGACACACCCACCAGCTTGGGGCAGCTGCCCTGGCTTGTGCCCCTTCCAGCTTCACCTGCTGGTTGACTGGAAGCTGCTAATGGCCTGCAGACCACAGCTGGCCCAGGATTCCATCTCAGCAAAAACAAGACAGCCACCTAATCAAACATGTCCCAAGGGTGAGCTGGACTTCCCAATTCACCCTCGACAACTCTGCCCCTCATTGCAGTTCAATTGGTAACGACTGGTTGAAGAGCCTTCAACTGCCTTGGCTGATGGCTGGTGCCAGCCCACAGTGGGTGAAGGTCTGACCACATTGCCCTGAGTGTCAGAGGGGAAGGGTTGCAGCAGATGGGCACGGACTCACAGGGTAGGCAGAAGTGAGGGGTTTTTACCCATGCCCAATATTGCTTAGGACCATCCTGACCACTCCTCTTTGCCAAATTCCTTCCCCTCGGCTGAACTCCACTGTGGTCACTGGAGCTGCAGGTGGTAAGCTGCACATTTTGCCTCACACCCTGTAAAATTCTAAACTGTTCCCAAGCACACCTGGCTCCATTTTGGATTGAGAAGGTAAGCCTCTAAAAAGCCAATAAACCAACCATTTGCTGTGAGATGCCCAAGCAGAAAAGCTTCTGTTCATCTCCAGTTTTCTTTTATCTGTTGCACTGGGAAATCTGTTTGAAAGCAAGACTTTGCAGTGGTCATTAGCAGTTCCTAGTCCTTTAATTCCTCAGACACCTACTGAGACCGTAGCAGAGCTGGGCTAAGGCATCCCCAGGGGTCCAGGCACTTGTTTGGTGCTCAGCCCACCTCTTTTCCCTCTATTGTGGTTGTCCTTCAGCACAGCCCCCCAAACCCTAACACAAGGCAGGCAGAGACAGCAAAAGCTGGGGAACTTACCACAGCGAGGATGAGTTGAGTCACACCAGGCTAGAAGATGGAGGTGGATGCTGAGTTTGCTTAGAAATAAATATTCTGGGTGTAAACATTCTTCTTAGCTGTTAGCCTCCTCTCCCATCTTGCCTAGCCGAGGAATTAAAAATGTTTGGCAGCTGACATGCAAACACTTGCTACAAATCCTTAAAAAAAAAAAAAAAACAAACCCAAAAGCACCCCCAGAGCTAGCTAAGGCTCTAGGCTGTGACTGTCCTCTGAAGTTGTTAGAGCCTGGCCCAGGCTGCCCAGAGAGGCTGTGGAGTCTCCTTCTCTGGAGTGACTCCAAACCCACCTGGACAATGTGATCCTGGGCCCCCTGCTCTGGGTGACCCTGCTGGAGCAGGGGGGTTGGACAAGATGATCTCCGGAGGTCCCTTCCAACCCCACCATGCTGGGATTCTGTGAAACCTCCTGCCTCACCCCCTCCTGTTGAATGGTCCTGGGGGCCACAAGATGCTGTCCAGGAGAAGGCAAAGATGTTTTCACCCTGCTAGATGTGGAGCTCCTGTTAGAGACATCCAGAGGGTTACTCCAGTTAGCTAAAGCATCCTAAGGATCCACTGTAGCTCAAAATACCTTTGGTGCTCCACGCTACAGAGAGATCAATGCTGCTAAAGTCCCTTGTCTCATGCCCGCTAAATTAATGAGGACATTAATACAAAGATGGCTTTGGCGTTTGCTGCTGCCATGACCTTTAAAGGTCCCTTCCAAAGCAAAGCATTCCCGTGACTCCACGATTCTGCGATTACTTTCAGCGGAGTTTGGGAGCAGAATCGGGCTCTCTGACTCCTCCCCCCCCCCCCCCCCCCAGCAGAGCCGCGGCGGGAACCGGCCGAGAGGCCCCGGGTGCCTTTGAGCCCCCCGACTCCCCCGCAGAACGGCCCAGCCCCCGCGTCACTACCCGCGTCGTTCTCCCGCGGCAGCGCCTTCCGCGCGCCCCATTCACCGGCTGCTCGGCGGGTTTTTGTCAATGAGGGCGCGTTTTTTATGAATCGGCGGAGCACCTGCCCCCTGGTGGCTTCACTCCGCGCCCGGCTCCCCGACACCGCCACCCCCCTCACCTCCCCCCCGCCCCACAACCCCTGCCTTCCGTCGGGGAGGGGGGCAAGCCGGCCAGGAGACCTCCCCAGGGGTTAAATAATAGCCCAGGGCACCCGAAGAGCTGGGCGGGAGGATGAACCGAAAGGACAGCAGGCAAGGAAAGAAAACAACCCTCAAACCCCCGAAGCGGTAGCTTGGGGAGTAGAGGGATATTTATTTTTAGGGGGGTTTAAGAAGGTTCTAGCTAATTGAACGGAACTGGAAAGGCAGGCAGCTGACACGCCTGCAGAATGCAGTCCCCCTGCACGGCCGTGGAGCAGGTACAGCACAGCAAATGGCTTCTGCCTGACCTATATGGCTCCAACGCTCACCGGAGAGTGTGAGGGGCTGCATGATTCCTCATTCTTCTTTTCTCTCTTTACCCCTTCCAGTCCCTAATGTGGGGTTTTCTGGAGCTGGCTATGGTAACAGGTTAATTAGGAGAATGAGTTTTTACTGAGAAACAACATGAACCCCATGACCTAATCCACAGCGGGACTCCTGAGAGGACCCAGGTATGACACTGATGTGGGAAATACAAGACCAGAGGAGAAGAGACAAGACTGACAGCACAGAACCCACCCATGGACCTCATTTACAATTAGGGTCACAACATCCTGCAGTTGTTATCCGTGGCAAAACCAAGGAAGCCAGAATGAACCTCCCAAAGCCAGTGGCAGCCCTGGCTTCACAGCTTCTGGGATTGCTGTCCCTGGGATTGTGGCTGGGGTGAGGAACTGGGAATGCCGGGGCTCCAATCCCAGCTATCACATCACTCCTTTCCTAGGCAAGTCTCTGTAAAACGAGTAGTTAGTTTTCCACCTCCTGGGGGCTATGTGGCTGAATTATTGATGGTAGAAGGTGAAAAGCAATAAACAAGAAATCAGCCAAATTGGTAGCATGAGGGAAGAGCAGGTATTAATGTAATTACAAAAAATAAGATCTTTGTTCCTGCAAATGTGGGTAGGAGCACAGCCTCCCGGTTACCGGAGCCAAGGAGAGGCAGGACTCCCCGGCTGCAATGCCAGCATGCGTGTGGCATTTTGTTGGGCTTGGACTAAAGGCTCAGACTGGTTTGGTCTTTACTTGTGGCTGCATGTTCTTTGGTCATGGATTTCCGTGCTACTTTAGAGGGGAACACCTCAGCTCTGCGGGGCCTGTGGGCAGTATTGTGAAGAAATAGGATGCCTGACATGAAACACACGTGTGCTTGTCTGTGTGTATATTTGTGACCTCTTCCCGCAGAACTATCTTGTCTGTACACACAAGGACCTCGATCATGATTAGGGCTTCTGAGAAGGGACATAATAAGAGTTTAAAAATACATACAGTAGTGGGTGTTATGAGTGACCTTTGCTGCTTATGCCTTAGACAGAAAGCCTTGTTTTTCAGCAAGCTTGACACAGTCTTATATATCTTGTGGGGTTTTTTTTTTACTTCATGTGGCTGTCAGTTTAAAATCCTTGGATGGAATATTTAACTTGAATGCTTTCCACCTTCTCCTCTCCCTCTTTGCATGAACCAACACAGGTTTCTTCTGAGTGAGCAGAGTGCCTCTAATAAGAAGTACGGCAGCTAGATCTGGGATTGCTGCGTATTCCCCTTCGCAAGTCTTGGCTCAAAATACTGTCTTGCAGAGAAAGCCCCTTCACACACGGGGAGATCTAGAGCAGCCAGTAAACTAGATCATTGCTCTTGCCTCCTCAGGAACACAGAAGAAGAAGTAAGCTTGCTAAGATGCCTTCCTGGGGCCAGGAGCCAGCTCCTCTGGCTCCCAAAAAAAGAAGGGGAATCAGCACTTGGAGAAAAAAATTGTCACTGCCACCTGTTCACAGGAGAAAATTCCCAGGACTGCAGCCCAAATTTCTCCTCTGTGCTTTTCTAAGGTACACCTCACAAGATGCTGCCTGGGAGAAGGCAAAGATGCTTTTGCCCTGCTGGATGTGGAGCTTCTGTTAGAGATGTTAACTAACTAACTATGTTAACTAGAGATGTTAGCTAACTGCTCCAGTTAGCAAAAGCATCCTGAGGATTGACTATAGTCCAAAATACCTTTGGTGCTCCATGCTACAGAGAGATCAACACCACTGAAGTCCCTTGTCTCATGCCCGCTATATTAATGAGGACATTAATACAAAGATGCCTCTGCTGAGATGTTGCTGGTACCTTTTCCTGCCTTGTTTGGCCACAGAAATGGGGAGGTTGGAGACAGGTCTAGGGATATTCCCCTCTGCTGCCCAGAGTGCAATAAACTTGGAAGCAAAGAGTATCTTTTCACCTGGAATTCCTTCTGTGAACATCTGAGCCCCTGTCAGGCTGACCTGCTGCAATGGGAGCTGGGAGGGACTCAAGGCTAAGCCTGAAGGGCACTGCAAGCTCCCATCACCTCTGGCGGTTTGCTGGGGAGAGGTCCAGCCCTGCTGCTGCTGGCCACCATCACTCCCAAGGGCAGTTCATCTCACCACGTTTGTGCCAGTGTGGACCAGGGACCCGGTCCGCTCTTTGGTTCTCCTGGGGTGGCTGACATGGGAGTCCTTGCTGACCCATGTTGATGTAAAGGCACTCTGATGAGGCAATTTAGTTTCCCCTGTCCATGCCTCTGGCACACTGGGTAGTGTCTGAGGGGGGGTGAAGCTCTCCAGGTCTTTGCTATGATGCAGCCCTCAACAGGAAGCCACCTGGTGATGGGCTGCAGAGCTCTTTGTGATGACATTATTTCTGCACGATAGAAATGATTGAATCCATGTGGCTCATTCATATAGGACCCAGTGTTAGAAGAATAGATAAACTGGGTGCCCATAAACTGGGCACAGGTACAAGTATGGAGGATAAAACTGTGCTGTCCGTCGCCTTGGTGTAAACCCCAGTGGAGTCGGAGCAGTCATATTGCCATAGCTACATCAGCCCACCAACAGCCAGAGCTGTATTTCAGATTTTTTCCTCCCCTCCTTTCCAGCTCCTTGTCACAGTGGGGATGTGACTGTCAGAGTCAGGGAGGGCAGGTGGCCTGGCATGGCTTGGGAAGGGAGGCGAGGGGCACCAAGCACCAGGGCTAGCGGTGGGCAAGTGGGCTGCGGCGAGGTGGGGCTGCAGCGGGGAGCATTTCCTACCCTGCTGCCAGAGAATTACATTCACCTTGGGGATCTCCGGGGTTTGTAGCGAGGTTGTTTGGAGCTTATTCGCCCCCCAGCACGTAGAGCTTATGTGCCTGTGTTTAAATATAGACTCAAGCTCGCCGAGTCCCCAGCGCTGGGGAGGAGGCACGGAGCTCGCTCTGCCCCAGCCCGCGGGGTGCCGCAGGGATGCGGAGGGGAGCACGCGGCTGCTGGAACCCCGTGTCCTGGGGAAGGGTGGGATGTGCGCTCGCACCGTGCTGCTTCTGTGTGCGGGGGTCACGTGGAGCCGCTCCTGCAAGGTGCCGGTGCCGGTGCTGCGTGGGTGGGTGGGTGGGCGGGGGCGTGAGGAGGCAGGGGGGCTGCTGGCGAGGCCTCCCCACTGGCCACCGGCCACCCAGAAGGAGAGGGGGGGGGGGGGGGGGGGGGGGGGGGGGTACGGCTAAGCTGTGCTGAATCCCCTTGAAAAATCTGCAGTTTGGTGTCTTACTGGGTTTTATTTCTCTCTCCTGTTCCTCTCTCGCCCTGGAGTTCTGTAGTAGCCCTGAATTAGCATGTCACGTGTATGGCATGTGGAAATGAATCAGGGGCATGTGAGGAGGAGGAGGACGCCTGTGTCTGTGTTTGCATCCAAGGATCTCCTCTCACTCTGTGTTTGCGTAGGTGTCTAGCTCCCTTCTCCCCCCCTCCCATCCCTGCCTGGCTCTCTCTCCCTGCCTCCCTCCCTCTCATCCCTCCATCTGGCCAGCCCAGCTTTCCCTGCCAGCTCAAGCAGAAACTGCAGCCTTTTCCCCTGCACCCCATTAGGAAAATAGGGTAGCCCTAGTCTCTGAACACCTACCCAGGGGAGAGTGTGCGCGCTCACGCTCCCAAATGTGGGCTCCCTTCCCCGCTCCTCCCCCCCCCCCTTCCCTGGATTTTTGCTCCTTAGTCAGCACCTCAAGCCCTGCAGACTGCACCAAGGGCAAGCTTATTAACGCCAACAACAACAAAACAGAGCTGCCAGCCCAGCCCCAGAGCCTGCCTCTGGTACTGAGCCCTGGAGCCTGCCTCTGCTGTCGGGTACCTTACCCTCAGCCCCTTGTAGGGAACTGCCACCAGCATCCGTCTGCATGCACAAAGCCGGGTGTGAATCAAATCCTGTGCGGGCAGGGAGGGGACAGGTCCCTGGTGGTGTGCGGGATGAAGGCAGGACCCCCAGGGAGATGGGTGAGGAGCAGTGTGGGGAGCAGAGGGGGCTGTGGAGGAGAGGCCGAGACCCTCTTGGGGTGGTTGCCGCACACATGCCCCGGCTGCGCTCCCCTGCCCGGCCCAGCACCCCGAAACAGGGATGGTTCCAGGGAAGGGGTGGGGAGCACACCCTGCACTCAGTCCCCTGTGGCAACGGGCCGCGCAAGCCCAGAGTCACCCAGTCCCGGTCCCAGCTCTCACTGGAGCAGCCGCCCCCACCCAGTGAGACAAGCTCCGGGACCGTTCTGTTTCGAGCACTCCCTCTGCACTGGGTGAGATGGGATGCTTCTGCAGCCCCCAAATCCACCTCTCAAGAGGCAGGTCTCGCTCTGACCAGCTCCCCAGTGCTCCCACATCCCAGGTGAGGGTTGCCCCCAGACGGTTTTGCGCAAAGCCCCCAACCTAACCAGGGAATAGCTGCCTCCAATCTCCCTCCCCAAACCTCTCCCCAGGCAATTTTTGATGCTTCCAGCTTCCATCCCCCCGGCAAGCTTTGGAGATGGCTGCCCCCGCTCCTCTCCCCCCCACTTCGTGTACCTCCTCTGCTCGACTCCCAGCCCCTCTTTGTCTTCCAGGTTTTCCCCTGCCCTCCTCTCCTTGCCCGAGGGAGCCCTGCCCCATGGCCTGCCCCATGGCCTGCCCCATGGCGTGTCCCTCCCCAGGGTCTGCTGCTGGCAAGGTGCAGCCTTGTGTGGCAAGAGGCTATAAATAGCTCGGTAAGCTCCGCTCTCATTGACACCGTTTGGACAGAGGATGGAAAAATAAACAAAGGAAACTCCGTTTGAGCTGCAGCCACATTTCTCCTGCTAAATAATAACAGATTTTCCACCAAGGTGTGTGGATAATACACAGATTGGCAGAGTGGGGGGAGAGGGAGAGAGAGCAGGAATCGAAACAAATTATACACACCCGGTGCATGTCAATATTTTGGTGCCTCTCGCTCTGCCCTGTAGTAGTTAAGCACATGCAGATTGCCTATATTTAGAAAAGGGTATATTTTTAAATACTCCGAGATGGAGATTGTTTCCATTAATAATGGTGGAGCACACTGGAGGAGGCAGACCTAGCGAGGAGCTGTCGAATGTTGCTTTAGTGACATATAGAGGCCTGAGCGATAAAGGACAGGGCAGGAGCAGAACAAATATTTTGAAATCAAGCAGTGATTACCCTGAAGTTTGTGGTTGTGTTGCTATTTTTACACAGGGGGGCTGTTTGCACTGGGAGATTATTCACGGTTCCCTGGTGCAGAGACTCAGGCAGTGGGAGAAGAATTATGTTATTGGGGGTTTATTTTAGTTAGTGTTTTTTCCTTTTTTTTTTTTTTTTTTAATTGAAGATAGAACATACACTGCAGCAGAAAAGGTTCAGCTCTGAATGGCTGAAAGCAGGAATGGACACACAAAAAAAGTAGCATTTATTACCCAGTGCTGTGATGCTAACCCAGCCTGGCTTAGGCTGTATTTTTAACAAAATCCCTTCCCCACCCCACTCCATCCTCTCTCCTTTCAAAATAACCTCTCCCAGTCTCAGTATTCCTACAGGGATTTTAAAAGTGGATTTTCATTTATGTTAGGGGAGGAGGTAAGCAACCAAATAAGATCTGCACCATAACATGCTAGGAGCTACACATGCCTGGTATTGAGAGATTGCCCATGAGGCTTAATATGTAAAATGAAGAAAAAGAGAAGAAAAAAGAAATAATAAAGGAAAAAATAAAATAAAATTTTTTAAAAAAGCAACAACAACAAAATGACCAAAACCCACTTTACAGTTACTTTATAGATGGGTATAAGTTGGGTGACTCACCCAAGGCTATCGGGGGAACTCTGTGGCACTGCCGGGATGCAAAGCCAACTTTTCCATCTTAGCACAACACCCTTCATGTGACCATGAAGATGCTTCAAGTTTTTGTTTGTTTTTTTTCTCCTCCTAGATGTTTCTGCTTACTTATTGCACAGGCAGGATGGGTCACAGAAGCAGAAATCCCCGGAATTTTTCTATTACTCGCTCCCGGAGGGACATGTACCAACTGGATCTGCTCTCCCCAACCAACACCCAGCATGGTGGGAAGAGACAGCCCAAGCAGCTTTCACGGTCTAAGTGAGCTGAGACATCCAGGGCTCAGGGTGACTGGTGCTTGTGGTCACCTCCTGGTGCTGGTTGGGTTGCCTGGTGGGGTGTCCCCCCTCCTGGCCCCTGCTGAGCCCAGTCAGCCCCAGCACAAAGGACTTTAGCTCTTCCCCAAGAAAGGTGACATTGGGGAAACCTATTCCTCAAGGGCCATGACTTGTCCCCTGTCCCCACCTCCTGGTCAGGGCTGAGTCCCACTCCCTCACCATGCCAAGCAGGGACAGTTATCCTCCTCTGTGGCCTCCTAGAAGGGAGTTAGCCTTCACCAGCTAGGACAGGTACTTAATTATCAGACCTGCACGTGCAAACACATCCCCACCTCCTGGCAAAACCCAGTCAGGCATCCAGTTTTCCCCATACTCATGTGCAAAGAGAATAAACATGGCCTGACATGTAGGAAAGCACAGGGAGCAGATGCTCCTCTTGCTTCTGAGATGGTCTGACCTGGGTAAGTCATGCCACCTTACCCAGCAGGATAGAGTTGGGGAAGCCATACGGTGAAATTAATCAATGACTTGTAGCTGATCAATGACTTGTAGCTAATCAATGACTTCTGAACTCTGAGTAGAATCATAGAATCATCTCGGTTGGAAGAGACCTCTAAGATCATTAGGTCCAACCATTAATGCAGCACTACCAGGTCACCACTAAACCATTCACCACATCTGCAGGGCTTTGAAACCCCTCCAGGGATGGGGACTCCACCACTGCCCTGGGCAGCCCGGGACAGACCTTGACAACCCTTTCAGGGAAGACATTTTTCCTCATGTCCAACCTAAACCTCCCCCGGAACAACTTGAGGCCATTTCCTCTTGTTCTATTGCTTGCTCCTTGGGACCAGAGACCAACACTGTCAATGAAAGTTAGGTGATGGAAGATGCTGAAAAGTTTGGGAACATGGGTGAGCTCCCAACTGGAAGCTTCTTAACCTGCCCTGCACGCACAGGCACCAAGCCACGGGAAAGGACAGAGCCCTTCCTCAAGTGGCCTTCACCAACATCAGGGTGAGCCTCAAGCTGTCAGCTCACTTGTGAGGATCTTGGTGGCTTTTTTGATTTTGTTGGGTTTTTTTTTCTCCTGGAGTGCTCAGCCCACATATTTGAGCTTTTCCCTCACAACTTTCTTACAAACAGATCAAGTGAGAGGCAACAGAACTGAGCTGCCTCCTTTCCCCAGAGGGAGAGGGGTGGGTAGAGGTGGGCATTTCAGGCTAAACCTACTACACTTACTGAAAAAAAATCCCTTTAAATATACGTGTGGCGTTCAAATCTATCTTCAGCTAAACCTTTGAATGAAAAATCAGTCGACAGCCTCTTTCCACCCGTCTGAGGCACAGGCAGCACACCCCACATGCACGAGCCAGGGATTTGGGGGAGAAGCAGCAGAGGGATTCCCATTAAGGAAACCCCACTCACTGTCTGCTTGGGTAAGACGCGGGGGAGGCTTCCTCTCCTTCCCAGCACTACGAACACGAGATCATTTGCCTCATGGTTGCATAATTCCCTTGCTCAGTTGGGATTTCATATGTTACGCCCATTTAAAGCCCACTAAGAAGAGACCCCGTCTTCTGGGGATTAGAGGCTGGGGAGTGTAGGACATGGTAGGGTTTGTGTTCCCACTGTCCACCTGGCACCTTGCACAAACTTTTCCCTCTTCCAGGCTTTCCTCCCCAAGGGAAAGGGATGCTTCACCCTTTTGCGTTTGTGCTCTGTGTGTTGTGATCTAGACAACCCGAGGTTTGGAAGGATGCTCATTTACTACAAGCTCTCTTCCCAAACTGAAAAAGGCTCTTGGCTCCTCTTTACATTTTGGTTATGAAGCTATTTGGTCATTAAGCTACTGGTGGTGGTAACATTTGGTTATGAAGCTATTTGGTCATTAAGCTACTGGTGGTGGTAACTGCTCCGAGGAGATTGTCACAGAGCAGCAGAGCTGGAGGGAACCTGTACTGCTTATCTCATCTATCCCGCTAGCTGTGTCAAAGTCAACTGCAACCAACATCATTCCTGACAGATGTCAGTTCACCCTTCTTAAAGGCTTCCCCAGTAGCCGTTACACCACAATTTCCATTTAATTGAGGACCTCTCTATGATGCAGAGAGCAAGCACAGTGGTTCAACATTGACCACACTCATGTCCCCAAATGGAGAACCTGGATGGGCCAGCCAAGGTCTGTGGTTGCACCGAGTAAAAGGAACTTCATGGCCATGCATTGGATTGTCAGTCCTGTCAGGCAGCAACCAACCTTCCTGTTAACCCAGAAATATTAAGGCAAGCATAGGTTGAACCTGAAGAGCTGCGGGCAATATGACTACAAGAGAAAGAGACTCTGGTACCTACTATTGCTTCTTTCTGAAAACTCCCTTTGGATCACAAAAACCCAATGGGGATGAAGAGGCAACAAATCAAAATACAGCTATAGAAGACGTCTCCGAGGAAGACTTGGAATAGGAGGCTGAGGTATAGGATGACCCTTACCCAAGCACCAGGACTAAGATTTCTATTGGCTTTCATGACAATGAGTCTCTAGCTGACAACTCACGCCACTGCCATGCTCTGATATAACTCTAGGGACAGTGGCACCATGCCAGCTGGGTGCTTTATTCATACTTTGCTACTCTTATGAAGATAGGCTCAAGTGACTCATATGTCACTGGCCACGCACCATACATTTAAACTCATTGTCATGGATTTTATTTCTGGGGTTAGGTTGTCGGCATTTTCCTCCGTTTAAAAAAATATATATATTAATTCCTTTCCCTCTGCTTTCCTCAATTTAATTACAGCTGTGTAATCTGGAGATCTGTAAGGCTCTAGCATGAGGTCTCTGGCTATCAAGTTTCCGTGTTCACAATTAGCAAATGGAGACAAGAAGAGCAGCACTGGAAGAAAAGGGTTTTAGCTTAAGATCCTTAAGAGGATCTGTGATGGTCTGGTCTCGTTACTAACAGGACAGCCATGGATGAAGAAGGTTTTAGGTTTCAAGTCCAAGTTTCGGGACACCAAAACCAATATGAAACCCAGTTTTTGTTGAGCTTTCTAGAGGTAGATAAATGTCAAGCAATTAGGAGCACTAAATTGTTTTAAGTCTCCCTCTGTAGTGTTCAAGAACCATAGAACCACACTGATGTCTGCATGATCTTAGCTGAGAAGCTCTCATCTCTAGTCAAATGCCACTGAACAGTGGCTTTTGAGCAACACAAGCTCAAAATTAGTGGTTTTTTTTCACATTCTGATTGTCAGCTACTGCTTTCTCCCTCTCCACCATTTCATGCCACAGTTCCCTCAGAGATATCTCTCAAACTTTACACTTGCTCCTAGACAGGCAGGCAAGGGACTTAGGCACAGTCAAGAAGAAGACAAGAGGCTCAGAAAAGTCCAGGATGTCACCTGTGGTGCTTCTCCCAGCACTTCTACACTGCACTGACACGTGGAGAGCACAAACACATTAAAACCAAGGCAGGTGGATGAACTAGATCAGCCAGAATCTTGCTGGAATGCTTTTGAATTCAGTATCTGTCCACCCTGCTTTTCATACCACATGAACACCTGAATGTCTCATACCCCTTTCCTGCAGTGCTAACTGGGCATCTTCAGCATTGTGGTGTCTCATTTCAGGATGAACTCGAAGCATAGGTACAGTATGCTGGCAGCCCAGAACTAAGGAAAGTAGAAGTGGTGTTTTGGGAAGAGATTTCACCTAAGTGATTGTCTACAGCTCGTGAATGTTTTCCATTTCTAGAACACGTGTACGGGCAATGAGAAATTCCTCAAGGAATTCTCAAAAGAATTTCTCAAGGAAAACATCATACCTGTTATGACCTACCTGTCTCCAAGGATCTCCATTCTGTCACGGGATTTTCACTGCTGTCTCAGATGCTACAGAGCCTCTTGCTCAGGTCCTGTGCTGTGCCATGGTAACTGGTTATCAGGGAAAGAGAGAGACAATGTCTACACATCCTCCATGCAGAGTCTAGGCAGGTGCCTCAAGGCACTAGTCAGGTCTGGTCAGATCTGAAAGTAAAAGAAAGGGAACTCAAATGTTTGCTGTTTATGGTGAGAAGGACAAGCTCATTTAGGCAATGCTGTACCCTAATTGTCATGGCAATGGAAAAATTCCTCTGTGCTTTTCTGAATTTTTCTTTCTGCAGCCACAGCTGAGACCTTCTATGGGCTGTATTCCTGTGCAGGTGGTCCCGAGGTGAGACTTTGACTTGCCCCTAGAAGCAGGGGAAAAAAATTGGAATAGGAGTATGTGGTCCATTGACTAAAATATCAGCCCTTCCCACAGTGCTTCAACATGGGACAGATGCAGTGACACAGTACCTGAAAGAAGAAATTTCTGTGTAATTCCTTCCTTGGCAATGATGCTTCATCGTAGAAATGAAGATACAGATAGCCAAAAGCATGAATATCCTAGTCCAGCTTTGCTCCTAGAAAGACAAGTGAGGGTCTGGTGGCTTGCAGGCTAACTGTCCCTCCCACCTCAATGTGGCACCAAAATGGCAAGAAGATGGAGGATGCTGTTGCACAGTTGATACTGCAGTGATCTGGCACTGCAGGTTTGGGAAAAGGATGAAACCTGACTTGAAGGTTAAAGTCAAAATGGAGAATCCCACCTCCTAATTTCTGTTCCAGGTACTGCTGCTAAGATGGCTTCAACAAGTCCCCCCTCTTTGTACAAGGGGGCTAATAACACCAGTTATCTCCTAGATGGGGGCACCTGAGATTGAATGGAGCAGGGGCTGTAAAGGGCTTTAGGAACCTCAGTTAAGGGGTTAGGGTAGCAAAATACTTGCTGGTTGGAAGTAGCCATGCAGTAGCCTCCCTTCTGCATATTTACTATAGGAAAGCAAAGGGGAAATGACACCTAGAGCTTCTCCTTTTTCTTCTGCTTTAAACTTCTGCTGCCTGTTTCTCATGTCTGCTTCACCAGGGAGATTTCTTTGGATTGGTCATATAGGGAGAAAAACCCTGGACTAGGGTTGTGGGGTTGGGTTGGGGTTTTTTTTTAGGTAGAGGCAACTGCAGGTAGGGACTAAGCATGTGCCTTTTAATCTCCCTATCTGGCTAGATTAAATACATTTATAGAACACAAAATGTTCTGCAAAGTGGAAACTAGAAGACTGGCTTTGTTGGGCAGGAGAGAGTTAATCCCTATGGGGTGCTCATGTACGTCAGAGCAGGTTCCTGTCTGTGCAGTGCTCAGCTAGGATTGAGAGCTTTTGTTCCTTGTTGTTTTTCATGATTTCTTTGCATTTAATAGTGTTTGGGTTTTGTTTTTTTGTTGGTTTGTGGGTTGGCTGTTGCTTTTTTTTTTAACTACATTTTAAAGAGCGTTTCAAGCTGGCAAATGGGGGGCAAAGAACCCTGTAGGCTGCAGTCCCCTACATATCATAAGGTATTAAAGAACATGACAGACAAGGGCAGGACAAATCCCCACCCTGGCCATAGCTTGTGTCCTTCAGCCTTTAGTACCTGTGCCACACCCTGCAAGGGCCAAATCCCAGCTCATCTCCCACCATCTTCCAGGGGTCTGAGCAGGGGATAATAAATGGTGGTGGGAGTTGAGGTGGGGATGCTGCTACCACCTCTCCAGCTCTGCCCCTTGAGGTCTCCGAAGAGGCAGCAGGACTCATGACCAACAGATAAGAAGCCCTTGATATTTCACTCACAGGTCCCGAGCCAAGCCCAGCCCGGAGCATGACTCTTCCGTTTGATTTTTCACTGAATTTAAATCAGTTCGGAAGAAAGTGGTGTCATTGTTCTCCACCTCTGAATCCAGCCCGAAAGGTTTGAAGCTGACAGAGCCTGAAGTGGCTTGTGGTCTGAATTACAGACATTTCAGGACAGATGCAGTGCTGGATAATGATGCCTCTGCCTCCTCCAGAGGCAGGAAAGGTGAGCAGGGAACTCCCTGCAAATAGCTGTGTGGAGGCAGGCTACTGTGAGGAGCTGGAGGGCACGAAGAGGTGAGGGTTGACCTGCTAAAGGAGCTGAGGAGGGTCAGCTTGAAAGAAAAGATCGTGAAATTCGTGAAATATATACAAATTAGCCCATCTGTGACTAAGATTTGGGCCAAAATAACAACCCACAGTGAAAAGGCGAGGGAATTGCAGAACGCAGCCCGAAGGGCGGATCGGCGTGAGGCTGCAAAAAAAAAAAAGGAGCATTTGGGTGGACTGGGAGAATGGCCAGGAGAAACCCCCTGAGGAGCAGAGCTTCCCCTCGCAGAATCCAGACCTGAAGCGGGTAAACCCCTCAGCAACACAGTGCTGCTACCCCCTCGCCCTACCACCGCACCTCCTCCGGCTCCCCACCCCCGGCACTCCGCATCCCCCGCCTTAAGGAACGCGGTTTTCAGACGGTGTGGGCGGTGGGGAAGGTCCCCTGCAGCCCCCCCGGAGGCCCTACGCTGCCGGCCGAGGAGGCGGGGGCGGCGCAGGAGAATTCCCCGCAGCCGGAGCTGGCAACGGAGCCGGCACCGGAGCCGGGGCTTCCCAGCCTGGCTGCCGGGACCTGCCCCCCCCCGCCGACCCCCGCTCTCCCCGTCCCGTCCCGTCCCGGTTGAGCTGCCGAAGGGGCGCGGGGCCACCGAGTTTGGCACCCCGAGCAGTCCCCGAGGGGCCCCCGGCAAACGCTGCTGACCCTGACCCACGGCTGCGGCTGCAGTGGCGGGGGGCGGGCGGGGTGGGGCTCAGAACCACGCCAGCACGGTCTGGTTTCCCCAACGCCGTTTTCCACCACCAAAAAAGCCGACGACGCCCCCCACACCACCCCGCTCCCATCCCGCCCCCCCCTGAAATGCAAGAGCCGAGCTGGGTGCCCCACGGGCGGCCGCACCTCGGGAGCGGAGGGGAGCAGGGTGCGGGGAGAGACTCCCCGGCCCCGGTCGCCGGTCGCCGTTCCCCGAGGGCAGCCCTGTCTCTCTCGGCTCCCCTTGGTACGGGGCGTGGGGCGGAGGTTGTGCTCAAGCCGGGTGGCCGCTGTGAGCACCAGGCCGTGCTCCTGACCCACGGGTCCCGGCCACAGTGACCCAGCCTGTCCCTGTCCCTGGAGCCTGCTGAGATTTCAGACCCTGCAAAGACAGCCTAGAAGCCCGTGGCACCCTGGGCTGCATCCCCAGCAGCGTGGGCAGCAGGTCAGGGAGGGGATCCTGCCCCTCTGCTCCGCTCTGGGGAGACCCCCCTGCAGTGCTGGGTCCAGCTCTGGAGTCCTCAGCACAGGAGAGACAGGGACCTGTTGGAGCGGGGCCAGAGGAGGCCACAGCCATGATGGGAGGGATGGAACCCCTCTGCTGGGAGGCCAGGCTGAGAGAGCTGGGGTTGTTCAGCCTGGAGAAGAGAAGGCTCCAAGGAGACCTTCTTGTGGCCTTTCAGTATCTGAAGGGGACCTGCAAGAAAGATGGGGACAGACTTTTTAGCAGGGCCTGTTGGGACAGGACAAGGGGTGATGGTTTTAAACTAAAAGAGGGAGATTCAGACTGGAAAGAAGGAAGCAAGTGTTTTTGATGCTGAGGGTGGTGAGAGCCTGGCCCAGGTTGCCCAGAGAGGTGGTTGGTGCCCCATCCCTGGAACAATTGCAGGTGAGGTTGGCCGGGACTCTGCTGAGCAACCTGCTCTAATTGCAGCTGTCCCTGTTCCCCACAGGGGGTTGGACTGGATGAACTCTAAAGCTCCCCTCCCATCCAAAGAATTCCGTGATTCTACGGCCCACGAGCCGTGTTTGGGTGAATTCCTCCATTCCGGGCTAGGGGATTCTCTGCGGAACCCCGACGGGACTCGGGGCCCGGCGGCAGCGGACGCCTCTCCCCCGGCAGCTCGCAGGGATGGGGGTCCCGCCGCCCCAGGGGGGTGGTCTCCGGGCCCGTCAGCGGGGCCGTACCAGGGCACCCGATCCGTGCCCGGCTCGGAGCCGCTTGCCCCGCCCGGCCCGGCCCCGCTCCGCGCAGCCAAGCCGGGCTCCGGCTGCCACCTTCAGGCCGTGCCGGGGGAAGGCACCTCCCGCAGCCTCCCTCCCTGCCCCGGGCTCTCCCCGCCGCCTCTGCCCGCGACAAGTGCCGGTTCCTCTCCCCCCGCACCCCGGCTATTCTGCCCAGGGCTGCTCTGATAGTACCTCCCCCACCCCAGCATGAGAGGCTGCTGCTCAGGGTGTGAGGCTGGCCCGAAACTGGGGCAACTGGGGAGTCGTCGTGAGCGTTGCCACCTTGCCCCCATGGCCAACATTGCCGCAGTGGCAAGAAAAAATTATAAAGAAAGAAAGAGGGGAAACGCAAAGAGCTGCCATGAATCTGCAGTGACAGGCTCAGGCCAGGGGTGGGTGGGGGGTGGGCTGGATGGGCGAGGGTTTTGTGGAGGCTGCCGAGCTGCGGGTGTATAGGCACTGAACTCAACTGCTGGGGAGTCCCAGGGCCAAAGCTGTCACACAAAGCCAGGCAGGTGAAAACTGGGGCCTGAGGAACAGAATACTGTCAGTGGGGACTAAGAAGGTGGTGGCTGAGCTGGGGGGGGGGACGGACAGGGAGCACGAGTGCAGCTCAGGGAAGATGATGCTCCCAGACAGGCACAGAACTATGAGGCCCTTGCATCACATGGATTCCCCAGGGAAGAAGATGACACTGGGACAGTCTGTGGGAATAGGACAGGTGTACTGGGATGGGACAATTCTTACCTGCTCCTAGTAGGATGGACCATCAATCCAAGTGCAAATACGTCCGGAGTGGAGACAATAATTTTGTTCTTAGGCACTTCTCATCTTTGCTTCAGCTGCCCATTCCTTAACTGAGTGGTACAGGGAATAAGGCAATGATAGTGCTGGACTGGTCCAGTACCAGTAGTCTTCCTTGCGCGGAGAAAGGCAGAAACACAGGAAGGGTGAGGGAGACGGAGGGGACTGCCCCACAAGTCGCTGCTCACACCACTACGTGCTCCTCAGCCCCTTCGGCTACTAGGTGGGGGCTGCGAAAGGGAGCAGACAGCAGAGGCTGGCTCTCAGCCCCCAGGTGCTTTTCCCTCTTCTTCCTCCCACTCCTCCCACCTTCCTCCAGCTGCTGGTGCTGCTCTTTCCTCCCACACAGCAGCTCTGAGAGGCTGGAGGAGACAGTAAGGAACAGGGGAAGCACTTAGAGGCTGACAGCTGCCACTGCCTGGTTTCTTTCCAGAGCCCCATCTCCCTTCGACCTTCGCTGTTTGCTCGGAGCTGGCAGCAGCCCTCACGGAGTTGGCCACGCCACGCGGTGTGGGTGAAGCAAGGTGCAGAGAAATGGGGGTGCCTGGGGGCTAAACCTTGTCATCCCTGCCCTGAGAAGAAGGCACTTCACTGAGAGTAAGGGAGGATGTTAAGAGGATAAAATAATAATAATAAAAAATATATATAGAGAGAGAGAAAGAGAGAGAAAGAGCCATTGCTAGTCCCCCCAAAAAGCAAGCAGTGCCAGCCAGCATCCATTTTGCTGAGGACCTTGGGAGCAGGGTGTGAGCAAGAGTATGAGGCGGGAAACAAGTGTTGCTGGTGGCATCTCAAAAAGTGAGAGTCTCACAGGGATGAACTCATTTCCATCTTCTCCATTGTGCCCTTGTTGATTCTACTAAGTATTAACTTTTTAGCTAATAAATATTATGAATTCAGCCACACTTCTCCTTCTCCTCTCAAGCTTCCTAATGCCACGGTGACAATATCAGAAAGTCTTGTTCTTGTTTCTCACTAAGTTGCAGGGTGGTATGCTGAGCAGACAAATCACAGTAACCTGACATGCTGGGACATGCTACCCAGACCAAAAGAACCACAACTGCCACTCGCTTGAAAAAATAAAACCAAAAACAACAAAAAGGGCTAAGGCAACAAATAAAGATATGGAAAGAAAAGGAAAGCCCTCTCCCTGAATTCACATAGCTAATAGTCAGGCTTTACACCTCTGCCTCCAAAGGGTGAAACTACAGTCAGCACAGCAGGGGCTTGTTCTGCCTTCTCTTCTGTGGAGTTTCTAAGGGAACTCCCACCCTGGCTTGGTTTTTTTTCTCCTTCTCTTGCAGGTCCTCCAGTGGAAGGAAAAGAGCCTTGCCTACACTAAAATATTCCCAATTGTTTCTCTGGTCAAAATGCCTTTAAAACATTTTAGGGGAAAGTGGTTCGAAGAGAAGCACTCTGGCATTTCTAAAAGCACAAACCAGCCTCTTTGATGAAGGGGACACAAGGCTCTTTGTCAGGATACCAACATCAGTGCTGCTCTGCTCCACTCCATTCCCGAGGAGATGTTGTCCTTCCCCCCTCAGCTGGAGAAGACTTCAGTCAGGTTGTAGCCACCCTGCTGTTTAAGAGCTGTTGGTGATGCCTCTGCTAAGGATGGATAGTGCATATGGGTGCCAGGGGAGTGTTGCTACAGAAATTTAAAGGAAGGCCTGCACAAACCAACAGTGATGAGGAGAAGCATCCTTGCAGAGCTCTTGCAACCTGATGTGCTGACCAAGCTGCTCCAAATAATTAAAATTGCCCTATGATGACAGTCAGGAATTAATTAATTAGGGTTTGGAAGATTATTCAATTCACCCCTCTCAGTTTGCTGGAAAAGACCATAAGGCACTTCTGTAATCAACAGATAACACAGATTACGAAGGTTTTAGTCCCAATTTTCATTATGGCAGTCTGACAGTTAATAGATCCAGCTCCGTGAATGAACTGGTGATTTGTTTTATACCCCATGGTCACAATTAACCACAGGGTTGTTTCTCGCAGTAGTACTCCCATGCATTCCTATGCTGGTATGCAAAGATACTGGTGAGGTAGGGCAGAAAATGCCACCTAGTACAAAGTCAGAATCACAGAAGGGTTTGTGTGGAGAGGGAGCTTTAGAGCTCATCTAATCCAACCCCTTGCAGGGAACAGAGACAGCTGCAACTGGAGCAGGTTGCTCAGCAGAGTCCCAGCCAACCTCACCTGCAGTGGTTCCAGAGATGGGGGCATCGACCAACTCTCTGGGCAACCTGGGCCAGGCTCTCACCACCCTCAGCATAAAAAACACTTGCTTCCTTCTCTCCAGTCTGAATCTCCCTCTTTTAGTTTAAAACCATCACCCCTTGTCCTGTCCCAACAGACCCTGATAAAAAGTCTGTCCCCACCTTTCTTGCAGGTCCCCTTCAGATACTGAAAGGCCACAAGAAGGTCTCCTTGGAGCCTTCTCTTCTCCAGGCTGAACAACCCCAGCTCTCTCAGCCTGGCCTCCCAGCAGAGGGGTTCCATCCCTCCCATCATGGCTGTGGCCTCCTCTGGCCCCGCTCCAACAGGTCCCTGTCTCTCCTGTGCTGAGGACTCCAGAGCTGGACATTTTTCTTTCCGAAAGCATTTCTTGTGACCCTACTGGTGTATGGACAGATGAAGGATCATCAAACAATCAGCAAACAGGTCACATTTCTGTGACCAGAGAAGCCAGGGCACGTGGCACACGCTTTCTGTCATGTTAACGTGAGCATCCACTCATGCTGAGGGACAAATGCGCATGCCATCACACCATCCACTTCTGTAGAAAGCTCTTCCTCAGATGGCCCCACATGACAAGACGCAGAGTCACTACACCTGCAGGGCCCCGAGGGCAAGAGCCAGGGGGACAGAAGATGCATCTGGTGTGTGGGTTCCATATGGGACACCCTGGTGTTATCTCCTCAACTATCTGAATCACATCCACCTTTCTTTTCCATCAGTTTTTGCAGGCCCAGTGGAGAAGTAGGGAGAAAAAAAAAAAAAAAAGCAGGTTGCAGATGCTTTAAAATCTGATCAGAAAAGAATTTCACTTTTGAGTAAGTGTTCTACCTTCCCAACCAAGGCAGTAGGCCAAAAGCCAAACCAAGGCAGGTCAGGTTTAGCCAAGAAAGCATGTAACGGAAAAGGTGGGGGACGACGACTGCTCATGGCTTTTCTAATATAAGAAGTAGGAAGCATCCCAAGAAACCAGCATCTTCCAAACCAAACTGCTTCTTCTCCACTGGAAACTGTACCAAACTCTGGAACTCACAGCCACAGGTGATGGTGGACACTAAAATGGCTACAACTTGGAACATGGGCTGATAAAGCCAGGACAAAACTCTGCAGTATTACACGGCCCTGTTCAAAGGGAGGAGTGCCAGTGTACCAAGGGGTTGGGGTGATGAGGCAGGGCAGAGCACTCTTGGTCTTGGGAACCTACCTCAGCACTGGGAGCTCAGAGGGTGCTCTGGGAGCTTCTGTCCCGTCATCTAGGGGATGATTCTGTGCTCATGCTCATTCCCTGGTGCCTGTGCTGGATGAGGAAGCTGAGCAGCTCTCATCCTCCAAATACTCGAAGGACATATGGCATATCTGAGCATGCAGAGGCCTACATGTCAAAAGCAGGTGCCCCACCATCCACAATGGTTTTGCAGCATTGACTCATGGTTTCTCGGATGTCCTTTTCCTTCTTCTCTGGCTTCTCCAGACAACCAGAAGAAACTATCCGCTCAGGCCACCTCTTTGTCCTTTTTACCTTGTCTGGTCCTACAGTCAGAAATGGTCTGTGATGCTACAAAAGCAGGACCCTCCGCTTCCTTGCTCCTGGAGCTTTCTTTCCCTCCTCTGAGAGTCTCACCACGAAAGCTTGGTTTATTTTCCCTGTTTTCAGAGAACACAGTTTCCTACCTTAGCTCCTAGCATGGCAGCTGGATAAAATTGTTTTCATCTGGGCTTTCTTCATCTATTTATTTTGTTTGGATTGCATCTCTTCACAAGTTTGTCAAAGTCTCTCTGACTTTGAAATACTACTTCTTTGCTCCTCAGCACATGGATCATGAGACAGGGTACAGCAAAAGGCAATCATAAGACACACTGATAACTCATAGAATCATTTAAGTTGGAAAAGACCTTAAAGATCATCAAGTCCAACCATTAACCCAGCACTGCCAGGTCAGCTCTAAACCATGTCCCTCAGCACCACAGCTCCATCTCCTTGAAACCCCTCCAGGGATGGGGACTCCACCACTGCCCTGGGCAGCCTGGGACAGCCCTTGACAACCCTTGCAGGGAAGAAATTGTCCTCATCTCCAACTGAAACCTCCCCTGGTGCAACTTGAGGCCGTTTTCTCTTGTCTTGTTGCTTATTCTTTGGGAGAAGAGACTGACCCCACCTGGCTCCAACCTCCTTTCAGGGAGCTGCTGAGAGTGAGAAGGTCTCCCCTGAGCTGCCTTTTCTGCCTTTCCATGCTAAACAATCCTGTGCTATCATCTGTAACACTTGCAGATCTAGGAAATAATTCCTTTTAAAAAAAACCAAAACAACCCAACAGTAGAATTAGACAATTACAGAGAGGGGACAAGATTGGCTTTAGATTAAAAAGCAGAACAGTCAGTAATCAAAACTGCTTGAAAGTTTTCCACTAAATTGTACTCGACAGAGCAGCCTGAAACTAAAGAAAAAAAACCCACCTCAACGAATCACAACTCCTGCCTTCAGACAGTCCCCCTGGATGTGAAACACCACAAAGGTAACTCATGCTCACCTGTACTGGGAATTGTTCTTTCTGTGGCACTGTCATTGCACCTCCTCTGGGACTACTCGACTCGCTTATTATTATTTTTGCTCTACACTTGAGAAGCAGATCATCGGGTTTAAAAGGTAAAAATAAAAAAGAAAGGATTTGACTACTTGCAAAAGTTCGAGGGGCTGCTTTTTTAAGCAGTCAGCCTTACCAAAACACTGTCCCTAATCAATCCTGAGCTTTTCAAGAACTGAAAATGAGAGAAGCTTAAAAGTACCAGAACCCTCTCATTGCAGGCTTTTGCTTTCTCCATGTTACACGTATAGAATATAGGTTGTATCACTCCTGGGCAGATACCCTAAATAATAATAATACTAAATAATAATAATACTAATACATTGCCTTTAAGCTCACTGCCTGCCCTTTCCTGGTAGCCATTTGAAGGGCTACCTTCTGTTGGATCTCACAGATGCCCAGCCATCAGACTTCAGCAAGATGATCACAAATCGATAGCAAAGCTCTGTAAGCCTCAGTGTTCATAGCCCCATCTGCTTTGGTTGAATCAATAGTGGCACATTTAAGTACATTCAGCAAATTAAGAGTAAAAAACAAACAAACAAAAATCATTGACAAAAGCAACCCCAAAAGTGACAAACCTTACACTTCTGGGACATTTCTTTCAAGAGAGTCTCGTTGACCCAAACATAGTCAGCTGGTCCTGTAAGAAATCAAGGCAACCTACAGCACTGCAGAAGGACATTTCTAAGTGATGCTTGAGATGGGAGGACCACCCTGAACCTGTCACACAACATCCAGTAGCTCCAAAGGAGGAGCCTGAATTTTTCTGAATGCCAACAGAAGTTCTTCTAAGGCATTTTTAGTCTTTCAGTGCCGATACAGAGATTCTTAAACTCTTCCTATTCTCTGCCTCACGTGGTTGGTTTTAATTTGTGTTACTACTATTTGTGTTCTCTGGCACTGCAACTGTCTCTCACACAAAGACATAAACAGAAACTGGTCCAGCTCCAAAAACTCCCGTAGGTTCTAAAAAGGCATCAGACAACATGTGAGAGGAAGGGAGGTACGGCAAGGAGGAGAAATGCCTGAAGGCAAACAGGAGGACAGCAACAAGGCCAGTAACGTTACAGAGGCTATGGAAATGAAGACTCTGGCCTCCACTGCATTGTAAAATCTGATGTTCCAATGTGATGCTACGGTCACACTGAATGCTAACGTGGTAATTTGGGGTTTTCTTTTTTTTGTGTGGCAACAGTGCAGCTCTGACCGGTACTATGCCATCAATGGTGAACCAAACCCACTGCTCCATAGATAGTATTTCATTCTCTTCCTTTAGCTTTTGCCCTTAAAAGCCCCTGGATGTCAGGAGCATGATGCTATATGCAGACAAATGGAGAGTCTTTCTTTTTAACCCCGTCTGAACCCAATTTCTGCGCATGCTCTGAAAACAACTGAGGAACACTCCCATTTACTTAAGATAGAGTCTAGACAGTATTTTAAAATAAGGAGATGAATGTCATCCTTAAATAGGTAGCTCATCCTGCAGAGAGATGCACCTTTGCTCTGTAAAATTCACTGGATTCCCTTTCAACACACTGCCCAGATGGTCTTCGGGTCATAAGATCAGCAAAATTAGTTTTTGTTCGAGTAACATTGAACACAAGACAAACCACTCAAAGCCAGCATTCTTTGCATTCATACAGGAGGGCTAAGACATGGAGCCGAGGAAGAGTCGTCTTCCCTTTGCCTTCTCCAGGGTGGAAGCCAGTGTTCCCCAGTAGATTCGTCAGTGGGGGAAATCTGCAAGACACACGCTCTGTTGCTGGCTTTAGGTAAAGTTTTTGCTTTCAAGTAGGTATTTTTGCTTCCCTGCCTCAGTTTTCATAGAATCATAGACTAGTTTTTGGGTGGGAAGGGACCTTTCAAGGTCACCCAGTCCAACCCCCTGCAGGGAACAGGGACAGCTGCAACCAGAGCAGGTTGCTCAGCAGAGCCCCAGCCAACCTCACCTGCAATGGTTCCAGGGATGGGGCATTGACCACCTCTCTGGGCAACCTGGCCCAGGCTCTCACCACCTTCAGCATGAACAATTTCTTCCTTCTCTCCAGTCTGAATCTCTCTCTTTTAGTTTAAAACCATCACCCCTTGTCCTGTCACAAGAGGCCTTGCTAAAATGTCTGTCCCCATCTTTCTGACTGGCCCTTTGAAATGCTGAAAGGCTGTAACAAGGTCTCCCCAAAGCCTTCTCTTCTCCAGACTGAACGACCCAAACTCCCTCAGCCTGGCCTCACAGCAGAGGGGATCCAGCCCTTGGGAGCATTGTTGTGGACATTGTGGTCCTACGCAGTACACTTAGAGGAACTGCCTAACATTTCTGAACATTCAGTTTAAGAGGGAAGCACGGTCTATTTTAAAGTTGGTTGAATGGCAGGTAACATCAAACAGTAGCCAAGTAGCAAATGAAGAGCTGCACATACAATTTTTAGGACAGTAAGACAGTACATGTTCCTTTGAAGGACTTTACCAAGATTCAGGAAAAAAAATTACATGGGAGTCCAACTACTGCCATATTCAAGAACCATTTATGAGGTGCAAGTTACCTGGAAATGCAGAGAAAGCAAGAGGAGCAAAGCCCTGCTCTCTCTTCAGTGGTAGTACCAATTTAGAGTATGGTCACGTGCCCAAAAGATACTGTTCCTGCCTTTGGTATAATGTTGGTGTCCAGTGCACCTTGCTGCATTTCTTAATAAAAAAATAAATAAATACTGCAGTGAGCAAGATGTCAACTGACATGAGTATTAACGGCTGATTTTAAGTGCCTATCAGTGCTTGGCGATCCAGAAAAGGTCTTTTTTAATTCTATTTTTTGTCAAAGCCAAGGATGACCATCTGTGCTCCATATATTGCTGCTTCGGGTTCTTAGGCACATAGCTTTACTCTCCCCTTAAATCCCAGCATCTTGCATCACCAGAGAGACAGATGCAGCAGAGTTCAGCATGTGGCAATCGCTTCAGCTGACCCCGTGACACATTAGGAAACCAAGCAGTGAGGTGGAGCCTCTGCACCGTGAGAAGCTTTTGCATATTACGTTTTACAACCAGCACGTGCAATGGAAGATTTACCAAACATACTCAAGCGACTCCCAAATATTTATTTACCACTATGGAAATAAAGCAGATCAGTTAATGTCACTGAATAAAAGCAGCCTCTCTGCACCTTGTTTTAGTTCAAGGAAAAGCCTTTGCTCTGACTTTTTTTTCTAGCTCACATGGAACTTCTTCCCATTTATACTTGTACTTGCCTTACCGGTTTCTCCACTCACACCTCTACAAGAGAAATCTCTGTAATTCATTATCCCAGTCCATGATCCTAGTGGTGGTGTCTCAGGCCTTTCAGAAAGCCATCTCGCTCTTGGAGTTTATTATAAACAACTCCAGTCACCAACATTCAGCCTTCAGATAGCCTTGGGAAGGGAAGGTTTTGACATACTGTTGGCACTGTTGACAGGAATTGACTATATCCACCCATTTTTAATAACAATCTACCTAACAGCAGCACTTGCTCATACCTATCAGGCTTTCTAGAGGAACAGAAATCACTTGCGGTAAAACACAGATAAAATTTGCATTAGAACTGCTCAACTTGCATTATATATAAAAAAAATATTCAGGGATCCTTTTCTGAAGTAAAAAGCTACAGCATTAAAAACATTACATTGACGTCATAGTTCCCACCACTGCCATACTTGCTCTTAATTTGCATCACTGAAAAAGACTGAGGTAAAAAGAAAAAACAAAAAAAAAAGAGTTTATAAACATGGTTAGTTCTTTACTAAGCGGTAGATACAACACTAAAGGCTGGAAGGAAGGGTACACAACAGGCAGCCCATTTTACTTAACTTTCCCGCATCCCCTTCTGCCACAGAAAAGAAGCCAGGCAGAGAGGTGCAGGAAATTTCCCATGGATATGCAGAAAATCATGGTCTAACTGGGAATGTGAAAAGCTTTCCTGCCTCTCGGCTCTGTTCCGCCCGCCCCCCTCCCCGAGGGAAGGCCGTAGCTCCCCAGGTCTAGAGTAGAGTCCTGTGAACAGCACACAAAAATTGGAGAAGCAGCTGTGGCTTGTTCATAAACAATTTATTTTATTTCAAACATGTGCCCTTGTTGATTCAACAATGATGTCTGGAGAATCACGTCCTCCACCGACCAAAGAGAGAACTGATTTGGAAATCTTCCACCTGACTTATTTGCTGATGATACCGTGACACCACTTCCCTCCTCCTCCTCGGCAGCTGAAAGTACGGCTCAGAGCGAGCATAAACTTGCACCTTATTCTGAAATGGCTAAAAATACAGTGAACAAAGAATGAGTAAATCAACCATTTGGGGAGGCAGAAGGCTATGAATATAGGGACAAATATAAAATACTGGGAATTTTAGTGAGTTTTGGTTTACTTTAGCATCCTGCTGTTCCCTCCCCCTCATCCCCCAACAGAAATAATTCCAAAAACGCTTGATGTTCCTAATGTGTTGGTTTGTTTTGGTTTTTTTATAAACATTTAAAATCCTGTCCCTCTTCTTCCAAAAAAGCAGGTAATGTGGTATGGAGTGAACAAGGCCAGACAAAGCAGGAATTTCACATGGATGAGTTGCTGATTTGCTCTTCTTACTATTTGGTAGGGGTGTGTACTTTGCATTTCCATGGACTCAGATCGTAAGACATGAAGCAAGTTGTTTTGGATGCTGATGCCAATCTGAGCACTAAGGGAAAACTAACGGTGCCTGGGTCCTGGTACAGGTGGTCATGGACTCATGGAAGTTTCTTCATTTAATATTTACACGGATGTTTTTCAAATTATGGTCTGTGAAATATATTTGCCAGAGATGCTCCTATATTTGAGGAAAAAAACCCAACCAAAAATAAAAGAACCCTTGATCCAAATCCCGTCTCTTTAAAAGTCTTGTTAAAAATTTTGATTCATCAATTTCTCTTAGCACACTTAAAAGCAGAACAGAGAAGAGTGACATTTTTAAAACCCAGAGAAGGACGCTGATCCCTAAGGAGACCGTCGCTCTTTTTTCATGAGTAAATGACACTGAATGGTGCGGATTCGGTTCTTGGCTGGGGCAAACTCTGGCTGAAGTTTTAGTGTTGACTCATACCATTTCATCGCCTTTTCAAACTCCTCCTGCAGAGAAAGAGGAGCCCCTGTTAGAGATCAGGATGAAACACGCCGGAGCCAACACAGCATTTATAAGGAAAAAGCAATAAATTACATAGGAATGAATGTTTTGTGTTCAGAGTAAGCACTGAAAGCTAAACTGCAGATGAGAATATATAGAAAGCATGAAGGAATTTGAGTTCAATCTGGGAATTATGGTGACTGTTGATAATCCAGATATTGCAATTAAACTCCCTTTGTGTTTGTTCATTGCAACGGTGAACAAGTTTTTACTACTTGCACTAAGCTCAGCTCTTCAGGATAGAGACCCATTTCACCATTAATTTCCTGGTATTACAAAAATATCCTGTGTTTAGATGGGCAGCCAACCAAAATTATCAGTTGTTTGCTACTGTCTTAAAGCTTTGCAGACAGCATTCCGAAGCCAGCTTATGAAGAAGCTGGCCTTCAAGTATTAAATGAGTAATAAGAGTAAAGTGAGCAGTAAGAGAGTTTTGGCATTCAAAAAAATTTTCTTTCTTGTTGATCCTACCCCAATTTCTTGATGCTGCTCCTCCAAAACTATTTGTGAGAGTAAGATTTTCATACACACACACATATATATATAGAGATAGATATCTCAAATGCTCTGTACCAAAGACAAGACATAATTGGGTGTCAGCACACTCACCATTGCTACATAGACATTTGCCAGTGTGAAATGGTTAACCACAAAGTGTGGTGCTATTTCCACTGCCATGGTAGCCACGATGATGGCATCGTTCCAGAGTTTTGCATTGTGGAAGATGTTTGCGAGGCTTATTAGTGGTACATCCTGGAAGACAAGAGCAAGTGATTGACAGTGAGGTTCTTTCCACTGAAACCATCTTGGGATCAGCAAGACAAAAGGAAGATTCCACCACCCAGCCACTCTCACTTGGTCACTGCCCACTCTGCTATCTGGTGACTTGGAAAGTGATGAGTCAGACCTATTTTACTAATATAAAAGGGCATTAACAGAGTTATAAACAAAAAACCCCTCATATACACCCATCTGCTCACAACAGTAACAAACATGACTGTTGCACAGACAAACAACTGAAAAATTAACTCACTTAGGTGTCCTAGTACATACTTTTATTTTTCAGATGCTCCTACCCTAGTTTTCTCCCCAGAGATGAAATGTGTTCTCAGAGACAAGAAAAGCTGTTTGTGTGACTGCTCCCCTTCAGCTTTTGCATAAAAAGGACTGCAGGGAAGTGACAAAAAAGATCTAACCATTAGCACAACCAATGCACTGCTTTTTTACCCTGCCTCTGCCCCAGAATTCCTCCATGATGCTGGAAAACAGGTATAAATAAAGTTTTCTCAGCTAGTCGCTGCTGGCGTGTTTTCTATTTCCTGGATTTCCAGACTGTGACTTTCTCTGACTGACAAAACTGTTAGGCCCTGACAGCCATAGCAGACTCTTTGGGATATGGGCTTCATACCTTCAAAGGACAAAATGCTGCTTAGTAGCAAGTCTTAGGTGCCCTCAACACAACAAAAAAACCAACACCTGGATGTATTTGATCACTGCCTCCTTGACCTCTACAAGGCAAGGAGTACCTGTGGTGGGTAAGTCAGTCATGCTTGCAAAGCAGACATTATGGAAATCAGAATCACAAAAGAAGCCCACAGGAAAATTGATTACCTTTTATTTACGTGAGAAAAGGCAAGAGAAAGTAGCGAGAGTGCATAGAACCGCATACTAAACAGCTGTTCATTCAGTGCTAACTCTCACCAAATGCAAGTTGCAGCTGTATCTTTAAAAACAAAACCCATGGGTTTCTCTGAACCTCTCTAGCAGTTGTCTTCTTTAAAATTATTATTGTTTTTTAAAAGAAAGACACAGACCACTAAACAGGTGGTGAAAGTCTTGAAGTCTCACCAGAACTGCCTAAGATCTGATACATCACAGACATTTGATACACACAGTGTTGGCCCGTGAAAGCTCTACCATAACAAGCAAAATGTTATTTCCTCTGAGTAGTGGGCACACACGTACACACCTTCATGTGATGGGGTGCATAGTGCAGTGCTTGCCGTAAGCAATCGATCGCCTTCTTTCCTTGGCCTTTCACCCGCCAGTAAAGGGCTGCCATGCTTGAGAGGACCCATGAAGTCTGATTCTGGCAAAAGAAAAACACAAAAACCAGTCATGTAAACCACCTATAGAGAAGTGTTTCCATTTCACTCTTCCAATTTATTATACTGAGTTAAAATCCCAGACTCCCAGCGTGGCAGGAGTTGGAAGACACTTCTGGGGACCATCTTGTCCAGCTGCCCAGCTCCAGCAGGGTCACCCAGAGCAGGGTGCCCAGGGTCACACTGTGCAGGCAGGTTTGGAATCTCTCCAGAGAAGGAGACTCCACAGCCTCTCTGGGCAGCCTGGGCCAGGCTCTGCCACCCTCACAGCAAAGAATTTTTATCTCCTGTTCAGCCAGAACCTCTTGGGTTCCAGTTTGTGCCCGTTGCCACTTGTCCTGTCACTGGGCACCACTGAAAAGAATCTGGCCCCATCCTCTTGCCTCTCCTGCCCTTTAGCTATTGATCATCATCGATCAGATCCCCTCTTTCAGTCTTCTCTTCTCCAGTATTCACAACAGCTTCTAACCAGCTGTCTGATGCTGAGCATCTCGATGTGCACACACAAACCCAGCACAAAGCAAATAAATTTGCTAAGTCAGCTGATGGGACTTGTAGGCTCTCTGTAGTCACTGGGAAGAGAAAGGATGCTGTGGGACACAGCTTGGAGCAGCAGCCTGACAAGCCCAGCTGATGAAGTTTGGTGCGCCTCTAGCTGGCTGCCTCCCACGTCACGTGTTGGAAAGGAAAACACGATGTGCTTGAATTCTGTGGGCTTATATACAGTAAATGACTGTTTATGCTCACATATGCAATTAGATAAGTAGCCATCTTGATTTGTTTGATTAGCACTTGTGAATACTGAATGAGACTGGTAGACAGAAGAACTGCATTTTACTTCCAGCATAGCTAAGCCATACTGAGAGTTCTTTCTGGTCTGAGCACTAAATTCTCAGGTTATTTGGATAAAGCTTGCTGTCTGCAGGGGGAACTGTAGCAGGCAAGGGTAAAAGTTAGCACACATCTAAAGTGAAAAGAAATTAACTCTTGTAATGTGATCCTACGAGTAACATCTTTGCCTTCCAGGAATCACAAAGCCGTACTGGCTTTAGTTTCAAAGCGCAGTTAAGTTCCTCGGATGGCTTTTGGTGGAACAGGGTGGGGGCACCAAACGGTTTTGTCTGAGCCCTCTATTTCTGTAGCAGTTTGGGATATCCTCCCCACTATCTGTAAACACAGAACAACCACCCCTGCATCCTTATCTACCTTGTAGATCCTGGGAAAATTAAGTCTCTAATCACCTCCTCCTCAGACCCTCAGCTGAGGTCCAGCACAGCCGACATTTAGCTGGGAAGTTTAGCTGTCGTTAGGGAGGAGGAGGAAGCACAGCTTCACACATGGTGCCACATCTCTGCCTGAATGAGTCCAAAATTTCAGCCCAGTGCTGTGCAAGGTAAAAGGGAGGAAGCAGCAAAGAGGGGAAGGCCCTGCCTGTCCACTGCTCCACTGTGGCACACCAGAAGCACGACCATGGAGCTGAGCCATGGCTTAACTCATCTTTCCCCAAGCTCCAAGTCAATGTAACACAAAAAGAAACAAGAGGGCTGAGAACTCTTAGAACCATGTAATATATATCAATGCCCTGCAGTGCTGCTCACTACAGGGCTGGAAACACTTGGAAATCCGATGAGCTTCAGTTTTAGTAGGGAAATATGCAAAAGACTTGACAGTGTAAGAACAGGATGCAGCTCCACAAAATACCTGTGAGGGCATTACAGATGCTGAAGAGACACAAATCCCTAGTCCAAGTACTAATACGTTCCTTTACAGGGGATTTCACACAAACAGTTCAAGATTGGCTTGACCATTACATCAATCATGAGCAGTAAGCCCAGACTTCTCATTTTTCTCATTTACATGTACCTTTTCCAAAGCTTTGGCTATTCGAGTGCCAACTTGTTCTAATGACTGTGGCGAGTACTGGTCTTTGCCGAGATTCTGTAGCACCTGTGGGAGAGGAAGAACAAGTGCTTAGAAGATGTGACCTGGTAAGAGATGCCCCTCGTTTGTTGGTTGCCTTTTCCCCAAAGCCTTTAACAAACACTGCAATCTCTTCTGATCTAAACATCACTGCCTGTCTTGAGTTAATACTCTCTGCATCATCATATGGTGTTATAACTCATGGAACTAAATACTAAGAATGAAAAATGTTTATGTATGCTCAGTTGGACTTTTCTTTCACAGAATCCCAGCATGGTAGGGGTTGATGATGATCTGGATCTGGAGATCATCTTGTTCAACCCCCCTGCTCCAGCAGGGTCACCCAGAGCAGGGGGCCCAGGATCACATTGTCCAGGTGGGTTTGGAATCTCTCCAGAGAAGGAGACTCCACAGCCTCTCTGGGCAGCCTGGGCCAGGCTCTGCCACCCTCACAGCAAAAAAGTTTTTCCTCATTTTCGTATGGAACCTCCTGGGTTCCCGTTTGTGCTCATTGCCCCATGTCCTGTGTCTGGGCACCACTGAAAAGAGTCTGGCCCCAGCCTCTTGACCTGCTCTGCTATTGATCAGATCCCCTCTCAGTCTTCTCTTACACAGCTAAACAGTCCCAGGTTTCTCAGCCTTTCCTTGGCACAGAGATGCTCCAGTTCCCTCAGCATCTTTGTAACCTCCACCGGACTCTCTTCCAGTAGTTCTCTGTCTCTTGAAGTAGGGAGCCCAGAACTGGACACAATATCAAGAGGTGACCTCACACTAGAGCAGAGTAGAGGGGGAGGGAAACTTCCCTTGGCCTGCTGGTCACACTCTTCTGAATGCACCTCAGGATGCCTTGACCTTCTTGGCCATAAGTACACATTGCTAACTCACGGTGAACTTGTTGTCCACCAGCACTCCTAAGTCCTTCTCCAGAGAGTTGCTTTTCCAGCAGGTCAAGCCCTGACCTGTACTGGCACATGGGGTTATTCCTTCCCAGGTGCAGGACCCTACACTTACCTTTGTTGAACTTTATGAGGTTCCCCTCTGTCCAACTCTCCAGCCTAATCTCTTTCATTAACTCACACATCAAGAGCTACAAATACACTAAAGGTGTTTTGGGATTTCCTTCAGACCAGACCATAGATGGCTAGGAAAAGCATTCTGGGAAAAATATTGCTTTCAGCTCGCTCTGTTCTTACAGTTTTATCCAGGCATTCATTCACTGAAGGTTGCTTCTGGACACATGGTACTGAGCTACATGCACCATGAATTTGCCACAGTACAGCCCTTTTCATGTGACAGCGTTCAGCTCTGGTGTACCTCTTTCAGTTGACTTTCTCCGGTGTAATGCAAGCTGGCCCGACTAGAGACACCTTGCAGGTGGTCCAAAGTATGCATGCTGGCTGGTAGATTTGGGTTACAAAGGGGTTCCATGGCTGGTTCTTGCAGCTGCGTGGCAAAATCAATGTGTTCTGTAATGCTACAAAGGTCATAGAACAAGCTGATCAGCTGGGAGAGGAAAACAGAAGGGTCATTACAAAATTCTCTAGTGAACGTAAGCTGTCCTGAACCTGCCAGAGTCTTAGTAGAGTAGCTCAAGAAACAAGAGAAACTGGATCTTCTGTCTGCACTGGCACTTTCCTTATTGATGAAACACCACATTTTTAAACTTCTTTGAAATCATGGCAGTTCTTTCTTAAAGAATACTAAAATCTTCAGTTTATGCCACGTAACTGTTTTGTTTTGTGCGAGTAAATTCTAGTTTATCTAAAAAATACTTACTCAATGTTTTTAGCAGAAACAGCAAGCCACGTGCTGGCTACAGTTGTAAGCTCTACCCTGCGGAGTTTCAGGCATTCATCAGGACTTGGCCAGCCAAGGCTACGATAGTCACGCCTTTTACCTTGAGAAAGGAAAATAAAAATTAGTTAAAAAAATTAGGAGAACCTGTCTGGAAGCAGAAAGGCATTCTACTTCAGTACAACGGATACATTCCCTATGTTATAAGTCACGATCCTTCAGCCAGATGTCTTTAAGAACATTCCTGAACTTAAGTGAATGGACTGGAACTTGTAGGATCCAAACGTAGAACTGGATCCTACGCAAGACAGATTAGAAGGTGGAGTTTTAAAACCTGTTCCGTTACACTTTTGCAATACCTACACAGTAAGAACAATCACCACTCTTGTTTAGAGGCAATGCCTCTCCTTAAATGTTCCTTAAAGAAAGTTCATAAGCGAGTCATCATTTATGTTCTACAGCTACAGTAAAAGCAAATAAAAGTTGATTGCTCCATCTTCTGATGATCCCAGGTGAAAAACGCTGCTGGATCTTTTCAATGAATACTGAAGACAGAGAGTGGCTTTTTCTGCATTCTCACACTCAAGGCAGCAACATTTCTGTAACTATTCAACAGTTACACTTCAGCCCTCCCATTTTGCAGAGAGGTTAACTGAGGCAGGGAAAGGGTAAATAACTTGCTTTGTTAACAAATAGATCACTGGGAGAAAGAAGAATCTGATCTTTGCATTTGAACCAAAGCCTACTGAAATTTGTCCCGTTCATTTGGTGGATCTGTTACAAATTCCTGAGAATCCAGCTTGTGTTAACTGTTAGGAAATGTTTTCCTCTCATATCAGAAACATCCGAACTGTTTGGAACGTAAGAAAAATTCACTGTAGCCATAAATTTGCACAGGGGGAAGCCAAGTTTTACAATGTGCCATACTATTGCACCAGCTACGTAGGCAGGATTTCAGTATTTACCTGAAATTTTGCCCATTTGGATGCAAATCCTATTTCCCATCCAAGGCGCAGTGAAATGCTTCACCATAATGTTGCAAAACACTGACAAAGTCTGTAATACCATGTCTTTTGTGAAGTGTTCTTTCAGAAACACTGGGAAACTTCAGAGGGGAATGGTCAGTTGTCATCACCACCACCACTGTGAACTACCTGGTCGGGGTTCTTAATTGTGCAAACAGCAAAAACCAGCGAGAGGTCTGGAAATGTTACCCAGAGACAGTTCTGTAGTCTGAGAGGTATCAAACCCAGGACAGTTCATGTCATTTCCCTCTTCTACCAGGAACTCCCCAGGTCTCCTTGAATATGTTACCTAAACTTCTGATGATTTAGCTCTCGCAAGGAGGATGTCAGTGGATCCTGCCTCACAGGAGTGTCAGGAACTACTGACTACTCAGAACTACTTGACAAGCAAGGGATGCTACATAATAAAGCCACGGAAGTAGCTCAAGGGAGAGAAGACAGACCAAGGAAAGGCCAGCTACGTGCTCATAAGCGATAGTGTGTTTTCATGTAATCCCTCCCTGCTATTTAAATTTTTAATTCAGTAACGTAAGTTTGTCCAGTGCTAAAAAGTGAGCTTGTTAAAGATTTAATGTAAAAGCCTTGAAAATGTGAAATCGCTTTCTAGGTCATCCAACTGTCAAGGACTAAAATGTACCAGAGAACCCATCTTTGCTTACGCATCAGCCCAACCACATAAAGATTTTACCTCCATTGAAACCAAGGTAACACAAAAAGTATAGAGGCAAATTACTCTGATTCTCCTCTTTGGCATCAATAGGTTCCAGAGCAGTTCTAAACTTCATGCTGGGCAATCCTGTGCTGATGATTTCCATCCTCCTGAACACACCAGTGGAACCAGCTTCCACCCCAACAATGGACCACTCTCCAGCTGGTGTTACTCCACTAGTGAAAAGTTCACCTCTCTCTCCAAACCGCCTCATCTATGTCGCTGCAAAACTTTACTCTTCTGTAACTCCAGTCTTCTGGAAGACAGCCTCTTAAGTTTTCTCTTATTATATCCCCATGCGAACTACAGAACACTTAATTTAGTTTTAATTTTATTTTTCTTAGACCAAGTTTTCTGCCTTTCAGTTTTGAGTGTCTTATGTTTAGTCAGTAATCAATTCAAGCCTTCATCCTGTGTTTGTACCCCAGGGGGTGTGTCTCATCTGATTAAAACTGAATAGGCAGAGAAGTTACTTTAAGAAACTAACTCTCTTTTACTACTTTTATGCAAAATATTCTACTCTTTTGTTCTCCATTCTTACTAGTTCATCCCCACAAGCCCTGGGAATTCACTAGGAAGTTGTCATTCAACAAGCAAAGTTATGCTGCACTTCATGAAGAAGGTGCAGATGGAAGAAACATCCAATTTTTCCATGTACTCCCCTGGAAGGCATATTTCACTACATAGTCTTTGTGATGCAGATTTATAGTAATCAACCAGCGTAATAAAAAACCTGAAAAGGCAATAAACCAGAGTAATACAAAAGCTACAAAGGACTTGCTATCTCTAGAAGCACCAGGTTACCTATTGGTCCAGGAGAAGGTATCTTTGGTCCACTGATCTCCAGGGCAGTTTGGTAGAAGTTTTCATTTTCTCCATTAGTCCCTTCTCCATTTCTCCCAGCTGGCTCCTGAAGATCCAAGCTTTCAGCTTTTGGTTTCTTTAAACGTTTGACCTGAAATGTGATCTACCAAAAGAAGAGTGTTGGCAAAGTTAACAGTAAGAAACACCATGAATGTTATCAGACCCAATACACTACTTGTTTTAGCCCAAAGATTCCATTTCAAAGATGTTACACGAGATCTCTCTCTCCCTCCCTTCCCAGTTCATCCCACTCTTTAAGCTTGCTCCCATTCACTGCATCACACCATGCAAATGAAGTATACACCTTCAGCCACCAGTGTAAGTGAAAATCAGTTTAACTGCTAGAGAACAGCATTTGTCATACACTTCTTGTAACATGACACCATGATGATATTGTTTTAATGCTAACAAGAACTTTTTAAACTTTAAGAAACTTTTCTCCTCTATAACTGTGAGCAAGAGATTTGAAGGCACTCAGCATCATTCAACATCTAAGCTCTTGATGCCAATAAACAGGACTTACGATCATAGAATCATTTAAGTGGGAAAAGACCTTCAAGTCCAACCATTAACCCAGCACTGCTAAACCACTAAACCACGTCCCTCAGCACATCTGCAGGGCTTTGAAACCCCTCCAGGGATGGGGACTCCACCACTGCCCTGGGCAGCCTGGGCCAGGCATTGACAACCCTTGTGGGGAACACATTGTTCCTCATGTCCAAGCTAAACCTCCCCTGGAGCACAACTTGAGGCCATTTCTTCTTGTCCTGTCACTTGTTCCCCAAGAGAAGAGACTGACCCCCACCTGGCTCCAACCTCCTTTCAGGGAGCTGTTGAGAGTGAGAAGGACTCCCCTGAGCTTCCTTCTCTCCAGACTAAATTATGTCAGTTTTAGTGATGTGGAGGCCTTTCCATTAGAAGACTGATTGAAACTACATGTTCATTTCACACATGCCATGAACCAGCTCTTCTAGGTCCATAGGGTAAGTTCATATATATATATTTTACAGTGTTAAATCCCCTGAACTGTCCTCATCTTTCCCTCCTCCACAATAGTAAGTTGGGACTAGACTTAAGAAAACTCATCCAAACTTACCCATTCAGCTTCATCATCATCATCACCACAATCCCCAAAACAGGAGCTAGCAAGTCCATCCTGAGATCCCTTCTTTAGGACCCGGATTCCCTGCAAGTCCATCCGACGGCCTTTTACCTCCAGCGCCCCTTCAAAAGCTTCCTGAGGCCAAGAGTTTTCAAACTCATCTACCAAAGCCAGCATTTCTTCAGACATCTGATCATCTTCTAACCCCTCCATTCCTTCTGAACCATTGCTTTCTGCAGTGACTGCATCTAAGAGGGAATACCAAAAAAATGTCAAAAATTCTCTTACTGCTGCTTCCATAAACTGTATAGAAAGAATCTTTTTTCTGTGACCCAACTCCACTTGGACAAACTTAGTATCACTGACTACTGCATGCTGCAAGTAGAGAGGGGGACTAGAAAATGCAGAATTCCCCACTGCAAAGAAGCACCAACTGTTGCTTCAAAAATCAACACATCTAGAGCACTTCCCTCAGTTTCCTTTCCAAACCAGAACTCTGACTGTTTGAGAGAACAAACAGGTGGTGTCTTTTCTCTACATCTGAGCATTAAACACCAAATAGAGTGCTCCCTACCAAACCACAGACACTGTTTCTCTTCACTGCTGTGTGGCACAGCTGATAGAGAATTCACTGAAGTACCACAAACAACAAGTTGTAGAGTCTTGCGAGAAAGTCCATCCTTTAGCTTGGAAAGCATCTAAACCTTGATTTAATTTTTTGATTGAATGCATTTTGATGTTAGGCTTGGAGAAGAAGAACAATGGATTGAATGAAACTGGTTTTAAGGGTTACTTGGAGCTTTAGAGACAGAGGGTGAGAGAATGTAGCTTCTTGGAGGCAGGAAGACAGCTGTTGAGAAAAATTTAGAAACTGATTCATTTGCGAGCACTGATTTTCTAAGGCTGACTTACTTTCCAGTTTCAAGAAGGAGGGATCCCTTGCTGAACTCTGAGTAAGGACTTCTGGATCTTCTGTACCTCCCTCAGAGTATCCTTCTGCCACTTCTGTAACTGACTCATGGTGGTCATCAAAGTATTTCTCCTTGTCATGACTGCCATCTGGATTTTTCTCGTGACAGTGGCCTGAAAGAAAGAAACCGATACACCCTGTAAGGCCTCTCCTTCTGGATACAAGTGCAGAAGCTATCCTGCAGACTTCTAGCTTGCTATGTACATTTAACAGAATAATTCCACAAAGTATCAGACTTCATTCAGTGATTAAAAAGCTCATCTCACCACTCAACAAGGCAGATCACCAAAAACAGTTACAGGAAACACTGTTATTAGGTACACACTATGAACTAATGAAAGAAAATTCAGGTATCTTTTGAGGGAAGGTTGCACAGTTGGTAGGAAATGATTGTGTGCTGGGAACAACTCCAACGAGTGTGCCCAAGACATATTTTTAGTGCCACTGAACCATATGTGGGAGTTGCAGGCCATATGAACTTCACTTCAACACCACAGTGCTCGCCCTGCTTATGTGCAAAAGAAAAAGGGCCAAGACAGACTTGATATGGGATTGCCAGGCCCTGATCCTCTGTGCCAGCAATAGACAGTACGTAGGTATCACTAGCTCATTAAATACAGAGAAAACCTATGGGTATTAATCTGTGACAAAAATCACCTGAAAACGTAACATTTGTAATTCTCTGGTGAGGTTGCAGGCTCAAATTCCACCAAATACAGAGACCTCGGATCCTGAACCCCACTGCATAGCTATGGGACCAAGAAAGGGACCGAGGGACCTGCCTGTCATCAGATGGGAAGCCTGTCACCACAGAGAAAAACATACTGCCTGTACAAAGCTGCTGCTCTCGAGTCCCTCCCTCCTTGATTTCAACCACATGTGAGTAAAAACAGCAACATGAAATAAGAAGCACACAGCAAATCAAAGAAAGCTTAAATGAAATGCAAGATTCTTAAGTATGTTCCCCATTCATGAATGCAAGTTATATTGCTCCATGTGGATGGAAAGCATTATTTTTTTTTCAACTGGCAGCATAAAACATGGAGAATGGGAATAAAGTAGATTAGTGACTCTTCCACACAATGATCCCATGTTACAAAAGACTGGTTTTAGGTCTCACTCTTCTATCAGGCCAGCAGGATAAGAGGCTGGTGGTAACTCTTGTGTTAAGGGTAACCTATTCCACCACTTCTCAGCAAGGTGAAATGACAGTTTTTTACTGTATGCTCTCTACTTTGCCATCTGTGCACACTCAGGTGGCACCCCTGGAGGAAATACACACCAGCATTTTCTAGGGGAGTCACCAAAATCAAACAAATAAAACTGTATTTATAAATCCTTTGTGAAAACTATTTCTTGCCCTACTTTTTCTGCTGTATATAAAAGGAGTCAAATATTATTTTATGAGTAAATACATAAAAAAAGAAGAATTTAATGTCGCCAACTCTTCTAACATCTGCCACACAGTTATACTCTGCCTTTCCTCCTCTTATCAGTCATTGACTCTTTCTTTAATCCCCTCCCCACCTCCTCCATGCTGTCAATAAAAAAATTAATTGGTTTCATTAAAAAAGAAAAATTACAAAAATCAAACATAGGAAGATCCTCATGTTTAATTTATGAGAAATGGTGAGCACACAACCCTAAAGCTGAAACTTGTCTCCCTGCCTGACACCACACCAGCCTGATTCTGATGCAAGTCAGGTGCTTCTCAGTAATGTGATGACCACAATTCCCTTTGCTGAAGGTCAACTCATCATTAATATAACAAAAAAAGCAAAGAGGCTGAAAATAAGACAACTATTTTTAATTGAAATAAAAATGCCCAAATGAGGAAAAAAGGCTGGAAATAGCAAGGAGAAATAAAAAAACCAAAAAACCATGATAACACTTAAAATTCTACCTAAGACCAACTGCTAATATTAATTCACAAACACTGACAGCTAAAAGCAGACTAGAGGAGAGTACTAGCTTTCTTGGGATCTGAGAGCTGCTATATATAGAAACCTGAGTGGCCTAATTTTTCCCTGTTGCTGCTTTCAGATGTCTGACGTTGCAGGGAAAAAAAAAAAACAAACCAGAAACACTGGTTAAAAAAAACCAAAACAATGGAAGTTCAAGGTCTCTGATGAGTGTACCATGAAGCTGGCAGTACTGAAACACTGAAAGTCAGAAATCTCAGAAGAAGGTGGATCACAGTCTGTCCTACCTTGTGTATTATGAAACCTGGTTGCTATGTTCCAGGTAGTGAAACGAAGATGCTATAGAGATGGCCCAAAATAAGTGTCTGGGCCTTCACATAAATAGTCTGACTGGGCCAGGTTAACGTAGAAATTAGGAGGAAAGAAAAAAAGAGCATGGTTCCTAAATTATAAAGGAAATCCATTGGACAGAGAGAGCAAATACAAACTAAACTAAGCATTGAAATCTTGGAGATTAAAAGCAGAACACAGTATTATATATGAAAGCTTTCTATTTCTCATATTGTTCTAGTTTGTAAATTTTGAGGCCAACATGAATGCAGCACTTGTACAGCAGCATTAACACAAGTTTTAGATACAGAAAAGATAGAATCATAGAATTGTTTAATGAAGAGACCTTCAAGAACATCAAGTCCAACTGTTAACTCAGCATTGCCAGGTCACCACTAAACCATGTCCCTCAGCACCACATCTCCACAGCTCTGAAACCGCTCCAGAGATGGGGACTCCACCTCTGCCAGGGGCAGCCTCTGACAGGCCTTGACAACCTTGGTGTCTGGATTTTTCCTAGTATCTAGGAAAGATTTGCCACATCATCCATGCCATCTAATACTAACCACCTTCTTGAAGTGGAACCCTTTTGTGCACCTAAAGCTATTGGCATCTCAGCCATCAAAATGTGGGCCAAACTAGCATCTGAAGAAACATCTGACTTTCTGCACCACAGTGGCTTCACCACTAACAAGCCAGGGTAGGGTTATGGGGAAGTGCTGTTTGAAAGACCATCCTTCAGACAACAGAAAACACGAGCTTTGACTTTCACAGCGACGCTACCCCTGATGATTAACATGCTATATACCCAAACTACCTTGATGTTTCAAGGTGAACATGAGTTTCCTAAAGATCTTGTGTGAGCCATTTACAGCAACCATGTTAAGGCAATTGCATACAAACAGGTATTTGATTGCACAACATTTGTTAAGGGGAAAAAAAAAATCATGCCAGTTATTTCAAGATGAATTTTAAAAGCAGTAGGATGGGCAGTATCTAGAGAGGGGACACATCGTTAGCAGCTATTGCTGCTCTGCTTGCTTTAATTATAGCATGGTTCTATTAAGATTTTACTGTAAAACTCATGCATTCCCTTTCTTACTGTTTTCCTGAAAAAAATACATACTTACACTTCAAAATGAATCCCATGACTGAGCTTTGAAAGCAGAAATTGCAAGCACTGACCAGGACTGTCACCGAAACCATTACAGAAAGGTTGCAAACCGTAACTGCTGAAATGCAAGATGGCACTGAGCTCCAGAAGCAATGCCAAAGAGAACCTGCTGCTTTCACACACACACACACACGTGTAAAAAGACCCCATGAATAAAGAGTTCTCAGTTCATTTGTAGTGAAAAATGATCAGTAAAGTGGCAAATGGAGCAGGGAGGCAAAGGGAGAAGAAAAGTAGAAGCTCTTCCTTACAATTACCTGGCTATGCAATACTGACCTGTGAACATCTGACAGATCTATATTTAACTGAAGAAACATACACAAATCCTGCTACATACTCACTATGCACAACAGCACCCAGAAAAGACACAAAGCAGGCAGGCAACCTACACCTGCAGACCCAGTAAATATTTCAAAGCGTTGTTGCAGCCCACCCAGCCGCGGCCACTCTTGCTCTCTCTGAACCCCACAAAGCACTTTTTTACCGTTTGAACAGACTGGATAAATCACAAACCCCCCCAGATATATCTACTACCCATGTAATGTCATAGCTACTATTCTAGAATAACGAAAACCAGATTGTAATGACTTTCCTCTCTGGTCAGGCATTTCGAGTTAAATATCAATAGGGGTACTGGCAGGAAGTGGTGACTGTAGCACCCAAAATTCAGCCTAAGCTTTTGGTGTGTTTTCTTCTTTAGCTTCTTTCCTTTAATCTAAATTCTCCTTTGCAAAACTGGAAGTTACAGGACAAAAATAAACATTTTCAAAGGATAGGACCTATGGCTAATGGAAAAATAAAAGCTAAGTATAGAGAATAAATAATGAAAAGCAATATGAAGTATTTTAAAAGTTGATTTTCATAAATTCCTACCTCTGCCCTCTCCTCCTTGAGATGAGCAGTCAGTGGCCCTTCTTCAGACATAAAGAGAGGCATGCTCAAAATAGAACAGTCAGAAGAGTGTGCTACATAACAAGCTTTGGTTTGATGCATAGTAAACAACATGATTATGATTTATGTGGTCAAAATTTAGATCAAGCACAGAAAATGAAGCATACAAAAGCTATTTCTTTTTTATTATTTATTCCAACAACCAGTTTTCAATTAAGAGGATTATATAGGAAAAAAGACCTGTTTTCACTTGTAGGGAAATAGTTTTTAAATCTGATTTGTAGCTAAAAGATGTCCGTAAATTGGCTTAGATATAGATTTAAAGATTATCTATTTGTCTCATTACAGCAGTTCTGAATAAAACCTTCAAAACACAAATGCCAACAATTCATAAACAGATTTCTTGTTCATATTAAGTGAGAGAAATACTTTGTGTAACAGACCAGTCCCTGATGAACAGACGCACAAATTTTCCTTATGAAATATAAAGAAGTGATAAATAAATCATGGAAAAAAAATTAAAAGAGGAAGACAAACCTATTTAAATTAGAAGACACTGCAGTTTCAGAATGGATGCACACACAAAACATCTTGGAAGATTTTAGTAGGCTACTTTATAATGGCGAAGAAAACGTCAACCCTCCCCCCTAACACCTATTCCATAGTTAAAAACAGTGAGGGGGGGAAATTAAAGAGGTTGACTACCTAAAGTCTTCACTCGCCTCCTTCCACACCACCCACTAAAACAGGAGCTTGGGTTTTTTTATGACGCACATCTAGAAGCGGTAACCTGCTCTACGACGCCTAGGAATAGGGCCCCAAACATAGAAACACCTCAACATCTAAATTTAAACTCTCCAACCCTGTCAGTGGATAAAAGAGACTAAAAAATGTCTCTTTCAGGGGATCCTGGTCCTGCCTATAGAGTAGGAAGGTAAGCAGCACTCCAGTCTGAATTTCAGTCTGTGCCTCAAGAACAGCTTGATTATTTTGTTGTTGTTTTGGGGAAAGAAAGCAAGAGAAACAAGCACATCTAAATTCTGAAGACAAAGGCTTGTCCTCAGTGACTTCTCCTATGTTCCAGATATCTTTTTTTTTTTTACTGTCAGATAAGAAAATATTAACTTATTAATTCCTTAACAATAAACACTCATCCACAGCAGATCACAGTATAATGTCTGAATGACTAATTAGTTCCCTGTACACAACATACGTCTAAAATCTGTTTCTAATTAAGTCATGGAAATTCTTAGTTTAAGAAACAGTAGCATGAGCAAAGACAACAGTGACCTGCATTTGTTTAGCTCTCTTTCTCATGCTCCCTCCATCATAAGCCACGTACCTCTTCTTAGGCTGTTAGATCCTGCAGCACCTGTGAAAGTCCCTTTCAAACTTAAGCACAACAGTAACCCACTCACAAGAATTGGCTCATGCAGCTGAATTCTACACCAGTTAAATAACCCTGTTGAGTTATTGTTCTTTCCACATCTCTCTACAGATGGGCTTGTCATTATAAAGCCAAGTAATGGCTTTATGTGTGTCTTGACTACCACTCTGTACGGTTTGCACTACATACTGGAATTTAAACAGTATTTCACAGGGACCTGACTTCTTGTTTTTCATTTTCATTTCATTCTTGATAGGCTGCATTTATGTTTATCTCTTCACTGAGTTATGCTGTTCAACAAGAGCAGATTAATAGTCAGACTCGATCCATGACTATTTATAGAACTATTTGGGATAGATATCCCTGCAATCTTCCTCCTAACTGGACAGCAAAGAAGAGACACCAACGCATTCAAACAGCAAAACAATATGTTACCTGCTCAGGTAGGCATGTCTCTTACTAATCTAAGAGAACTTTTAAGTGCTTAGCAGTTTGTCTGACAGGCCACATTTTACATGACTCCACGAAGAAGCAGAGTTGTTGCTATAAATAAGATGTAAAGACAATCAAAATCCTGATTTTGAAGGAGTGTTGAACAAGAACTGCATTAGTCTTGAGTCCAGGTAAGGAATACCTGCAGCAGGTTAAGTATGACAAGAGTACTGCCAACCACCCAAGCTTAGTATTCAGCAGGAAAATACGCTCCTCACACTGCCAGAATAGGACAAAGCTACAGAACAGTGGTTGCAGAAAGACTAGGACTTTTTGGAAGAATATCTCTTCTACCCCAAAACAGCTGCATTCAAGAAGCATCAATCTCTTCCTCTAGGGAAGCTTTCGATTGGCTTAGTGTCAGTCACTAGTAGCCAGAACAGATGATAGATTTAAAGCTTTGAGGATGGTCAGAGCACAACAGAAACTACAATGAACCAGGCAACCGACCTTAAAAGGCAAAAAGAAATCCCTAAAGTAGACAGATGAGGGGTAGTAAAGTGGCTGGCACTCCATCGCTCAGCGTGCAGTGCTCATTTTCATCTGAGCACATGGCACTGCATGCTGCTCTGAGACAATCTCCACATGATTCATTACAGGTGGAGGCTACACAGCACCACCTTAAAAGTTCTCAGGTTTAAGCTAAGCCAAGAGAATACAGTCTTCAACACCTTGGCCAGTTGTCAGTGTCACCAAACTACACCTTGCCATTTCTCCCATCTGTAGACATGTTCCTTCTCTTCCAAACATGCTTTAACCAACTCACTAATTCAGACTGTACAGCTTTACTATGAAGTTGCTTCTCTAACTACAACTTCCTGGAGACATAGGCTGGGGAATTACTGTACCTCCTAAAAAAGCTGCTGAAATTATACAGTTGCTCTATTGTTTTAAAAAGTCCAGCTCTAGGCACGCTGTCCAGGTTTAGTAAGAATTTTTAGCATCCACGTGCAAGGAGGAAAAGGCAGCCTCCTAAAAAGAGATGAAGAATCACAGAATCCCAGCATGATGAGGTGGAAGAGACCTCTGGAGATCATCTCATCCAACCTGCACAGAATTGCATTGTCCAGGCAGGTTTGGAATCTCTCCAGAGAAGGAGACTCCACAGCCTCTATGGGCAGCCTGGGCCAGGCTCCAGCACCCTCAAGACACAGACAGTAGCAAGTATGTCTCATTTTCTCCACATTCCTATCACAAAAAAAGCACCAAAACCACTGCAGAGAAATGTTAATATGTCTGTTAACTGAAAGTATCAGGTTTTGAAAAATGGTTTTGAAAGAAAACTTTTCCCTTCCACTCTAACCCCTGATGATCCTCCTCCTTCTACATGAGCACGTAGTTATGCTGCAGTAACTGAAGGATGACCCAGGTAACACATCATGAAGAATCATTTGCACTATAAAGGGAAATGTCATGATGTATTTAGTTTAATACTGTACTGCTTTTCCTTCATATATTAGTAGTTTTGCATCAGTAAACTCTCACTGAACTCTCCTACAATTCTAAATTCCCTTCCACCTTGCTATCCCCTTACTCCCCCGTGACCTCTGTTACTCCTGCAGATGAGGCCACGACTTTCTTCTTCCTCTTCTGCCAGCCTGTGGCCTTTGGATCCTAGGAAAAGACAGAATGAATACAGAATGCTAAATATTGCAAAGCAAGACTGATGACTGGTGGGACCAGTTGTTAGGTATGCTGCCAGGCTGTAAATAATCAGAGTAAGTACGCAAGCTAGCAAGGCAGACTTTGTGCGGTGTAAAGAATTTGCCTAATGTTAGAACAAAAAGAAGCTGCAAATCAAATTCACCCATGAGCATGTTTAACAAACAAAAGAGAAGAGCAACAGAGATATCCTTAGGACAGCACCCTTTGCTTGCTGGTTACAGACACTTTAAAGATGCGTAATGGCTTTCCAGCAAGCAGGAGCTTGGAAGCAAAGCACATGAGCAGTGGCATGAGCACGAGCCTTCGGATACAGGTGTAGCTAAAAATGGCATGTTTAACACAGTACTGCATTCTTTGACTTTAAGAACCTTAATCTATAGATCTCTGCATAGTTTTCAGAAGAAAAACACACTGAGTTTGGAAAGACTGGTTTCAAAGTGATCTTGGCATGGCACTATCAGGGTGAGGTCCTTCACTTTCAACTTTCTCCAGCCACACCAGAGATGCCAGACAGAGACTTTTCAGTGCAAGAACTGATTTATACAGCAGGAACCAAATCAAATAGTAAAACATATCAAAAAGCCTACATCTGGTCAGCTATCTTCTAGGAATACCATGATTATTGTGGCAAGAGGAGATGGTATGAAATGCTGCTTCCCTTGCTGGGCTAGTGGTGCAGAAACGGTAGCACAAAACTAGAAAGAATAATCGGGTCATGTTAGTCTCACAGAGCACATTTTCACATAAGATTTCGCCCGGATCTCCCAGTCAGAAGCATGTCTGACACTTCCCAACACCCTGATCCCATGGGACGTGGGTCTCCATCAGGACAAAAAGCAGTCCTTGTTCTCTGGATCTCCCACCTGCCTGCATTCAGCAAGGTGTTTTCATTCTACACAAATACAACTTAAACTCCAGAGACCAAATACAGTGACCTAGATCCCACTTGGGCACTACCAACAGATCTTTCAGGTGGACAGACACACTATGATTCTTTTTTATCAACACGTGATCTCTGCTGTCAGAGATGCTTGAGGGAGAATGAATCCAGCTCGGTTCCGATCCCAGGTGGAACTTGCAGGATGAACAAGAGGTAATGTGAGTAGAAATAAGTAACTGAGTATTTAACTTCAAATTATTTTAGAACTGCTATGGCTGAGGACAAACCCCACTTTCTCTATGCTACTATTAAACAACAATGCAAACATTTGCCATGATGTGCTTCTGAGAGCTCTGCCAAGCTGTCAGCATGCTTCCAGAATTCTGCTTCTTTAAAAACCCTACCAGGGTTGACTGTTGCATTTATACAGATGAACTTTCCCATAAGGCAATGAAGAGAGTGTAAAAGCAGAAGAGAAACGAATGGTCACAGATCTCATGCCTGTTATTGATATAACCAGATAAATAAGAGTACTAACATTTGTGGTAGTCCAAATAAGGCTTGGGAGCACTCAAGACTTTACATGACCCACAAGTCAAAGAACAAGAAAGCTGAATTTTAAACATACAGTAGCATTCAGTTCAGAATCCCATATGATTGATATAGGTTCTGGTCTTTTCCTTCAACTAAAACCAGATTAAATTCTGAGATAAGCTCAAAACTCTTCACCCCCAGAGTAAACATGCCCTCTTTCCACCTATTCACACAAAGTGATGAGCATGCCCTGAAGGAAAAAGATACAGCAGCTTGAGAAGGAAACTAAAATCCTAACATGATAAAAAAGTCTAAAAGGACCTAATGGAAACAAAATTTAGCAGCCCCTTGCTGGGACTACCAAGTCAGTCACATCTTGTAGGGCATCAGTAAGCGAAAGGTGCGTTAAAAACGCAAACTATTTCACATCTCCATGGTTTAACACATATGTGATGTTTTTGCTTAGTTTTTGTGCATCTGAAATCACTATAGGGAACCTGAAGTGACTGCAGCTGTCAAGTTAAGAGTCAGAGGCTTAAACTGTGATGTTGATTTAAGCAAGTTATTTAATCTGTCCATAAGCTTCCTACTAAGAGTTTCAAGCAGTGATTCTCCTTTCAGGTCAGCCTCTACTCTTCAGGTCAATTTGCTTAAAGGTCTAAGCTTATTAACTTCGTAAGAACTTAAGTGCTGGGGGACAAAGGAAAATCCATACACTTGGAAGATCAAACACCTTTTCCCCACGTTTTATTTTAAGAGGAAGTAGATGAACTAACCCAAGACTTTTAATTTCATGAGGTACAGGGTGCTTGTGCCACAGGAGGGCACTAAAGCCACACTTAAAGCAGATCATTAAGCTATTGCTGTACACAGGAACTAAGTCAACGAGGAAGGACGGTGCACTGCTTTCACAAACACACACACTCAGCACATAAAAGCACTCTGAGATGTCTTGATGGTGTGCACATACATTCATGGTGTACTCACACTGCCTCTACTTCCAAAAACCTTCGCAGATTTAGAAATCCTTTTACAACAAAACTAAACCTCTACATACTTTAATATAGGAAGTTAAATGGAAAAGTGTTGGTCTGAGGTTTTTAATTCCTCTTCTCACATGCATGAAATGACCTGGGTTTGAAATATAAATTTATATCTAGAAAAGAGGTAAATTAGGAAAACAAAAAAGTACCAGGCAGCAGTAGAAACAGAAGCCTATAATCTAGCGTCCAACAAATCTGCATTGGTGTATCACAATTCCAAAGTCCTGTGCTAACAGCCAATGTCCCAACACATTTGAGGAAATGCATATTTCACCTATTTGAAATATACACCAGGCATGTACTCTAATCAAAAGTCAGACTACAAATTCAGATTTTCTTCTCCCATATTCCTACCCGTGCCAGCATGTAACTCCCATTGGCCGTTTGCTGGATTCTGCTGATGACTCACGGCAGCAGAGCAAGGAACTCTGTCTCACTAGTTAGTTCAAGTCCTCCTGAATAGAAGCTTTTGACAGGTTGTGGAATAATGACTGGAGGTGATTTAAAAATCCAAGTCATACTAAAGGTGCAGCATTGTTCACACATCAAGGAAAGGTATAACATCAGAGAAATTCTCAGGGTAGAGCACAACTGGTATGCAAGAAATGCGTTTCACAAGTTCCCTATGCAACACTGGTTGCAAGCAGCACAGGGGATGGAGTGGAGTGAAGATTCCATGGCCAGGCCCTGTGAAATCACAGTGCTGTGAATTTTCTTCAGCTATATCTTTAAAAGCGAAGCGAGAGAAACTTGCATCAATCATAACAAAGGTATTTATGACTAGAGTCACTCAAGCTCCACCTTGAAGGTAAAAATTATTATAAAAATGGTTTAAATAAGGGGGGATGTTGGGGAAGACATCATCGTGGACAAGTCAGGGCCGATACTATTGCCGATCATCTCTGACTCCTGGGATCAGATGACGGGCTGAACCTCGCTTCTTTCTCCCTGCTTAGGGACACCTTTGGGTAAGATCCGGACTCTTAAACTTAGAAATCTCCTTGAGCTTCTTACTGGCTGTGTGAGATGATGGAGCGTGACTAGCCAGGGGAGTGCAGTGCACTGTTAGTGAATCCCAGACTGGGAGAGTTCAGATAGGCTGAACTCGACCAGACTAATAGTGCCAAATTAACAGTGCCCTGTTAGTGAATCTGAGCCGGGACAGTTCAGATACACTGAACACAACTGGACTAGTCAGTGCCAAATTGGACATCACTCAGAATCTAAACCTAGCCACCCCCACTCTCTGATATCTGAGGACCAGCGGGAATGCAAAGGGGTTTCTTTTCTGACAAATTACTTAACCCTTTCACATGACACAGATGAAGTAAAACCACCACTATCACACAGGCCTACAACCCAAAGCACAGAGGAAATAGCCTTGAGTTGCACCAAGGGAAGTTTAGATTTGATATGAGGAAGAGTTTCTTTGCTGAATGGGTTATCAGGCACTGGAATGGCTTGCCCAGGGAAGTGGTTGAGTTCCTATCCCTGGAGGTATTTAAGAATGCAGATGTTGTGCTGAGGGATATGGTTTAGTCAAGGTCTCAGTGTTAAGTTAATGATTGGGCTAGATGATCTCAAAGGTCTTTCCCAGTCTAGGAAATTCTGTGTGATTCTGTGATTAAAACTAAACTGTTTTTCAATCAAATTCTTCAGCTTTAAGAAAATGTATCCACCTAACTATAAAATTTGAAGGGAGGTACAGAGGGGCTGTTGAGTAGCTTAGCAGTAGTAGCTGTGCACTTTCATAAATACTCAGTCCAGCATTCCTACTCATTGACCAGCAAGAGATACCAGGGAAGTGGTTAAAGTATTATTGACACACTCAGAAAGCAATTTGCACTCAGTGGCAGCCCTCCAGATATTTAAGAAGTCATCCTCAAGCACTTCTTAATGCACTGTACCTTTTCCATTAAAACCAGTGCCTCAACCTTGGTACTTACAGGGAGATAAAGCAAAAGGGAGGATCCTTGGAAAAAAAAAGCAGAGTAGTCATGAATTGCATGTGCAACACCCAAGGCAAACAGACACTGTCTCCCTTGTGGTTCATCTTTCAGCAGTTGCTTACCACTGCATGCAGAAGAGGTGATGTTGTACAGGAAAGGGTAAAACTGCAAACAGCGGATCATCTTCAGGCTGCTTTCACACTCCGGGCACTTGGTTGTCAGATCCAGCGCATGTCTGAAGGCCTGCAGGGCTCCACTAATGTTGTTCAGAGCAAGATATGCATTTCCTAGGCTCAAAAAAGTCAGGGGCTGCAAAGAGAAAAGCAACATAGCCCTGCATAAGTATAATTACTGTTTAAAATTGAAGCCAACTAGGAAAATACCCTGTCGATCCACACCCTCCCAAATTTGGCTGGAAAGAATTTAGAAAACTTCTTAAATAGGGGCTGCTTATTCTTAGAATGGAGAGCTAACAGCCTGATGCACTGGAGCTAAACGAAAGCTGTTTTGACATAAGGCTGTGTTCAGCATTCCATCTTCCCACCATGAAAACCAGCTGTTAAATACAACACAAGCTGAAATGAAGCATTAAATACTTATAAACCATCACAAACGTAATGCTTACTGTTCGGAGCAGTAAAAAACGAAACTGAAATGCTTGAAGACATTTTAGAATGATTAAAAGTCAGCAAAAACTATAAAAACATTACTAGTGTTCTAGCAGGATGGATTCATTTAATTTGTCAGCAGTGTGCAAGATTTACTTGAGAAGAACTGGGTTACTGAAAACACCAATGTTACACTAACTTAGGGGTATGTATTTATGTTTACTTTCAATTCTTAATAAAACCTAATACTTTTGTCCACCACTTTTGTCTAGTCTCCCTAAAATCTGTTTGTTTGTTTGTTTTTTACAAGTACAAATTATAAACACCTTCTTCGCTGGGTAGAAAATAATTAGCATTTTAATACAGGCACACAGTAGAACATTACATTGTGTTTGTTGACTGGAAAGTTTTTCACTTCCACAAAGTAATTTGCTGCAATTAACAGTATAATGCTAGAATAATGACTGTACCATTGTAATTTAGTGGTCCTTTTTTTCCACTGGTATAATTTTACATTCATCATCTGAAAATACGGAGACTGATCAGTAGCTTAAGATATCTCAGACTCATCTTGTCTTGTATTATTAAACACCACTCAGAACAAGATTATTTTTTTTAAAAAAGCTTTTGCTAATACAGCAAATACTTCGCTCCCTGTAGCTGCAATTCATTTTATTTGTATTTACTTTCTATTATATTTCGGGAAATACTATTCAAGTACAAATTCTCCTTCCAGAATTTTTGATACAATAGGTATTAGAAGGCTGAGAATGCCTGAAAAAAAATTGGAGCAGGTATTGTTGTAATGAGGTAAGATTTGATGGTGTTTTTGAGGAAAAGCCCTACTCACACAACACAGTCTTAAGGCTCCCCAGGCTCCTTCCTCTCCAGGCTGCACTTTCAAGTGTTCTTCTCAAGGCACATCATTTAAGTATCATTCTTTCTATAGTTCCTTTTTGCACTCTGCCCTGCCACCCAAATGGGCTAGATTTCTTTCCAACAATTGCAGAACTGTTCCTGAATGCTACGCTGAAAAATCTCATTCTGGTTTTAGCTTTTTAATGTGATAGATGACTGGTGGCCTGTCAGGTTTAAGTTCTGTTTATCTAACTACAGAGGTAGAAGCCCAGGAAAAAGTCACTTGAGCTTCTTACTGAAGCACCTCAAAAATAAGACCAAAATGACTTGCTAGAGAAAAGGTGTCATCCATCCCCTCCGTTTCCCTCTCACAATTGTTCTGGTGAGTCCAGTAGTTTAAACACTTTATACAGAAACTTTGTACTTGACAACCTACAAAATGTTTATAATGTTACCATTCAGAAATACAAAAAACCTGTTTTGAACCTATAGTTGAAAGTAAAGTCACTCAACAATCAGAACAGAGCTTTTTCTTCAAGTATATAGATGAAATCTAGGGACAAATCAAACAATGCAGATAAAAAGTCAAGTGTCACAAAAGAGCATCTGTACAGCCAAAGATCTTGGTGAGAGATGTGCTACTTTAAGGGTTTTTTAAAAAAAAAGTCAATATACAATGCTGACAGCATTACAGATCTCTATTTTAGATGAAAACGTTGCCAAAACACCAGGATTAAATTCCTTAGAGGCACTGCTGAGTTAATACAGGTTTTGGAAGGCAAAAAGTGTCATCTAATTTAGAAAAACTGCTCTAGAATGTTTGTATTCTCAGAGATCAGCATCAACTCCCAGTGCTATCAAGAGTTTAAATGAAAATTAACATCTGCTGCGACTCACAAGCTGGAAGTTGAACTGCATGCACGGGTAAGTAAGAGCAAGTAAGTAACATATATTTAGAAATTAAAGAGGAAAAGACACTCACCATTGGCCAAAACCCATCATCTTACCTCAGAGGCATTGATGGCCAAAGCCTTCAGTAGGAGCTTGCTGGCATCCAAATGCAGACCATAATGAATCAAGAGGTTAGCAAGGTTGACCAGAGGGATGTCTTGATATTCGTGTGGAGCCAAATTAAATGCTTTTTGCAAACAGGTGATAGCAAAGGTGCCATTTCCAACTGCACGCCAGTACAATCCAGCTTCATTAAGCACAAGCCATAGGGGATCTTCCGGCTATAGGAGAGTCAGGGAAGAGAAGGAAAACACCCTCAAAGAGGGGTTGCAGGAAGACAGAATTGCCTGCTCTTTGGTAAGAGCCAAACAAAACTCACCTTGCACACACTACCTTATTAACTAGATACAAATTACTCTTTGATCGAATTGCTACCAGATTAATCAGTCTACTCTAATTAATGCAATTAACAGTCTGAACTGCAATTCAGTAACAGCTGTTGCTCACACTCTGTTCATGACCACAAAAATCCCTTAAAATACAGAAATGATAATGGTTAACCTGCTTCAGGAAGCAACATTTGTGAGCCACTTCAGAGTCTTCAAATTACATCAATACAGATTTATGTAAAAATATTACAATTTGAAGGTCAGACAGCTCTTAAATTGTAGTTAGATTTCCTTCCACGTTCTCCATCCAACATCAAGATTTCCTTTCAATTTAAGGGGTCTGAGTTGTTTTTTCATAGATTTAGTTTTCTCTTTAGAAAAGCTGATGAGTGACAGGCATTAGATACTGTTTAAAGATTGTAAAATAGCAAGCAACAAGGGAGGGCAGGTGGAAGAGTGGGGAGAATGTCAAATACACCTTGAACATTCCTTCCTCCTCTTTCACCTACAACAGAAAAAACAAACGCTTACCCTAGAGGAGAAATAGCAAAGCTTTAAAATCCTGACAGGTGGACAGAGCTATGTTAAACATCCACTTTCAGATGGAGCAGTTTGCAAGGGTTTAGAAACACTAAGATTCAAGTTTTTAATACTTTTGGTATTACCCAATTTGACAAAGAGTTAAAGGTTTAAAAGCAACAACTGATATTAGTGGCCAATCCAGCCTACACACCTGAAGACCAAGTGCGTGCATGAGTAGGAAACACGCAGCCAAGGTAAAAGAAGCCAAACACATAGGATCTTCACAGCAGTACTGTATTAATGCAATATAACTGGCATTACAGTAAATACTATGTTAAAAAGTTAATCAGTACAAAGATTTTCTTCCAGATTTTCAAAACAGCCTCACACAGAAGGGTTCCACCCTATGGTTTGAGATGAACTGGACGATATCAGTAGGATATATTAGCTCTTTGTTCAGAGTACCTGACCTAATCTATAATGGTAAGAGTATTTATCACACTTATTTTGCAATGCACATACATAACATTACTGGCGTTTCATACAGGCTGAACTCACTGAATTACTCTTGGTACACAGGTCTCAATGACCCTTCTTCAACTAAATTCTCAGCCTGTTAGTAGCACTTTGTCTTTCCTGGTGTAAAGACACCAACTGTGGCACTCCTGCCCTAGAATGGCGATCATTATCAGAACAGGAATGACAACAGCGCTCTTACATCAGCACCTAAACGACTGAGAAGTTCAGACTTTTAGTGTGAAAGCAACAGAATACTGCAGTTAAATCCAGAATACCTACACATAGCAACAGTAAGACTGTTAAGAGTTGTACAGGACTATTCTGAACAGAATAGTAACAGGAATCAACTCCTGCTGTTAATTTTTCTTCTGGGTAAGACAGATGCACATGGTAAGCGGGCCTGATTAGACCAGCAACAATACACACATACACTGCCTTGACACAACTTGTACAAGGGAGTTAATTTGAGAAATATCAGCTTGGCATGTTAAAAAGAGTCAACCTCTATCTCAATGCTTCCCGTCATTTGACTCGTGACGACTCTCAAAGGCCCCACGCAAGATGGAGGTGGCATTCCACGGGGTGTTCGACAGATGCACATCCTTTGCCTCAGAGTGCTAATTATCCTGACAGAAGATTGACAGAGGGTTGGTTTCTTTATAGGGGGGGTGGGAAGGAAGGCAGGGTTGTAGGGAGGAGGAAGAAGAGCAAGAGGCAGGAACACAGGGAGGGGTGAAAGATGGAGGAGTAGTTCCAAGCTATTTCTCTCAGTTCAACAAGCATGTGGCAAGATTAATTAATATCTTACTGCTCCGTGTCCTGCACTCACAACAAGAACAAGTAACTACAGGGTTCTTTAGGCCACACTACCCTAAATCAAATGGATACTGTCTATATGTTTGTGCTTTACCTGTAAACATGGATTTTTAAGTTAGTTTTTTCTCAGTTACAAGCAGCAAAAGAGTATTTCTTGCACATCACTGACTGACTTCTTTAGAAGCACAGAAACGAGCCTCAAATAAGAATTCTACATTTAATTCACACTACAGTTTTGGACATACCTTTTTCATGGCATGATCTAGAAAGGCTCCTATCTTCGCCTGTGTAATAGTCTGATTGTCGATACGAGAATGCAAAACCTGGACAACAAAGATTTAAATAATCTTTTTTTAAACAGCTACATAAATTTTACAGTATGTATCTACATGGTCATTCAAGTCTTACTTCCCTAAGTCTTGGCTTTAGTAAAGTGGGGGTTTAAAAAAATTAAATAAATTGTTCTAAACAGATTATGTGAACATGTAATGATTAAAGCAGACAGTCCCTGGAAAAAGAATAAAGGACTAATCTCTGCCTAAAACTAACAACCTGGTAAATACAGTAGTTATTGCAAACCCCAAGAAGATGCATTGTGTCAAGTGCCTCAGAAGTTTTAAAAGAAAGCAGTGACTTCAAATATTAAATTTCCTATTCTGTGTGCTTTTGGTCAGCTTTTGAAAGAAGTCAGACAACAAGTCTTACGCTGAGTGACAAGTTCTGCCTTTTTCCAGCCTTATTAGAAAACACTTGCTCCCCTTTTTTGGGAGTACCGATTGGCTTGTGATATCAAGTGATCTTTTAAATATCAGAATCTTTCATGTTCTGAATAAGCTTTTTAAGGCAATGAAGAGCAGAACTTCAAAATAGAAGAGAAACAACAAGAAAATTTCTTACTTGTCTTGCTTGATCATCCGGCATCTTGAATTTCAAATCTAGGTTATTGTCTAGTTCCTTAACCAGTATGTTTAGAGATTCATTGTTACGAGCATCAGTAATGGAAGAACAGTCGGGTGCCTGGGTTTCTCCATGCCCAACAGCATCTCTTGGGATACCCAGGATTGGGTGGACTCTAGAAATCAGGAGAACCAAGAGAAATCAATAGCACGCGTGGCACATCACTGCTCTATGAACACAGGAATCAGCTATGTGTCAACTGACAAGCCTCCTGCTGTAGACTGCCAGGAGACATGAGCTGCAAACCAGGAGACTTCAAGGACCACCCTTCCCTTTGAAAAAGTCAGTAATAAATAAGATGTTTACTTTCAATTTATAAGCAGAGAATAGCTATAAATAATAGACAATGCAGTAAAGCCACAGAAGGTTCTCATATTATGCTAATGCGGATTGTATGAAGTTTAAGACTAAATAGATAACTGAAAAATAAAATGCTGAAGTTTTTTAAACTAAAGTTTGATTTGAAAAGCATCAAGAGGTAACCAAATAATTTGGGAAGAACATCCTAAGGTTTTTTTCAAAGGAAGCTTCAGGACATTTATGGATGGGAACCTCTGCTTTAATACATGCTCAATACCAGAATTATACTGACTAGGAGAAGAAAGCTTTCTTACTATTGCTATTATAACATTAAGTGAGTAGGATATTAGGAAATTCTAATTGCTATGTTCTAATTAGAGTAGCAATTCTAACTGCTACTGCAACATAGACATGTTTATTATATCCTACGTAATAACAAATACTATTGACTATTCAACAACCAAGCTGTTTTAATACCTCTGTCCCAAAGGAACGAGCCAGGGATTTCCACTCCTAATCATTTTAAAGTCTTTTCTGTTCTTCACAATTTTCTGCTATCATAACTAAAGCTAGAGGATGTACGTGATGTCCAACAGTTAATTGCATTTATTAAACACCTCATTCTCTCCCTCTCAAAGTCTTCTATTATTATTTTAAAATATGCTCTACAAGACATTCAGACTTGTGGTTAAATCCTCATTCATTTAGTAATACTGTAGATACTTCACATATTCACCTTGGGAAGAAGCACCACGACATTGGATCTGGCTGGTTACAGTTACAGCAAAGACGACAATTAAGGAAAACACCCTCACTCTGTGGAAGGGCCAGAGAAAAGATGCAAACACATCTATGCTGTTGATTACTAATTGCATCCATCCTCTCTGGAAAGCTAATGCTCATTAAGACATTGCTGTGAAAAACTTATCAATGTAATTTTTAAAAATAGCCACTTGCCTGAATCCCCTGTTTTCTGGAGGCAGAAAGTAAGTTGGCAGTTCTTCTGGATCTGGAATTCTGGGGAAAGATTTCATGCACTCTGATCGCTGAGGCCAAAGAATATGCTGTTTGTCCTAAGGGGGAAAGCAATGACTTTTGAAACATTTTTAATGTTCTAATTAACAAGCTGCTAGGAACATAAGGAATAGTCTGGAGGGAAAAAAGAGCAGGGACCTTTAAAGCTATTATTTTTTCATCTTTTCTGGAATACCAACAGTCCAGTTTTCAATCCTTCCTCAGCTGTACTGCTTCATTTGCAGCAGATGTTTATTTACCAGGCTAGCTAAGAACAACCCCCTCTACAATGCAGTAGAGTTTCAAATGATGGGAAACAGGTACAGAGAAACTACAGAGATGTTTATAAGTTGAAAAAATTCAGAATGCTACATTCTCCAGTGCTGCCACACATCAAAACTGCATCCCAACCGCTAAGAAGTTTCAGATAAACAAGGACAAGCTTTGCTCTTTCACAGCTCCTCTTTGGAATGGTGAAGCTTATCCCCTTCACTTACTCTGTTGGGTTTTACGCTCCATACTGAAACAATCGAACGAGCAACAGGAGAAGACTGCAAGGACTGGCTGTGGTCGCTTTGGTTTGCATGAAGATCCAAATTCACAGAGGTCATACTAGAAGTTGAAGAGTCTTCACCAAACTAGAAACAAGACAAAAACCAGCTATTTGATAAAGAAAAGAGATGGTAGGTTACTGCCTGAATTTCTACACATTATTTTTTCCCCACCATTTAGGTAGCTAAGCCTCACTGATGAGCTGAAATTTGGGTAGTAGGTAAAAAACAAAGAGAAAATTTAAGCCTCTTGATTGATTCACACCAGGGAAAAGTAATATTCATGCTGTAAGTCAACAATGGAGAAAAAACAAACAACCAAAACTAAAAGGTACCAAGCAAACATTTCCAGTAGACCACAAACAAAATCTACCTATCTAGGCTGCACAGCTCTAGTTCAAGTCAGAGTTATTAAGACTCACGGCTGGCAAAATTATCTTGCCAATCTGAACTTATAATTATTATAATTTTAATAATTTAAAATTATTATAATAGGGAGAACACCCAAGAAGAAAACATAACATAATTAAAAATAACCATTCCTGTTTCTTAAACCAGTTAAGGGGAAATTCCAGCAGACATTCCGCATTGCAAAAGAAACAAAGCCATAATCTTTATCTGTAGCTCTAACACAGCAGTGGTGTTGCTTGGCTGGCTGTCATTCTGGATTTTCAGTATCGGTGTACACCTTGCTTCCAAAACTTCTCAATCTTTCTCGATTATCAGATTTCCTTGCTGCACTGTCTATATCGAGATACACAACCCGCAAATGCACAAAACACCAGGATAACACCTTATTTATGGGCTGCAAAAGCCTCCACTAGGTACTGAGCTCTGCTCTTTCATTTGTTTATTGCTTATGGTAGTTTTGTGCTTCTTCTGGTAGGAAAATGTAATAGAATCATAGAATGTTTTATGTTGGAAGGGCCCTTTAAATGTCATCTAAGTCTTTCTAGATTAAATTGGAAGGAGAACACAAAAGGTGTGGAGCTTGAGTCATACAACAGCGTAACAAACAAAAGAAACTGTTATCCATTTTAAGGCTGTAGAGTTAAGTTATTGATACAGTATTATTTTAAGTAGACTTTTAAGTTGTTATGTTTGAATATTCTTTCCACTAAATAATAATTCTTGTTCCGTTTACCACGTGCATTAGAAAAGAAAACTCCTTAGAAAACTTTTGTCTCTTCATTAACATTAGCTGCCTAATGCTTTTTCCTGTCCTCTCTGAAGGAAACTAAATTTGGAAGATGAAATATGTCTTGCTCCTGCTAAAATGCCTGAAATGTAGTTCATTTATGTAAGCGAAAGCTGAAATTCCTCAAGTGAGGATTCTTGTTCTCCCTAGAAAAAAATACTTGGTTGTTCTGTGCAGGTTGAAAAAGCAAAGGAGTCAATATAGAAGTGGTTGGTAACTCAGAAGAAACTAAGACTTTGGGCTACAGTCAAGTTTTTACATTTAAATAATTTCAACATATCTCTTTCCTAAGTAAAACAAAGTCGTAAGACACAATAAAACCTCTAAATTTCTATAATCCACAGTCAATCTCAGCCTATATTATTAGCAAAATAAATAGCATTAAATACTTCACTCTCTGGTAAAGGACATTAAATGATTTCCACTATAATTACCATACCCAAAATGTACCCCCTTTGTCAAGCCTCACAACAATGGAAATATTTTGCTAACGAGGCAAATGGGATGCAACTTAAAGCAGTGGTATCAATTCAGAGACAAACCTGAACATATTCCACATTTTCAAAGATGTCTCCACGGTGATAACGAACTGGCTGGTCCCACTGGCAGTGCAAGCTATGCTGCTGGTTGCCCAGTCTACAAATCTGATGGTTCCCTACAAAGCACAACACAATTTTTTTTTCCTACTATATAAGTGAAGGTTTCTGAGGAGCAAAGGCAACATATAGTCAACCCCTCCACCCCTAATTGGGTCAATCCTCTTTATTGATTTAATCAGCAGAGAGGAAACTCTGTCTTTGAAAGATTCAAACCCTGTTGAAGAACATTTTGCAATCCCTTGTTTTAATAAGCAGAACATGACAGCCACTCAGGGCCATCTTAATATAGAAAGAAGTTAAGTCCTGACATTAATCTGAATATGTGCAGTTCATTGCTATAATGAGCACAAACTCTATAAAGTTGTACCTAATTGAGCTTCTTTTGCCATTTGCGTCTCGTGAATGATGTTCCTCAAGATTTGCTCCTCCTGGATGAGCTTGTACTTGTCTAAAACGTCTTGTTGCCTGAGGTAATGGTCATGCTGCTTCTGATATTCCTTCAATTCATTTAATGTTCGCTGGAGAGATCTTGAAAATTCAACAGTAGAAAAGATTTACTTTGACGGCTTTTTAAAATATTGGCTTTTCTTACAGTGTTGCCCATTTTCAACTTTGGGTTTCTTAAAAATATTCGTATGAATAATTTTACTGCACAGTCAAATAAACACAGAATGTTGAAAACCACTGTTCTATTTGGAACGCAAATAACTGCTGCAGCAGAACAACAGAAGTGAGATTGTATGAATTTCCACTAGGATGCTTTGTTATTTACCTGTGCTGGGCTTCCAACTTTTGCTCCAGTTTTTGCTGACATAGAACAGCGTGCTTTCTTTTTATGGCTTGCTCAAACCCTGGTTTGGCCTGTAGAGCATGATCATAACACAGGACTGAGTGGTTGTACTCTCCAAGCATCTGAGAAATGACCGAGAGAGAATTAGCCATTGTTTGGTAACATTTAATAAAAAAAGATACCATTTTAAAATAAATCATTAACTCAAACTTTAATTTGTGGTTACAAGCAGCCTGTCATTTCTGAAACTCAAGCCATCGTAAAAAAGAAAAGCTGCAGAAGAATTTCTCTGGGTTTTATTTCTAAGTGCCTACAAAAACCTTTACTGAAAGACAGGCTTTTCGATAATATCTTGATATCTTGACAGAATCTTAAACATTAAGTGTGAAATACATGTGGAACGCAAAACACGTTGTAAAAGAGTAAAGCATTCCAAGTTGGGCCAGAAAGATTAAATAATATTTGGTTTTCTACAAGTCCTGGAAAATAAAGTTAGTATTTACTGCGTATATGTTTCCCAAAGTGTAATAGCTGGTAAAGAAGTCACTGTAATCCAGAGCTGCGTGGACCACAATAGCTGCATCTGCAGAGAAGTGAGCCCGGTGTAGAATATTTGCCAAATTTACCAGTGCAATATCTTTATTTTGCCTAGAAGAAATAAAGAAAGAACAGACATTAAAAAGGTCAGACAGTGTAAGAATCGTGCGTAAGGATACACTCATTTGTCAGTCACACATTAAATATGTAAATTGATAGAAAAAAAATGTCTAGTATAGCACATAAAGACTATTAACAAGTAACATGGATTATTCCTTAGGATAAAGTCTTAGAAATGAAAACCTGTTTACTAAGCAGGATATGGGGTTTTGAGCAACCTGGTCTAGTGGGAGGTGTCCCTGCCCATGGTGAGGGATTGGAACTGTATGATCTTTAAGGTTCCTCTCCAAGCCAAACTATTCTATGATTCTATATCTAGAAAAGGAATCTGCAAAGGAATCTTTAGTAGCTATTCTTACCTTGAAGAAAAATGAAGGGCACGCATGGCACATTCTACTACTTGGTACGGCTCATTCTTTATTCGCCAGTAAAAAGAAGCCATATTATAGAGTACCCAGGAAGAAGAGTTCTGGAGTGAAGAGAAATACATGCACTGTACTAACTACTAAGATATGAAATAAAAGGTATATCAGGGCTTTAATTACTATGAGTGGAAAGCTGAGCAGCAAACCTGCTCCAAGTCATCCTCTTCCTCTGGAAAGCTGATATTTGACAATAGTTGTGAATATTCAGGAAGAATGAACTAGCACATAAATATACTAAGGAATCAGAATTTCTGCCTTTCAGGCAGGTAAAAATTCAATCACGTAAGAAGTGCTGGTAGTTTAAGCATCAGCAGCTTAGTGGGCGCTCAATGAGGGTTCCTATATTTTGCAGGAAGGCATTTAATATAAACATACACATTTCTGTACTGTTGTTTCTTTAAGTACCTGTATTTATGTTTAAAAGCTCTTATTACCTAGACAGAGCAATAATGTGGCTCACTAGACCACACAAATGCACAAGTCATCAAAAGTAACAGTAAGGATCCGATTACTGGCTTGGCTGATGCCTTCTCCTACCTTTGCTTGCCTAGCAGAAAATGTTTTCAGTCTGTCTTTAGTAACCGAAACATAACACGAAAATATACGTGCAAAACTAGTACTGGATGTGATTGTATGTACCAGGCATATGTAATCTCATTGAGACCTTTCTAGCATTGCTTTTGTGTGTACAGTAAGATTACAGTTTCATACCTTCATTAGCCCGTCATAAATGCGATGACCTATTTCCTCTATACTTCTTCCCAGTCTCCGTGATAAGTATGTGAAGATTGGATCTTCTTTAGGTAACAAGGGTGCAGAGAGATTAACTCTTTCTTGGACACCCTAAAATAAAAGTTGAAAATAGGTATTTGCTGACACAGAAGTAGAAAAACATAAGCAAGGACATGACTTCCAGGAAAATTTACAGCGTGGTTATTTTACATTCACAAAATCACAGAATTACTGAGACTGAAGCAGCCTCTGATTGTGACTGGTACAGGAGAAATGTTCACTTCTGGGTGCCTGGCAGCTATTGATTTCACTTATGAGCACCAAAGCCCTGTACTCGGGTTTGTCAGGTTACATGCACACTAGGAAAGTATTCCTACATATCTTTTCTTCCTTCCTTACCCAACAACAAGCATAATCCTTTCAAAAGCACATCCAGACCTAGGAACAGAGCTAAAAGATCTTCAGTTCCTGTTTTGTCTGTAAGAAAATTCTTATTTGTAAATAAAAAGTTATTTTAAAGACTTGGAATAAAATAAATATCGAGATCCAAGCACTAAAGCTGCATCTGCATTAGAAAATTTGCTCATATAAACCTGTTGACAAAACCAATTTTTGCACCACACTTCCACTGTAACCTTTCTAAAGCAGATGAACTTTGTACTAGTAAAGAACAATTATCTCATCCTGGGTTAGGGCTTGGCATTCAAATACCAAAGCAACAGTCAAGTATGTTAGGAGCCACCACCAAGCCTGCAATTTTCTGACCCTGCATCTTCATACAGTTTAACAACCCTGCTCAGCACTCTCCAAATTTCATCTGAGATGATTCACAAGTTAGAAGGATTTCTAATGAAAGCCATCATTCTACTAATGAAATCTGTGTTATGGAAGCAAAATAGTCCATTTTCCTGAAAACGCCCTCTAAAGTAAGGCAAACAGTAACAAAGGAGAAAAAAGGGGTGTGTATCTGATGGAACTGTCCTCTTATAAGCAAATACTTCACTTGGGGAACAACTGTGGTTTACAAAAAAGTCTGAAACAGTCTTGAAAGATTACAATTGCTCTCAAAACTCAACTGAGAACTGCCATTAAGGGTCTTCTATTTCTCTTCCTAATGGTGGTGGTGGTGGGGGGACAACAACAGCATACTTGCATTTATTTGCTTACCCGTAAGTGCTGGAAAGCATGAATACTGTATGGAAGATCTAGAACTTTTGTACAGTCTGGCTGCTGCAGGTCTGGAGGCACTGCTGACTTTGTGTCTATATAGTCTTCAGGGCTGAGGACATAACAACATAACACAGCAGACTCCAGATTACACCGATGAATTTTGTATGAGACAGTATTGGAGTTGACAGACAGAATATTCTGATTTGACCGTGACAAAAATCCCGTGTCTGGGCACATTAGACATTTCTGATGTCCTCCCAGATTTCAGTTGTATCAGGATATCATCACTGTAGAATGAAGTGCATAAATTTCTGTCTGCTTTACAGAAAACATCAACATTTGGGTAGGCTCCAAAATGTATCAGTGCCAACCTAGCAAGTGGATCACTACTATAATTAATGATCTGCAGGGAAACGGCAATGCATGCAGATCAGAAGACTCTTCAACTGAAACACACCAACCACCCCAAATATTACTGAGAAGCCCAAATGAAGGTATCCGAGGATAAAAATATTCTTTTCCCACTTCAAGTACTCATCTGATTATGTAAAAAAACCCCAAACTATATTAAAAAAACCCCAACAGTTGTCCCTGAAGATGAATTACCAAGGAAGCTGGATGTTGAGCCAACTGTCCACACACATCCTTTACTTGCTGAACATGGTGGAAGAAATATGACCAGACGGTTCAACGGCTTGGTAACCAACAGAAATTCCTTCAACTTTTAAGACAGTTCCTACTACAAGAAGGGGATCCTTCCTAAAACACTCAAAGCATACTCAAGCAAATCCAACCCCCTTCTACAGAATGCACTGCAGTTTTGATTCACATGTTGGGTCACACCAGTACAGAATACTGACTGGGAGCCTTGGAAAGGAATGGAGAAGTTGGAGGGTAGGGCTGACAGTTGGAGAGAGACAGTATCTCTGTGTCTTATCCCTTTCATAATTAGCAGCAGAGGTGGTTTCAATTTTATTCTGCACCAACACAAAATAAACCAACTGTCATCTAAAGAGAAGTCAGTGATAGTATTTTACTTTTTAGTTGCATTCAGAGGATTCGCTGAATTTTTTTTTGTTTTTTTCATTCAGGAAAAATCTTAAAATATAAAGCATCTTATTACCGGATATCTTTGCTCTCTAAGGTGATGTACGTGCCATCGTATAGATCTAGGTCCCCCAAGGGCACCTTGGCTTTAATGCAGTCCGGATCCTCTTTATTATGCCTTTGTTCCAGCCCTGTGTCTCTGTCCTCATTTTCCTCTATGTGAATCTTTTGAGCAACTAACTGTTTCTGTAGGAATAAAAAAAATAAAAAAAAGGAAACAGAAGAATGTATACGGATGAAAGCAAACTCTATAGCTGCTAGGAGTTAAACAGTCCCAACTTTTCCCTTAAAGTCCATTTGAAGACAACCTAAAACACACTCTTCAAATTTTGTGAATATTTTCCTGTATTTTCTTATATCTGTAGGACATTTTTTGGTTTAGATGGAATATAAATACTTTCCCTAGAGACAGTATGATTTGAACAGGCCATTATTTCTCCTGCTGTACCTAAAAAGAAGGCTAATAGCATTCCAAATTCAGAAAACAAAGCAATAATTGTTAACAGTATGGCAACTTTTCCATATTTGGACTCTTCTGCTGGAAGACCTCATGGAAATAATATTGGAGATTGCAAACAAAATGAACTTTTTAACCATTCAGCATGCTAAGTACAACTGAGCTGACAGGCTGGTGCAAGAATTAAAACTGATTTTTTAATAGATCAGCTTATGGTGAGCCTTAGGAGCTACGTTTTGCATCATAAAGCTCATAGGTATCAATTACTGTAAGGAGTGAACGACTAATGATCTGTCCCAGCACTATAAACTGCATTTCATTCTCACCTAGATCTTCAAATTGAAAATCCATTAAATATTGTAAAGAATTGTATACATGCAATGAGAAAAAAAAATCACTTTTAATTAAAGCCATACATATTTGATGACACACTACTACTCAATACATGAGATATATACAGTAGCAGCAACTTGTACAAGATGTTACAATAAAGAACTTCTGCTCAAAGGCATTTGCATGCCACAAATTCTACATTAGTAAGTTCTGAACCCACAGTCCCCATTCTGAAAAGCTCACAGCTATTGTTCCATGCATAGATAAAGTGTCCATTACCACAAAAATGAGTATACCTTGATGAGGAAGCCTGGCCAAATATAGTCACACAAGGGGCAGTCCTGCTTTGTTTACTCCCTTCCACTTCTGCCATTCACCTGAAGTTACCTCCAGTGCTCATCTAACTTCCCAGTTTACTAATTATGCTAATCTGACAACACCAAAGCTGGCACAAGAGAAAGGAGTGCGTGGCCAGAAGAAAGACTGGGAGCTGTTTGTTTGCCCAGCCTGTATTATATTTAAACTTCATTAGTTCAAAGTGCAGAAGGGTGTTCTCAGACCCTTTTTTAAAGAAACACAGAGGTCACCTGCTCTCTATTCTTCTAGAATATAGTCATCAGCAACAGAATCCAGTACCTAAATGGCTTTACTTAGAACTGTGAGGATTTATGGACAACAACTGGGAGTGATGCAGCTGGGGACAATGACAACCAGCTGAGCAAACTTGAGGCACATAACTCTTGAGATATGAAGAATTCTTCATCTTTCACTGAAGCAGAATTATGCCAGTAACAACTTATATTCCCCACTGAAATCTATCACTAAAAAGCTTGTGGAAAAACATCTGCATTTTCAAAAATTATTTAGTACTTAACATTATGCTTTACCTCCAGTTCTTTGAGGTAGTTAACTGTGGTTTCTTGTCTCATTAGTATCACCAAATCATGCGGGTTCCTCAAGTTCATTGGTGAATCCACCTGCAAGACATTTCAACAGTTCATCACGTAAGACATTTTCCTAAGTGGTGCAATTTCAAAAGAAGTTACGTTCGTTCAATTTCAGTTTGTCTGTTCAGAAGTTTTCTCCCCACTCATATTATGACATATTCATAATTGTGTCCATAATTTAAATCTGTACTTCAAACAACATTATTTGAGAATCCAGTGCAAATCATGCTTTAACTGTAAACCTACCCCAGTTTGTTCAGGCACATAAATTGTAAGCATAAGGCAAGTAAACTAACAACAAACATTGCTAAGAGTACTCTCATGCTAGTGAAATATTACCACTGAAACTCACAAAACTTACTGTCTTTTATAGCTTTAAAATTCCTCCCTCATGTCCCTCAACATCAAATCAACTCCTTTATGAAACTAATTTAACCCAGTGGCCTAGCATAAAGATGTATCGCCTTCAGGATTAAGAGGCAAATGAGCAAAATCAAGAGGTAAGCAGGCGAAGACTGAACGATCTGATACAGAAGACTGCACAATGGCCTCTTTAGGAAAGGTGGTCAGAAGTCAGGAAGGTGGTGTAGGAGCAGCTGAGCTGATCCAAAGGCTCTCCACGGCCAAAAGGCTCATCTCCAGGCTTCCAACCCCGCTTCCTCCAATCCCTCACCAGTTAGTCCTGCATGGCAGCTCTGGTGCCCACCAGGCTCTCCTGTGAGCTAACCCAAACTCTGTAGCTGAACAGGACTAATCCTCTATTGGTTACTTTATCTGAATTAGTAAGTTAAATTAGCTCATGGAGGATTCAATGCATATGAGAACAGAAGCATGGAAATGGGCAGGAGTAGAATAGACACTAGGAAAAAATTCTTCACGGAAAGGGTAGTGAAATATTGGAATGGGCTGCCCAGGGAGGTGGCTGAGTCACCATCCCTGGATGTGTTTAAACATCGCTTGGATGTGGTGTTGGGGGATACAGTCTAGGGGTGAACTTGTAGAGTAGGGCTAATGGTTGGACACGATGATCCCAAGGGTCTGTTCCAACCTGAATTATTCTGTGATTCTGCATGTGATGACAAGATGAAAGAATGAAGGGTGACAAAGACAGCAAGAACTTGCATTTTTAACATACTGACTGTTATGGTAGATAGTCTACACCAAGATCTTCCTGGGGTTGCTCAGTTTCCATTCAAGCTTTCAGGATACAGAACTAGCAACCACATAAAGATATCAGCAGTACCTGTGTGTTAGCGCTGACACCTCTACACCGGCTGTTAACCTCCACGGCATCTGTCCAAACTTGGTGACATCACGATTTAATATGAAAGTCTGATGTATATACACATGCAGGAGAACCTCCTGAGCTCCAGCTCTTCCTTTTATGTCAAAACAACTTGGACACGTTTCTGGGACTCTCTCTTACCACAGAGAACTGAATCAACAGCAAATTTCCTGGTCATTTTAATGTGCCATGTCAACAGATGAAGCCTTGGGCCATATTCTCTCAGGTGTGAGTCAGAGAAGTTCAAATCTACTTTCTTTGGACTACCAACCGTGAAGTCTATGTTCCTTGCAAGCACTGCTCCTCTGACATCTCAAAGCTGCTCACATGACACTACACAGTCACTGAGAGCAAAATCAACTATCAGCTCCCCTTCCAGTGACAAAGTGCATCTGGGGAGCAATTTTTTGCAGGAAGATATGCAGGCATCACCACTTAGAAGGCCTTATCCTGAAAGATGAAGGATCTCAGCTTATTGATACAGGAACAGAAAGATATTCAGGGACAGTTTCTGGTTTTAACTTCTGATAAAACGTTCTCGTGAGCATTCGGTCTGAATTTAGTCTTTGGGAATCTGGAGTGGTATGTTACTAAGCCAGCATGCACAGCTTGACAGAAAAACAACGCAACAAATACCAAATTCTTATCAAGCATTGCCTGGCAGCAGCAATCAAAGTGACAACAACAATCAAACAGCAACATCGCTGAATTAATTCATAAAGTTATGTCAATCCACCAGTAAATCATCCCAAGTTAAGCAGCACGCATGATCTCTTCCTTCAGCCTTTAGATTTTCCCTTCCAGATCTGACCTTGGTTTGTCACCAGCAAATGACAACTTTGTAATAACAGAAAAACCCTTCAAACTCGTAGAAAGTTAACGTTATTAAAAAACCTTAGCAGTCATTATCTCTTCAAGGCCAATACTTCTGTTCACTGTGTGAACAAAAAGCTGTAAATCCAGAACTTTAGTAGGAAATCCAACCGTACATTTATTTACATTTGCTCATTTCTGACTCTCAAAGTTCAAGATTTCCACTGCAATAAATGATCAGAGCAAAGACTATTATTAGCTCCTGAAAAAAAAAAATAAATCCATTTTAGGTGTGATAACTTCAGAAAAAGAACTGGTATGGAAAAATTATGCAGCTCCACTGGATAATCACACAAAGTTTGCAGAGCCTGCACATCCAAGGTGTTCAGAGCACTTTTGACAGTGAGCTGAATATATCACATCAGTTCTACTCTTCTGTTCATACACTTGCAGGATGAAGGCATTACAAAACAGTAATGGAGAAATAAAAAGCATCCAGATCTACCAAAAAAATGCTATACGACACAGGGAGAACAGATTCTTAATAGAAAACCACAGGAGATCTTATGATATCATGCCTGCAAATGAGGAAAAAGATGTCAACTTGGCCTTCAACAGGAATCAGTTTGGAGGATGAAGGTGCTCAAACTTAAGAATTTCATAGAATTTGAAGTTCAATTTCCCGGTCTGCTTCAACTGATCCAAATAGGGGAATGCTCCTTTTTCTTCTTACTACCTGTAATCTTATAGCTCCACTGAGAAACAGGACAGTCAGATCAGCTGAAAAATAACTTAAAATGATTAAGCAGTTAATTTTCAGCCAGATCAACAGACCAGTGTGAATCAGCTTCAGGTGAGCCCTTCAACACCCTGCTCACCACATGGTTCTCGAGCCGCAACCTGTTCCTCTTGGCTCCAGCCAGCAATACTGTCAAGACTTCTGGTTCATTATCCACCTTTTTACAGCACCCCTCCCCAGATCAAACACATTTTCTTTTACAGTGCTAGTTGTTTCTAGAGCTGGAAAAAGTACTTTTCAGTGCAGCCATATCTCAAAGCTGAGAAAATTATATCCTGAATAAAATCACAAGACACACCAGAACTTTCCTGGGGCCTGCTACTTAGAAGAAAAAAAAATAATAAAAAAATCTAAGACCCAACACACCCCAAAGATTTGGAAAAGCCTTCAGAGCTTCACTCACCTGTCAGTTCTTTAGTCAGATATACAGTAGGCCAAGTAAAACGTATGTGATGGATACCTGGAGACTACTCTGGATTACACCCCTTCCTTCCCACAAGAAAAATACTCTAAAGACTCTAGGTAGATTTGAGAAGATACTGGTTTCTTTCAGTCTCATTTTAGGACAAGAGGAAATGGCTTCAAGTTGTGTCAGGGGAGGTTTTGGTTGGGCATTAGGAAGAATCTTTTTAACTGAAAGTGCAGTCAAGGCCTGGAACAGGCTGCCCAGGGAAATCGTTGAATCACCAATCCCTGGCTGCGTTTAAAAGTCACATAGATAACGGTGCTTAGGGACAAGGTTTATCAGTGGACATGTAGAGTTAATGGTTGGACTTGATGATCTTGAAGGTCTTTACCAACCTAGATGATTCTGTGATTCCATGCTTGTGCTCTTACAATCACCAGTCATCTCTGCTTAAATCACCCAGAGACCGATCTGGTTGTGGAAATGCCTCCAGTTCACAGAAAGTATCTAAAACAAACCAAGAAGAGGCTGGTTCCATCAGAGAAGTTCTGCATAAAATAGCAATTTATTTTTCCTTAAGTCCGCTGACTTCGCACAGTTCAACTCCATCTTCATGGCATCCATTAAAGAAAATATTTCTTCAGACAGAAAAAAATAAGCAGTATGAATGGTACTGGATCATTTTGGGGAAAGAGCACAATATATCCACATCATATCCATTATGTAATTGTATGTGATCTTATGGTTCATAGTCATAGCTCCCCTCAACTACCTGCATATCGAAAGCCTCCTGCTCTGAAATCAAGGGTGTACACGGTCCCTTTCTTACTACGCTTCAGAACTGGGACTGCTGGAATGAGTAAAAGTGCATACTGGTTCTGAGCTCTGCTGTAGATGTGTGTCATTTAACGTCACTTTTTAAACAATTGACTGGTGAGGAAAATAGAGCGAAACAAGTGAAAAATAGATGGATAATGTGATTTAGCTCTTCTTTTGCAAAATATAAGCAGCTCCCTGCGAGGATCCGATGGGATGAAACGGAGAACTTGTTAATCTGCAGAGCCTGGTGGCGAGGACAGTGGAGACTCCTACGCTTCTTCCAATTTACTTGTTTCAAACTCATTTCCAACTTACTCGTTTTGAAGCGTTAGGCTCATGACAAAGCACTGCATTTGTTTACTCTTCTTCCAAAATGCTGAAACTGTGACATTCAAGATGAAGCACTTGAAATGCAAGAATCTGACTTCAACTCAAACACAGTAATTGGAAAAAAATAGTGCTGAAAAGCTTTCCTTGAACCTCTGACAGCTACTGTAGCTATGCTGTGGAAAGCCTGCCAGCAAACCACTTTCAGAATAAGTGCTCTCTGTTCAACTTTGCCCAAAGGTGAAAGTTTCTTTATAAAGCACAGTGCAAATTTATTCACCATCACAAAGTACAGCAACAACCTAGTTCAGAAAGAAAGACACAGAATTTGTGTAATAGCAACAACAACAAAAAAAAGACATCGCAGTTTAATGAAATCCTTAAGTTTTGGTGTTTCATGTGTTACCTGCACAGCAAAAACTCTCTGAATAATTAGACTTTAAGTTTTGCCAAACCTTCTGGTCTATTTCCCACCCCCTCCCCTGATCCAGTTATACTCCAACACGTAAATTTTTAAAAAGAGGGTCAATGAATGCCTCAGTCAACTATTTTTAAGTAAGGGTGGTTTTTTTTTTAAAGCACTGTGAAAACACCACTGTTAACTGAGGCACAGAATGCCAGAATCAGAGCAGCTGTTAGTGCCTCTGCATGTCCTAAAAGTGTTCCACTACATGCAAATGGCAGATTATGGCAGAAAGAAGCTGGAAAAGATACTATCTCAAAGGATGGTGTACAACAAAAAGGATTCCTTGTACTTGTTTTCACAGAATCCCAGCATGGCAGGAGTTGGAAGGGACCTCTGGAGATCATCTCATCCAACCCTCCCACTAAAGCAGGGTCACCCAAAGCAGGCTGTCCAGGATCGCATTGTCCAGGCAGGTTTGGAATCTCTCCAGAGAAGGAGACTCCACAGCCTCTCTGAGCAGCCTGGGCCAGGCTCTGCCACCCTCACAGCAAGGAAGTTTTTCCTCATTTTCATGTGGAACTTCCTGAGTTCTGGTTTGTGCCCATTGTCCCTTGACCTACTGCTGAGCACTGCTGACAAGTCTGTCCCCATCCTCTTGCCCCCTGCCCTTTAGCTATTGATCAGATCCCCTCTCAGTCTGCTCTTCTCCAGACAGACAGCCCCAGGGCTCTCAGCTTTTCCTCAGCACAGAGATGCTCCACTTTTACAGCCCTGTTTTACAGACAGCGGATCTTTTGCAAAATGAAGACAATTCCCACTCACCCAGGGTGGAAACTGCAGTCTCAGCTGAAGCGAATGATCTAAAACCCAATACTTGCCTTTTAGTACATTCTTGCTGGCTTGAGATACTCTACACCCCAACATGACACTACCACAGCATTTCTGAAAAAGCCACAAAACCCCATCTGTATAGGTTTCAGAGCAAGACAAGCTACGAAACAAAGAGATTCTTTGGCTCATTCACGTGGCAAGCAGGGAATATAGGAAGACAGTTGTTCTGAGGGATGTCACTGCAGAAGATCCCATCGATAAATGATGTGGAATTGAGTCTTTATAGGAAGTATTGAGCCATTTAAAAGCTGATAGCTACAGAATCTGTTAATGAGCAGCATTAGGTGTTTGGATATTTTTAAGAGTAGCTGCACTACAGGGAAAATAGAAATTTTTAACACTTTGTAACACTTTATACCTAAAACCCAACATAGTTGCAGTATTATTGAATAAGTCTGCTTGACTGAGCTCACTTCCAGAGAGCACACCAACTATGAGCATGGTAGAGAACAGAGTTAAACACATCAGAGCAAAACACAATTTTACTTGTAGCACCCCTTGTCCGCAACATGCCATCAATCATACTTAAGGGCACAACCCAAATTTCCAACGCGCGGATCCTAGCTAAGGTTTATTTTCTATAGGAGCAAAGCCCATGACAGCTATACACTCAGCTGAATCAAAACAAGAGACACAGAGATCACTCATATCCATCCATAAAGAAGTACTTGGTTTCATAAAGCAGCCTGGTTCCTGCTGCCTGCTGACTGCCAAATCCTAAAGATATTAAGCGTTTTAATGTTGAAAGTACAGAACAGGGAAAAACACTAATTAGACTTTCAAGATATCCAAATAAGGTTAAAGCTGAGCAGTAATTTCTTCAGCAAATGAACTGCATTAGTTTTTTTTCTGGTTAAATGTTAAGGGAAATTAATTTATCCAGTGATACATTTTTAGGGCAGGTGTTTTATACCATGGTTCTCACTTCCTGACTGGTCAATAACAGGTAGGGAATCAGCTTTACATGTTATTAAAAAAACCCCCAAAACAAACAAACCCCAGTGGATTTCACAGTCTCACTGACTTTGCTCTTTCGGGCTTTGGTGGGGCCTTCATGCAAAGGTGTGCTTGGGCCACTTCCAGGCTACTCTCTCACTGAAAAGCTGACAATACGGGGAAAGGATGTCAGGCACCTGGCAGCTTTCACCACAGCATCCTGTCGGTTTGGAATAGCTGATTTGTGTCGTCTTGTCACTTTTGAGACTAGGATAAACTGACACAAAAACCAGGATGAGAGGCCAGGAGATTGAAGGGTAAGGATGGGACTTGTGCCCAGAGGACACAGGCTGTATGGAAACATGAGGAATGGAGGAGTGAGCAGGACACAATGCCTACACATGGTCAAGGCCACTGCTGGTGACTTCTGGGCTTAAAACCTAAACCATCTCAGCACGTATTACTACACTGGGCTAAATGCAGCCATTTTTGTATTAAAGCTTTGCTGCTAAGAGTCAAAACCTGTCATGAGGTTACCTGCTAGACTGTGGCAGACCTGAGGGGCATGGCCACTGAGAGTCAGATCTCTGCAGCCCTTCATATCTGCCTCTTGGGTCCTCTGCCCCAGATGCAAATCTCTCCCTGCTGAGTTGAGAACAGCGAAAGCTACTTCTCCTCTACCACTTCCCCAAAGCATAAAAAATGTGCATTTCTGAGTGTACTCCACATACAGGCTACCACAAGGTTTATTTTTCTCCAGTTTGGACCTAGCCATGACATTCACAGTGACACAGACAGGCTGCACTCCCCTGTGAGCAGGCAGCGCTGGAGATATGTGGTTCTGGGTCAGCAACATCCCATCAGGGACAAGGACATCAAGCATCCCTGACGTTCACTACACAAAATGTTCAGGTGCAAAGTTTTTGAACATACTTAGGAAAAGGCAGAAAATTTAAAGTGAAGGTTTTGGTTTTTTTTAAACTACTATTTTCACACTAGAAGAAAAAAATTCACTGATTCTATGATTCTAAGACCTAATTCTCACAGTATAGTAGTGAATGAGAGAGAAGTTTTAAAATAGAATAAGTTTCCCTTTTCCTGACAATAGGCTGACCTATGGTTGAAGACCGTCATACTTCAGCTCATCACCCTGGGGGTGGATAGAATCCTGGAACTGTTTTATTTGGAAGAGCCCTTCAAGATCATTGAGTCCAACCATTAACCCAGCACTGCCAGCTCACCACTAAACCCTGTCCCTCAGCACCACATCTCCACAGCTTTGAAACCCCTCCAGGGATGGGGACTCCACCACTGCCCTGGGCAGCCTGGGCCAGGCCTTGACAAACCTTGTGGGAAAGACATTTTTCCTCATGTCCAACCTAAACCTCCCCTGATGCCACTTGAGGTCACTTCCTCTTGTCCTATCCCTTTTCCTTGGGAGAAGATACCAACCCCACCTGGTTCCAACCTCCTTTCAGGGAGTTATGGAGAGCAAGGACTCTCCTGAGCCTCCTTCTCTCCAGGCTGAACAACCCCAGGTTCCTCAGACGGTCCTCACAAGACTTGTGCTCCAGACCCTTCATGAGCCTTGCTGCTCTTCATCTAATGAACAACAGTACTCACACCAGCACCTGGCCTGGGTCTCTCTGCACACACTCAAAAAGAGGCACTGGCAGCTGTCTGGGGAAGGCAGGCTACGTTACACAATTCTGTAAGAAAGAACAGTTATTTCTTTTTGTTTGTTCAGCACACAACAGACTTGGAGGGATAAGAAATTCAGAAAGAGGTCATAGGGGCAAACAAATTAATCTTCAGAGAAAGACCAAAGCAAACATCCACTTGTCATTTTCAAGATAGGACTGAGTGACTGCTTAATATATCACAGAATCCCAGCATGGTAGCAGTTGGATGGGACCTCTAGAGATCATCTTGTCCAACCCCTCTGCTCCAGCAGGTTCTCCCAGACCAGGGAGCCCAGGATCGCATTGTCCAGGTGGGTTTGGAATCTCTCCAGAGAAGGAGATTCCACAACCTCTCTGAGCAGCCTGGGCCAGGCTCTGACACACACACATCAAGGAAGTTTTTCCTCATTTTCATATGGAACCTCCTGAGTTCCAGTTTGTGGTCATCGCCCCTTGTCCTGTTGCTGGGCACCACTGGAAAGAATCCATCCCCATCCTCTTGCCTTCCGCCCTTTAGAGATTGATAAGCATTTATCTAATCTCCAAGATGCTTTGTAAGCAGCAAACAGCTTTCCATTTGGCCACACTAGATTTTCTGTTGTCTTTGGGTATGGATGGCTGGTTTTCCTCTTGTCTGGAGCCTATGGGCTGCTGTTCTCATCTCAAACTAGTAGCATACACGTGTAGTCAGACTACAGACACCAGTAATGCATTAACCAACTTCACAGGCACCTAGGCATCATCGTGCCTCACTGCAACTTCAGGCGCAATCGCATTCAAATCCACAACCAAGTGAACAACTGTTGGGTAACATCTCCCCACTTGGCTTATACTAAGCCAGCATTAATCTCGCTGCCACACGGCACGAGATTCAGATGTTACAGGTATTGAGCGGCTACTCTTCTTAGCCCCAAGCAGCCTAAACCAACCGTGCTCATTCACTCCCTTCTCCAGGTCATCTCTAACAGAATTCCCAACACATGACAGCACATTAAAAACATTTTGCCAACTCAGATGCCTTGCCAGAGGCTCTCTGCTCCTGGCAACACTTTCCCAGGCCTCCTTTGGACCATCTGTCTTGAAGGTTTCTTTGCTTCTTTTAGTTTAGCTCCTCAGAACTGACTTTTTCAGTGTTTATAGCAGTCCACATAAAGGTGGTCCCTTGGTATCCTCACCAGCTTGCTCGGCTTTAATTGCCTCCATCAAGGGATCTTTAGAAAGACCCTACCTCAGCTTTGACACATCAGGTCTCTGAGAGGTGACAGTGGTTGGTGCTCACCAGTAAAGCCATGAAGGAGTATAGGAACCATTTCCTGCACTGTCAATTGCTTTGTCCTCTTGTCATGCCAAGTTTCTCTCCTCTCTTGACGTACACTCGTAAGTCTGAAGAGTGGCTCATTTCCCTGCTGGCAGCCAAGCGCTAAAATCAGTTATGTATTAGCCTGAACTTTATACGTCGAGTTGTGAAATGAAAAGGCTTATAAACATGTGCATGGAGCACATAGGATCTCAGTAAAGAGAGACTGCTCAGTCCCCAGCTCTGCAGGAACACACATCTGAAGGCACGCTCAGGGTAAAAGAAGAATAGAAACTGATCCAGAGAACAATGTATTTGACCTCAAGACAGGTGACCAGAGCAGCAGATACCGCTCGAGGGTTTTCCTCTTGAGGCCTTCCTGAGACTATGAAATGCTCCAGGCACTGCTGGGAATGAATTTATGTCATCGTTCAGAAATGCTCACTAGAAACTGGAACAGCAGGGCCTACTTTACAAGCACTCCCATTTACTAGATGAGATCTTGTTGATATATGGAAAATTGTTCAGTTTGCATTAATTTTGTCACCCCTACCAGGCTGTTACACCAGCTCGAGTCGCAGGCAGGGTACTGCCAGAGGTCTTACGCCACAGGAAAAATCAATCTCATGTGGATGTAGTCTCATATTAAAGGCTTACACCCTTGCTGCATTATAAGGAGAAACAGCTACCCGAGATTTTAGGGCAGTAACATAAAATATTCTCACCCTTCTTCCCTCAAACAGATTCTGGCTGTTAAGATTTTGTATACGGGCCAGGACGCAGAACTCCTGCCTTCAGCTCCTCACCCACAGCGCACAGTGGTAACAAGGAAAACAAGGCTCACAGTAGCAAACTAAAAGCTACAGGGTGGCTCACTTCACAGGAGGGAATGTCTGGGTCTTATCACCACTTAAGTTTTGCCCCCATGTTAATTATATGGGTTTCACTCAAGTTAAACTGGGGTAGTCCAAGCGAGGATTAAGCCTATCTCTCTGTAAAATGGTGACAATCTTTAAAAATGTGTTTCAGGCTGTTTAGGAACCCTAATATTTCTAAAATTGAATAATATAAATGTTAATTAATACCACAACTCTTAGCCACCAAACAGTATTAGCCACTTGCAGTTAGCGATTGCCGTGCTGGAAGCACTGTGAACAGCCAAGTCCAACAGTGGCCGACCACCAGCAGCATCCCTCAGGGATCAATACCAGGGCCAACACTGTTTAATGTCTTTACTAATGACAGGGAACAAAGCACCTCAGCAAGCTTGGCGCCCTCTGCAAACACAGGGCAGGGGTGGCCACGGTGGAAGGCAGGGCTGCAGTTAAGAGCTGGAGAAACAGGCTCCACCAGGCACCCGCTTCAGCTTTCTGTCCCCAGTCTCAAGGCCAGTAAAGCCTGTCTGAGGCACTGAGGGACACGGAGGACATAACAGAGCAGCCAAGAGAAGGAGGCTGGCTCAGCTGCAGGGGGATGCTGCTGCTGTTTTCAGCTTCCCAAAGGCAGGGTACAGAGAGGCCAGAGACAGACTGTCCTGGAGGTGCAACAGTAAGAGACATCGGACGTCTGTTGCTATGTGAAAAATTCTAATTAGAAATGACGAAAAAGATTTCACACTGAAAGCCTTGAGTCTTGGCTTGGACAGCTGTCTCCTACTAGGTGAGGTGCTGCAAAATTCAAACTTGCCTGCTGTGCGAGCAGCAAGAGGCAGCACAATGGACTGACAGCTGGATGTTCAAAGGAAGTGTCTAGAGTACTATGGAAATACCTGATGCAACAACGTTTTTCTACAAAACAAGAGTAAATGAATTAGAATTAGTAGAAAAGCTGATAACAAGCAACACTCTCTGTCCACTGAGAAGCTGCAATGCCAGATGCTGAAGAGAAACACAAGAAGCTGCACAAGCAAAGAGCTTACAAGATAAATGTGGACAAAAGCCCCACTGAAAACACACAAAGGAAAAACAGCAGCAGAGACGATTGAACAGCTAAACATGCTGGTAAAAAATGTAAGTTCTCAGGGCAAGTATCAATTTAATGAAAAATACTCTGAAAAACTAAAGCAAAGGGATCCTCTGCAGGGAAACGTTAGCCTTACATCCTCTTAATGAGTACTTGGGTCTTGACATTAGGAGAATGATAACTCAAATATTTTGGAATACTGCAGTTCCACCATTGAATTGATAAATCAATTATGAACTGTCCCACTGCCAACAAATCATAGAATATCTCCAGTTGAAAGGGACTCATAATGATCATTGAGTCCAATTCCCTGCTTCTCCCAGGACTGCCTGAAGCAAAAATGTACAAATAAGAGCTTTATCCAGACACTTCTTGAACTCTAGACAGTCTTGGTGCTGTGACTCCTTGCCTGAGGGGCCTGTTCCAGTGATCATAGAATCATAATGGTTGGAAAGGACCTCCAGGGTGGTGATGAACCACCCTCTCAGTGAAGAACCTTTTCGCAGTGTCCAAGCTGAACTTCCCTTGGCATAGCCTCTTTCAGCATCTCCTCCTCCGCTGCCCCCCTTGAGGAAGCTGTAGATTGTCATGAGGTCACCTCTCCGCAGTAAGTTCACCCCTCAGCCTTCTCCAAACTGAACAAGCCAAGTGACCTCAGCTGCTCCTCATAGACCTTTCACCATCTTGGTCACCCTCCTCTGAATACACTCTAATAGTTTGATCTCCTTAAACTGAGGCACCCAAAACTATGCACAGTACTTGAGATGGGGCCACACCAGTCCAGTGTCGGCTGAGACAATGACAAGTCGTTCCTGTTGCTGGACAATGAAGACTGTCTGTTGGCTCTGCTGCTAACTACTGAACTACAATTACATGCAGGTTAAGAGAAGTATTTCCACAGCTATTACTTTATTTCCTCAGCTATAAACCTTGAGAAGTTTATACTTGGCACACGAGAACACCTCTGCTCAGGACGCATCGGTAACTGTGACAGAACATCCGACTGCGTAGTGATGGCACAGTGGCAGCTTCTACCTGTCTGTCAGTGAACTGAAGTCATAAAAAGATACTTTTTATAATCACTGCTGAATTTAGCTAATTGGCTTTTAAAGTTATTTTAGCTAATTAAGAGTTTTTTCCAGTCACAGCTGCTTTTCACGCAATTATCAACACTTGACCCAAATTTGGTAATATACAATTAATATACACACAGAGATGCTTCCAGACCATTATCATATACTCTCATCACTTCCCCACCACATAACGTGGAAAAGACAATGAGAAAGTGCTGTCACTCATCAGGATTAGCTAGGGTGAGAGTGCCTGGACACACACAGCTGGCAGAAGTACCTGAGTGCCACACAGACAGAAGGACCTGCCTGCAGGGAAAGCCAGTTCCACTCGTCTGAGGACTTTAATGCTTTCTGACAGGAGACCCAACTGAAACTTCCCAAAGGAAAGTGATGTTAAGACACTCCTCTCTTCACATTCTTTTTTATGAGGGGAAGGTCACACCGCTGGCTGTGACCATTAACTCTTCCTCTCCGGAGGGAAAGCGATGTGGCAGTTCTGCTTAAGAGCAAAGCAGATCTGACATGAAAGGGGATTTCACAGAATCACAGACTGGTTTGGGTGGGAAGGGACCTATCAAGATCACCTAGTCCAAACACCCTGCAGGAACAGGGACATCTGCAACTACAGCAGGTTGGTCAGAGCCCTGGCCAACATCACCTGCAATGCTTCCAGGGATGGGAAACTTGGACCAGGGTCTCACCACCCTCAGCGTCAAAACTTGCTTCCTTCTCTTCAGTCTAAATCTCCCTCTTTTAGTTTAAAACCATCTCCCCTTGTCCTGTCCCAACAGGTCCTGCTAAAAAGTCTGTCCCCATCTTTCTGGCAGGTCCCTTGAAGTACTGAAAGGCTGTAACAAGGTCTCCCCAGAGCCTTCTCTTCTGCGGGCTGGACAACCCCAATTCTCTCAGCCTGGCCTCCCAGCAGAGGGGTTCCAGCCCTCCCATCATGGCTGTGGCCTCCTCTGGCCCCGCTCCAACAGGTCCCTGTCTCTCCTGTGCTGAGGACTCCAGAGCTGGACCCAGCACTGCAGGGGGGTCTCCCCAGAGCGGAGCAGAGGGGCAGGATCCCCTCCCTGACCTGCTGCCCATGCTGCTGGGGATGCAGCCCAAGGTGCCACTGGCTTCTGGGATGTGAGCGCATGGTGTTGGATCATGTCCAGTGTCCCACCCACCAGCACCCCAAATCCTTCTCCACAGGGCTGCTCTCTATCTCTCCACCCCCAGCCTGTGCTGATACAGGGGGTGCCCCAACTCAGGTGCGGGACCTCGCACTTGGCCTTGTTGAACTTCACGAGGTTCACATGGGCCCACGTCCCTCATTTTGGTGCTGGTCCCCTTCCAATAGAGAGCAAAGCAAGTAAGAAAAAGCACAAAGATGAAATACACATTGACTCTTTCAACTGCTTAGTGAATGTGAGGCACAGCCTGGTATCAAGGTACAATGTTTTGACTAAACCCACAAAATTCCCACAGAACAGGGCACATGTGTGCTTCTGCGGACAGCACTCACCCACCATTTCTCACTCCCAGAAAGAACAGGAAGCAGGCGGAGAGCTGGGAGAGATGAAAATTCGCCAACTCGCTTGTAGCTGGGCAGGGTGAAGGAGCCGACGGGGCCCCGGGGACGGCCGAGAGCAGGGAAGGCACCACCGGTGCCGGGAGGGCTCCTCGGGACGGGGACACGGCGAGGGCCGAGCTCCTGCTGCCTTGGCCACCGGAGCGGGTCGCCGGCTTCACGCTTACTCAGCAGCAAGGCCTGAGGAGCCGCAGGCGTTCGGGGAGGCTGCACACGAGCACCGACCGCCGCTGCCCGGGATACGGCTCCAGATACAAACCACCCTCGGCTCGCCCCGGCCGCCCCAAGAGGCCGCCTCGCCCCGCGGCTTCGCCGCCTCCAAGCCACGTTTCTGGAAGACGCCGGGGCCGCCCGCCACCGCCTCCCGGCCGGCTGCGGCGGCTTTAGGCCGGGCAGGGCTTCGCAACGGGCCGAGAGACCCCGTTCCCTCGCCGCACAGCCCGGGGCTGCGGGCGAGCGGCGGCGCAGGCAGAGCTCTCTCTGCCGCCGAGGGCCGCGGCCGCCGGGCAGCCCCCCGCGCCCCCGGGGCCGCTCACCTGCTGCTGGATCTTCCCGTCCTCGGTGACCACCCAGTGGGTGGTGGCAGCAGCGAGTCGCGTCCCCGAGGCCAGCAGGGAACACAGGCCCAGGGCCCAGCCTGAGAAGACCCACGCCCGGCCCAACCCGCCCCGCCCGGACGCTCCTGCCGCCGCCATCTTCCCCAATCCCGGCCTGCCCGCACCACCCGGAACCGGAAACACCGCCACCGCCATCTTGGGCCGGGGAGGGGCGGGGAGGCGGGGCAGCTCCCCCCCGGGCACAGGGATTGGAGCCGCTCCGGGGCGCTGCCTCAGGCGGCGGCAGCCGCAAGGGGAGGAAGGGACGGGCGGGAGCGGCGGCCGGAGGGCAGCCTAGAAGCCAGTGACACCCTGTGCTGCATCCCCAGCAGCGTGGGCAGCAGGTCAGGGAGGGGATCCTGCCCCTCTGCTCCGCTCTGGGGAGACCCCCCTGCAGTGCTGGGTCCAGCTCTGGAGTCCTCAGCACAGGAGAGACAGGGACCTGTTGGAGCGGGGCCAGAGGAGGCCACAGCCATGATGGGAGGGATGGAACATTTTTCTCCGCCCTTCCAATTAAGGGTAAATACCGACCCAGCTGCGGCAGCGATTGGCCCCGGGGCTGAGTCGCATTAAAACTTTGGTCTGTCTGCCCTTCTGTTTGCAAGCAGACTGCAACCAGTTCTGCGTCTTAGGGACAGACAACAACCCCGAGCCTGTTAAAACAGCAGAATTTACTTGTAACTCAAACCTATTAAGTAGAAGCAAGGAAAGTTTACAAATGGTGGTGTAGTGGAACTAATGATGGGGGTTCTGTTTTCCTCAGGACAGAGAACATGACGCCCACAGGCAGAGTAGTTCTTAACTGGTGCCAGTTTTCACATTAGGCATATTACAGTGTTCACAAAAAACCCCCACACCCCAACAAACCCAAACCAAAAAACAACCAAACAAGCCCACCGCAAAACAGGCTGCTACTCCAAGCCACTCTTTTTCTACAACACTATGAAATTTTATTGCATTGTCAACATCTAGGAGCTTGAATAAGACAACAAATGACTCCTTTTCACATCAGAATTCCCAAATAAGATGTATGACATGCAGATTTTGCTGAATACTCAACTCCTATCCAAAATGTCGCATTTGAAAATTGAAAAAGCTAATGCAGTCTTGCAAAGCTCTATTCCTTAGTGGTAAACAGCTCAAGACAACTATATCTAGCTACGGCGTAAGTCACTGAAACAAAAGAGGTTCTGCAGTCCCCTCTTACTAAGCCAACACAAAATGGTGCAGAGGAACTGTGAAACAATGAGCCAAACAAAATTACAAAATGAATTTATTTGAAAAGCATTAAGGGAACATTTACAATTCAACAAGATGGTCAACAGGTGTCTCCACAAGAACTCGCTGCATTACAATTAAATACGGATCTGGGGGGGGCATAAAATAACATCTAGCTACTTGTGAAGCCACAAGAACTTTGCACATCACCTCTGAAAAACACGAGTCCTGTAAAGAAAGCTGCTAGTACCTAGTTATTAGTTGAAATATCTATGTTTAGGCTCTGAGATTCCATTTTTAAATCCCTTCAAAACACAAATTACAGCTACAGGTGCAAAACGTCTGTTTCTCCCCCTCCCCTGATGGAAGCTTATTACCCATCTAGTTTCTATTTTCACTCTGATCTCACCAATCTGTCCTTGTTTGCAGTTTGCTGGTTTTAGTGACAAATCTGAGTTTAGTAGCTGCCGTGTCCTCAAAAACACAAAGTCAGCTCAGCTGGCCTGGAATGTCCCAAGTTTGCTGCCTACCGCTCTGAAGCGGAGCGGAAATAGACTTGTGATTTAGCTACGGCTCCCACTTTGACATCATTCCTGTATTCTGGCCTTCTGATTGTAGAGATAAATATCAAAGACTATTCACGAAGACACCTGAGTTGGATTCACAAGCAAATACAAATGGAACTGGGTGGGAAACATCACTGCCAGGCATGTGAATGTGGCGATCAAATGGCTGGACAAAAGGAAGGAGGGTAAGAAATAATTTCCATTCTTCTAAAGCTTAAGCTATTTTACATCAATGTGCCCTGAAACACTTATTAAAATTCTTTTCCTCTGTCCCAACTTCTTTTCACTACCTGCTAATTCACCTGAGAAGTAAAAACTTTTGAGTGGTGATAATAAAAAGCAAAAGCATTGTGCTCTTACATTGTATTTTCTGGGTGTACACCAGTAAATAAGAATCCCAAGTTGCTATGGAAAAAAAAATAGCATGGAATTTTTAACTTTTCCACCTGAATTGAACTACATAGCTGGGATTTTTCAATGTTACCCAAAACACCATTTGATTTATAGTTTTTTTTAAATGCAACTCTACTGGAAAAAAAAAACAAAAAACAACCGAAAAAACCCCACAAACAGAACAACAGGAAAAAAAAACAAAAACCACCCTCAAGTGCCGACTAATCCAGAAATCTGCAAAACACAGAAAAGAGCCAGGCACTGCTATAGTCCAGCTCCACCCTAGGAAGCTTCAAATCACTGCATCAGTCTTTACCCGTTCCCGGAATAGTTCTAGTCATTTTTTGTTTCGCTTTTCCTATTCATTTACTGAAATTTCACGGCATAACTATATGCACATATTCCTATTAAACATTACAAGTTAATTTGCAAAACATCACTTTTGTGTCACAATGCACGGAGAAGAGCAAGATGCACAAAACCAAAGAACACCACATTGTCCACGTCTCTAAGTGAAAGGACTGCTTCATGCTGCAAGCAAAATAAATTTCCATCCGTGTCTCAAACTTTAAAAAAAAAAAACCTACCCCAGCATGTCTCTTAATTGATTCAGTTAAAAAAAGTAAAATAAAAAAATAAAGGAAATGTAAGAGAATTTAACAATGGTACTCTTCTCCACAGACTGCAGAAGATGGTTACAGGTGAGGAAGGGATTATTTCAGCCGCTAAGCTTATCGGACACGGATCTCTGTTGTCATGCCTTTCCTGTCCATTACTTAATACATAAACTCAATTCTATAGATTCAGTTATGCAGTAGCTGATTTGTAGGTTAATATACAAGCTGTTAAGATGTAGCTTTGGATAAAACATCTATGCTCTTTTCAAATTCTGAATAAATCCTGAAGACACTTCAAAAATAAGAACCCCAAACTGCTGACTGTAAGCATCCAAAAATACAGTTGTCGTTTCACTATGGACAAGTTGTAGTCCGTTAGAAAAGTAGATCGTACATACAAAGGTATAAAGAACATTTAAGTCAGTCTTAGTGGAAGGCAGTCCTCGAAGGAAACAATTCTCCAAGCAAACCTGCTGAGTAGCACTTTCGCTGTAGCCCTTCAGGGGCACGGGAAGATGGAGCGTGCTCGACTCAGTAGATTCTTCCTCGGCTGCGATTGCCGCGGCCTCCCCAGCCTCTTCCTCGACCACCCCGGAAACCACCTCTTTGCTCTGAAATCACAGTTCAAACGTTTCATAGGGGTTTTACGCTGTGTGCAGATTAAACAGCAGTCACTGCAGCTATGGAAGCCTGGCTTAAGTCTCTGAGGTTAACCTGCTTATGTACTGTGAGATCTCCCAGGTACGCTTCGATGGACAACAGACCCCACAGATTGTTAAAGGTCAGAACTGGCCTCTCCAAACAAACATAGTCTTTCTGCACGCTAATACCAAGATACGTAACTGTCCTGTTATTTTAAGGCTACACTTGGTCTAACCATTATAAGGGATGTGAAAACTGGTCTGTAAGGAACTTTGTTAGGCTCCCCAGCTCAGCCTTCTGTCCAGTAACACTGTGTTGATCTGGAGCTGTTTGTGTCTGTCTGTACTTTTCTACCTTTAAGTTCTATCACCAATGGAGTTGGGGTTCTTTTTGCTGGGCTGGTATCTTGACTATACCCAATCAAAGAAAACTTACATAGATATAATAGATATAGAGACACAGATGGATACCACACAAACTATTTCTATAACCGTGTTTTTCCTTTACTGTTGTAAAGAACAAATCTGATCACAGCAAAAAAAGCCTACAAAATATTTCATTAAAGCTTCTTTGGATTTGTTTGAAAATATATCAAACTCTTATTCCCCTTCAAGAACAGTCTTAAAATACAGGTCATGTTAATCTACAAAGAGAACCTGGTGCTTATTTTCAAGAGTACAGAAACCAAAAGCTGATCAAAGGTGTAAGCATCTCGCTAACATGAAACAGCAGCTGAGAGTCTGGAGAAAAGGAGGCTCAGGGGAGACCTTCTCCCTCTCCACAGCTCCCTCACAGGAGGTTGGAGAAAGTGGGGTCAATCTCTTCTTCCAAGGAAGAAGGGACAGGGCAAGAAGAAATGGCCTCAAGTTGTGCCAGGGGAGGTTTAGGTTGGACATGAGGAACAATTTCTTCTCCACAAGAGTTGTCAAGGCCTGGCCCAGGCTGCCCAGGGCATTGGTGGAGTCCCCATCCCTGGAGGGGTTTCAAAGCCGTGGAGAAGGAACATGGCTTAGTGGTGTCCTGGCAGTGCTGGGTTGGACTCTATAATCTTAAAGGTCTCTTCCAACCAGAAAAATTGTATGATTTTTGGTTGAAAACTTCTGCATTTTTAGAACCACAGGACTACAATCTTATCTTAAAAGGCACATGCATCATCTGAAGTCTGCAGTGAAAAATGTGCAGAAGATCTTTTCTCCTTGTTTTATATATGAGACAGGAAATGGGATGTCTGGTAGTTTTACTAATCTTTAAACAAGCAACAACAATAAATGGGTAGTTGTATAGTATAGGCACATGCTGAAATTTATAACCTTGTAGACAGTGGTTAACTTGGGGAACAGGACAACAAGACATCTCGAGGCACCCGAGCATGCTGAACAGACAAGAACTGGTTTTGTGGCAAGAATAAGGATTTTAGGCTTTAGGTCACTAAAAGAACATGGTGATGAAGAAGAGAAGATGAAGTAAGTGACCACCAGAGGTCATGGAAGGCCACCAAGGGGAGAAAAGACTCTAACCCTAATTTTATTATGCATGCTCAGACTATGTAAATGAATTCCAGGAACCCATTAGCATAAGACTGCCCTTTCTAAGAAATACCATCAATATGTATGTTTAGCCTGCATATAAACTGTGTACCCAGCTTGCATCAGTACGCACACTTGGAGGAGTGATCCCCTGTGCGTCCAGCACTGCAGGATAAAAAATGCCCGCTTAATAACTTTGGTTATGGAGTTTTTCACTGTGTCAAGACAGTGCTTTATATCCAGTTCTCAACCTCTGGACATGGTGATAATTTTGAGTGTGAGTGCTGTGTGTCATAATAGCAACCAGAACAGTGCAGTTACTAACCCTGTGTACTAAAACACTACTTACAAATGACCTATAGTTTATAGGCTGGTAATAATGAAATGTTGCAACAGATCAACAGCTAGAAAGAGACCATTATGCACAAAAAATGGTGACAGGACAAGTTCCTCTTCTGGGAATGTGATAGTAAGGTGGCTCCATTTGTTTGTGGCCCCCCCCCCAGGCATGCCAGGGCACAACCAGCACTAGATGATGTTTTCCCAAGCTGCCCAACTTACCGTAGGAAAAACTACCAAGGTTGCTGCTGTATTTCCCACTGGGAGGATTATATATTTGCCTGGCATCCCTTTTTGGTCCTGCCGAAGCCTTCTTTGGGGGTGAACTTGAGGTTGTATCTTCACTTGCTCTTTTTTGACTGATGGAAGAAAACAAAACCAGAGCATTACACCCCTGTGGTGACAAGAACAGGAACATCAGCAGTTCAGCCTCAGAGGTTAACTGCTGGAAGCAAGCAGCAGCTACTGGAGACGCCCTGAATACTCCTTCAAAAGAGGAAGTTAAACTAGTCTCCAGTTGATCGGGCCTATTGTATCCTGAAAGCAAAACTAAGACTATCAAGACACAGCATTAATTCCTCTCAGGATAGGGGCTATTTCTGGTAGTGAAACTTTTGGCTCATGTGCTACATATGCAGCTTTCAATCTTTATTTTGTAAACAGCAAAACAATACCACCACCATTTTCTTTCCTTAGGAAAAACTCTTACCTTGCATCTGCCTTCTGCACTGGTTTCCAGGATAGTGTAACTGTACTTTTGTAAGAAGGAGGAATGTGGAAGAGATCCTATGGAGGCAAAATTGGGACAGTTTATTCTGCAGTTAAATTGATGTCGATTGCACTTCAAGATTGCAGCTACCTACTGAGACTCCAGAATAAGTTACTTCCCAACTATTTTTAATCCTTTTTGAAGTCTGCTGGCAGAGGAAGAAGGTGGCAGCAGCTAACTGCCTTAGCCCATACGCTATACAGGAAATTAACATGAGATTTATATTAACAGGACCATGTCTATACTGACAGAGTATGTTCTCTCCCTCTCCTTGTGCACATCAAGCATCTTATAATGAGCTATGATGGCTCATGCAGGGAGACATGCGATAGCCCTATGATGGTACAAAAGGCTTGTCAATTCTGCAGCTCAAGTTTCTGGTGTATGGTGGTGGCTGAGATGGGAAGTGAAGGAAGAGAGGAAAAGATGGTTAGAAGACATCAGAAAGGTTTCAAGAGCCCTGGGTGGAAGCCTCTTTCTGCAGCCCAGCCTTCCTAGACTCTCTGGATAAAGTCGTTCTGCACAGCAGCTTGTACTGACTCCTCCTTCCTCTACCCCTCCTTGCACCTCTTCAAACTATGCCCTACCCCTCCCTGCTACTGCTGGAAAGGGAAATGACAAGGAAAAAGACTTGGCCAGAATCCAGAGACCCCTAAAGGAAAATCTTCTGTTCCTCTGGGTAACCAGTGCTGCAAAAAATGGCCTTGACACCCTTTCCGAGCAGCATGAAAGGCTTAGCTGCTTGATAAATAACATGTCCACATCTCTTTAGAAACACTGAAGGGGCAGCAACCGTGAGCTGGCAAACACTGACTAACCTAACAACACAATATGACAGTACAAATCCATGGCTTTTTTTCTGCATAGGTTACTTTACTCCTTCATAACATGAGGACTTACCTTGATTAAAACATTAATGTTATTGGTTATTTTCAAGGCAACCACTTTAATCTTGTTCTGTAAAAAAAGAAACACCACTAAGCACCTCTTCTAGCAGCTTTAAATTATGCCAACTGCATTGGATGAAGTCAGAACATTCAAGTGACTGCTCTTCCCTAGTGAACTGCTAAGAGCAATTGTGAAAGGGGTGTACACTTGAGCTTCCAGTACAACTATTTTTAGGCTTCTTGCAGTTTTATACTAACTAGTTGCTTTTAATGTTCCAGTGTACTTCCCACTACACTGCCCGCCCCCCCAGTATATGGTAATTTCTCCTTCAAAACAAAACACAGAGCACAGCTAAGCCAAATACATGTGAACGCAGAGAGCAGCCACCAGCAGAAACTAAAAGATCACCTCAGCTTGCAAAATGCAGCACCAAGAAAGATGCAGTCACAGAATACACGAGTAGTACTATTCCCTTAGTCTCTTTGCATGCTTAAAGCAGGCTGCACCCCATTAGCATGTGCCAATGATTATTTCTGCAGGCTCAATTAGGAAAAATAATTCCTCAACAATACTTACCTCCTCCGTTTTCAAGGCTTCTCCTGTTTTGCCTTGAAGCGCCAGACGAAGCTGTCGAATATATACCTGCAACCCTCGAGCAAAATACTGTAGCCTAAAGAAACATTTAAAAGCAAACTATTAATAAATTTTACATACTCCTAGAAAACAAAAACATAAGTAAAGATATGTCACTCACCCTCTTCCCTTTTAAGAAAAATACTCAAAATAGGTCTTCTGTCAATATGATCTGTGCTTATTCAGAATCCAGACAATAATAATTCACACTTTCTAACAGGCAACTCTTAATAGTTGCCTCTAAGTGCTTACCTGATTTTGAAGTCTTTCAATTTCTCTGCATTCAGCTTGGCCGTGAGGAAGTCAGGAAGCTTACGACCCAGCTGATGGAAGCTATACAACAGACACTCCACATAACTGAACTGCAACTTGGGCTCTTCATTGCCAGCATTTTCCCCATTCTCTGCTTCCTCTGGAGGAAGGGGCATATACTCCTAGTAAAGGGGAAGGAAAAACAAATGCATGAGACACATTTATGCAGATTGACCATTCTTTTGGAGTTTTGAAACTGGAGGGTGTATTTATGCTGACAATATGACTTGACACCTCTAACTCAGGGGAAATAACACGGTAGCACTGCTACCCCAGGAAGGAACAATGTACTGTACCAATCCTTCTCAAACAGTGCTGAACTTGCTTAAAATTTGTCGGTGCAGATCAACAAGAGTCTCTCATGAGATCAACATGACTCTCTCAGGACTGTAAAATTCAAAAAGGCAAAATCACACGAGTTTACTGGATTAAAAACATTATGCAGGTATCAGCACTCTGCATCTACAAAGACTTTGAATTACTAAATGATGCTTGACCTTGTATCATCTCTTTGAAATAGCCACTTTAGAAAAAGGATGAATAGATTAATAGATAAAAGTAACTTGTTCTCACGAGAACATTTTTTCCTAAAACATTTTACATGAGTAAAAATTGAATTAGTCTTACCAGCAACTTATCAAACAGCTTCTTCAAATTGGATTCAAGCTTTTCCATATCACCACAAAATGAACTCATTTCAGCAAGAAGCTTCAAAACCTACATACAAGGATAGCCTGGTTTTATTGTGTTAACTGAAAAGCGCAAAGACTTAAAACTTTCAACCTAAAAGCGATTATTATGTCATTGTGGCTGGGACAGTAGAGGTCAGACAACACAACTAAACGATCAAGAAAGAACACATGCACGAGCATGCCTGGTCTGGTTTTCATGTCCTCAAACAGAAACACAGGTTTGTGAGTCTAATCCCCACAAACATCATTAGTCAACAAATAAAGAAAACTTCGTCTGTGGCACAGCTCACCTTACAAGTGAGATTCACAGAGATAACTAAAGCTGCAGCACAGATTAACATAAGCAAAATTACAGACATTAAGCCACTCCCTTAGGAGGCAAAATTAGCTCAAGTCATGCAACAATCATTTCAGTAAATGCTACATGCTTTAAAAAAAAAAAAATCTGATAGCAATATAAAAATGATTACACTGATCTACTTATTCTAGCTTGGCCTCAAAAACTCAGGACAAATGACACAGGCTTTAAATGGCAATGCTCAGTCATGCCTCAACACCACGCTTTTCTTAGGCAGGTGGTTTTCCTCCAAGCCAAGAACTGAAAACCACTTAAGAAAGGAGCTGGCAATTTTCAAAATAGCTGTCTTCATCTAAGATGCTTTTTTTTTTTTTTGTACAATTTGAAACATTTCTGCTTTGGCTTACCTCTAACTGGATATCAAGACCTTCCACTGGAGTAGTCAAAGAACCAAGGTTTGGCAGAACGTGCTCACAGAAGTAAGTAACAAATTTTGTGGAATGAACATTTTTCTGCAAAAAATACCACACATTAGTCAGGCTACTCTTGAATTTGAAGGAGTTAAATGCTTTCCCCCCCTCATCACTCCACCACCCTTACAAATGCCTACCACACAAAAAAATCTTAAAGCTTTAACTCCCCTCTTAACTCCTAAAAAGCAGAGACTGTCCCAGGTAGCTTAGACTGAGAGGCCATCTGCAACAGGGGGTGAAAAGATTGTCTGTAACCCATGAAGAGGCCTTTAAGTACTGCAATTGCCTGACATTAGACTTGAAATAAACTCATACACATATAAGCCTAAAGGGGCAATCTTGTTATTATTCACTGTAACCAATCTTAAATTTGAAAAAAAACCTTCACAACATTAAAGAACAAAGCATAAAACATAAGCTCTTTGCATTCAGAAGCTTTAAGGACGTTTTCCAATGTTTTAATACATTAGAAGCTGAAAGTGGAGAAATACTGCTCCACTGTCATTCTAACATACTAATTGAGAACACCAAAGAGAGGATACAGCCATTAAGCCTCCATACAAACCAAATAAATACATACTGAGAAGAGCGGCACTGCCTGCCGAGTACACTGCAGAAGTCTGTCAACACAGTCTGGATCAGCTGGATTGAATGTTTGTTCCAGATCAGCTTGTTCGGCTACCAGCTCCACTAGTTGTTGCCTCCCGCTTACTGTCTGTAAGCTTTTTAATCCAGACAGTATTTTCATGAACAGAACGAATTCCTCGCCTGTCACATCTTCCAGCACCTTCAACAGAAGACATGTTTCTATGGTGGTGATTCACAAACCTCCAAGTCAAACCTACTTTATTTGAAAAGGTGAAATATGCAAATATCCAACATTTAAATTTAGCTTCTAGTTACTCAGAACTACGTGGAGCATCTCCCTTATGAGGAAAGGCTGAGGAAGCTGGGTCTCTTTAGCCTGGAGGAGACTGAGGGGTGACCTCATTAATGATTATAAATATGTAAAGGGTGAGCGTCAGGAGGATGGAGCCAGGCTCTTCTCTGTTATGTCCAATGATAGGACATGGGGCAATGGGTGTAAGTTGGGCCATAAGAAGTTCCGCAGAAATACAGAGAAAAACTCTTTCACTGTGAGAGTCATGGAGCTCTAAACAGGCTGCCCAGAGGGGCTGTGGAGTCTCCTTCTCTGAGGACATTTAAAACCCGCCCAGATGTGTTCCTATGTGACCTGCTCTAGGTGGTCCTGCTCTGGCAGGGGGGTTGGACTAGATGATCTTTCGAGGTCCCTTCCGGCCCTTAACATTCTGTGAGCGCATGAAAACATGCAGTATAATTGGATGCACCTCCAAGTTAAAGTAACCACCATCACGTTGTGCATAGAAAACATTTTTCTTGAACTCTAATCTTAAGAATAAATTCCTTATCTAACAAAACATACGTTTCAAGCATAAAAAATGTTAAATGAGTACAAGTATGTACTCATCATTGATTACCTTAATAAACATTGTGTCTCTCTCAGCTTGGCAAATGCACAGGAATCTCATGAAATTTAAAGACAAATGCAAAGTCCTGCACGTGGGATGCACTAACTTCCCTGCTTCAGCACATGCTGGGGACTGACTGGCTGGGGAATGGCTCTGCTTAAAAGTCTCAAAGCATTCTGGGGGACAGTGAGATAAACATGTCAGCAGTGTTCCGTGGGTGATGTACAGTGTCCTGGGCCCTGACAAGAGCAGAGCCAGTAAACTGGGGAAGCAAAGGGATTGAGGATTCTCCTTTGCTGTACCTCATTAGACTGTATCTAGAATGTTGCACCTAGTGTCACACCCTCCTGTACAAGGAAGTTGTTGATAAGCTTTAGAAAGAACAGCCAACAAGATAATCACTGTCTAGAGCACATGACCAGTGAAAAGAATCTAAGGAAACTGGGCTCCTTCAGCCTGAAGGAACAAAGTCAGGAAGGAGTGAAGCGACTGAACACTAATTGTTCAAAATTTAAGAGCAAGCTACCAAGAGTAAGAGACTGGTTCTTTTACTGTGGTGGGACAAGATGATACAAAATTGAAATGGCAGGTTCCAAATGGATAAACAAACAAACAAACACAAAAAAAAACTTCCAAACCAAACACAAATTTCATGTTGAGGACAATTTAACATCAGAACTGGCTGCCCAGATTGTGTGGAAAATTTTCCATCCTTGGGTTCTGAAAAGCCAACTGGACAAAGAGAAATGCAAAATCACAGAGATTTCTGATCCGAATTCAATCTATCACCATTCACTGAGGTGATTATCTCCCAAAGTCCCTTTTCAACACGAATGATTCTACGATACTGAAAAGTTTGGATTGGAACATAATAGGATAACTAGAAGACCACATTTCTACAAATGCTGAACTCCATGTGTGGTTTAAACAGAGACACCTCCAGAGCAACAACAGTGACATGGGATAGTTTAATAACACTTGAGTTTGTACTGAAATAAGACACTCACCTTCTTTGATTCAGTCAATATGAATTCTTCAACTTCCTTGGTCATCACCTCCTCAGGCAGTGTTTTCAGTTTTGTAGAGAGGAACTTTATGGCTCGCTCTCTCACAATATCCTCTCCCTGAAGAATTTGACTGAATAAGCCCCCCAAAGTCCCTAAATAAAGAATACATCAGGTAATGCAAATTATTTTTGAATTTAAGATCTGAACCTTTTTTGCAGAACAAAGAAGTTTCCTCATGTAAGACTCCATGACACTTTTTACAGTAACTGCTATACTAACTGTTAAACAAACAAAAAAACCCCTTACAATTTTTCTGTAGCTTGACATAAGAATCCACATTCTTTTAGTGGTGTGTATAATTCAGATCCACAGTTATTGACAGGTTCAAGTATCATTTGTAAAACCAAACAATGACTGTGTGTCTCTAACTTTGGCATTGTACTAAGAAGATACAAAATTCAGTCTTGTTCTCATTCTGCTAGAGATTGGGAAGTATTAATAAAAGACATTTATAGAAAAATGTGTCCTTTACCTTTAGCATCCATCTTAAATATACTGAGCAAAGCATTGTTCACCAAATTGAATTCTGCAGAATCATCTGAAGAGAGAAAAAAACCAAAACAAAACAAACCCCAATATACATATCCTTGAAATGCAAACATAAGAGCAGAAAAACAAAGAAAGATTTCTTGTATTACACAAGAAGGATTCTATCCTCAGCATTCAATTATAAAGAACATCAGTTGTATTTTTAGTCACTACTAGACCGAGGAAGTAGAAAGCCATGATCACGAAAGATGGAAGCAAAACAAAAAACCATTTGAGTCTCACTGCTAAAACTTTACAACATTACAAATCTGACAGGACTGAAAACTTGAAGTTATTAATCAATAAATTTAGTCACTTCAAGGAACAGCTTAATAAACACACTACCCTTTACTAAATTAAGGTAAAATGCTTAGTTACTTCTTTTTAAACTCTCAAGTAATCTACAGTATTTCTAGGTGGGAGAAGCAATTTTCCTCTTGAACTAAATGGACAAACATGCAAGTCTCAAACAAACAAACAAAAAAAGCCTAGAAGCGTAATCATGTATTTTTAACAAAAATTTCAACATCTAATATTTAGCATGCTCAAACTTACTGAGATTTAAAAAAAACCCAACAAAACATATTGTATATCAAATTTGGAATTACATATTTGGTACCACAAATGCACTGTATGGAAGAAAATGCCTTCAGGATTTATAAAGTTCCTAAGTACTCTTTTTCAGAAGGAAATCTGCTGCCGACCTTAACTAGAGGGGGTTTTGTTTTGTCCCCTCCCCTGTCCCCTCCCCCCTGCCTTTTGATACAAATGCTTTCAGAGAACCCGAATTAAAAAAAAAAAAAAAGGTTTTCAAAACAAAGATTTTCTCTTTAGATTAGGATAATTGGTGGCCTTTCAGCAGAAGTAGCAGCAAATTTTACAGCAAATATAAAGGGGGGTGTAAAGAGCAGAAGCAGGATGCGACTGGCACTGGGACAGAGTGCTCCGCAACAAATTCTGAATCAACAGAAAATATTTCAGAGAGCAAAACTAGGTGTGCCACAAGTTGATCAGCCAGGAAACCACCACCGTCTCCTACCTGACTGTAGAAGCTGGGTTAGTATGTCTGCTACCCGAGGAAGATTATCTCCAGTGGCAAACTGAGGCAATTCCTTGATTGCTTGTCTCCGGATCTGTCAAAATTGTCAGGATCATTGAAATAAAAAGTTGGTTACAAAAGAGGCAATTCAATTATCTAAGTTTGGCAGAAAAATCAGCCAAATTTGAGAAAATAACCATGTATTCTTTTAATACGAGTCTCATATTAAGAAAGTGATGTCCAAGTTTCAGACTTTAATGGCAGTCCAAACTTCCTTTTTTGCTATGAAACTATTATGATGTATTTATGAAGAAATTAATGTATTTTTTCTTAGATCTAAGCAGCACTGGAGAAAAACCAAAATTAAACAGCATCCCTGTTCACAAAAATCACCCATTTAATCAAAACAGTAAAGGCCTGGAATCTGCATTATTATGCAGTCTTATTTTCTAAGAGAAAGGACAGTTTTAGTTGTGCACACAGCAAGAGAAGCTCTAGGTTTTGTTCCCAGCACTGACAAACATCCCTGAATGATCTGCCCAAATTATTTCCTAATAACCAAAGATGCTTCAAAGGTACATCTTCTATCAACACCACAGAAGCAGCACGAAGCATCCCAAGACTTCTGCAAGAATGATACATTCAGAATCACATCCCCATGATTCTAAGGTGTGAACAAAATTTTCTTTGCCTCCCAGCAGGATTTGTTAGAATCAATTACCATAAAGTGCTTTTTGAAAGAAAAAAGCCCCAACATAATAGATACTCAAACTTTATCTAAATTGCTTTCTACAGAGCTATTCCCTTGATCAATTACGGGAGTGAAAAAGAGAAATGAAAACTGATCTATCTTCCCATACAATCACACAATAGATTCTTATACTGCAGGAACATAACTAAGTGTTCTTAAGTTTTCTGAAGACCAGCCTTCCTCTCCCAAAAGACAGAGCCTATTAAAAAAACCCCAAGAACACAACAAGATAGAAGATAATATAAATTCAACTTAACAACTTGCTACAAGGTTCTTTTTCTTACAGAAACATCTTCATCCTCACAGAGGTCCAACTGAGCATTGATAGCCGAGTCGGCTAGCTCAGGAAAATGCTTGAAGAACTTGGGAATAAACTGGGCTGCAAGTCTCTTCTCCTTGGCACCTCCCTTCACACCATCCAAGATTGCCTGGTATGCATCCTTATGCTGAAAAAAAAAGAAAAACAGAACACGTGAACAGAAAAATCTTGGGGTATTCTCATGACAACAGGAGGAGTTTTTTTCTCTTGCATTCACTTCAGCTATTTAAGTGAACTATATTACACAAGCTTTGTACAAAGAAATAATTTTATCTCTTGGATCAATAGAATTGTGGCCAATGTACTAAAATTTGCCTCTATTGGCTGTTTTTTACTGTTACTCTGTTTTCTCTGACTCTTCAAGTGTCTACCAGCAAAAAAAAAAAAAAAGGAAAAAATCTCCAATTGAAATATAGAAACGCACACTTCAGCAACAATAATAGCCAACGGACCAATCATCCATGAATTTCTTTAGATTAGTTCCTGAATAAATTCATGCTCTGTAATGTCCTGTGACAAGCTTCCACAATGTGTTATGGAGAAAAGTTCATCTTCCTCTACTTTAAGCCTGCTTCCTAATAGTTGGGGTTTTTTTCCCCATTCTCACCTTCCCTCCACACATGAGGTAGACTCATCATTCCTGAGCCCCTTTCTCAACTGAAACACTCTTCTATAAACTTAATACTTTTGGTCTTTTAAATGACTCCTCTTAATGTCATCCTTCTGATTGTTCCCTTGCTCTTCTTCTCATGTTCCAAGTTTCTTTTGTGAAAGAAGGTGACTGATATTTTGTAGCAAGAGATCACATTCATAAGGGTTTTAAGGGCTAATAAAGTAACACATAGGATAAAACTGATGAATGGGGAAGGATTACTTGTGGCTTCTTGGAACGCAAGAATTGGAGACGTCAAGGGAGATTACGAAATGACAAGTTCAAAGGAGATAAGTCCTTTGCAAAGGTCAAGGAACAAATGGAACATTTTGCCACAGAATGTTTGTATGCCAGAAATATCATCAGTTACAAAAACCCAAAACATCAGAAATGTTTCCTGAAGAACAGTCTGACAAGATATGCTAATTACAATGACACTACCTCTGGGTCTTAAAGCCCACAAGCTGGAAAGAGGCAAAGCTAGGAGAGTTTATCTGGAAATATCATCCCCTGCTTGCCCTTATAGGTTCTTACACATCCTGCTCTTGATCCCTGTCACAGGCTATGTCTCTTAACTACACTGGCATTTGTTCTACCCAACACGGCCATTCCTACCATACAAAATCTACCCACACTAGTCAGTGATAGACTAAGTATTTGTAAAATGGCACAGTAACAGCATCTGTTTTTTTCTGCACCTCCCTTCACAGTTCCCAACATTTTATTTCCATTTCTCAGCTGGCTCTGAGATTATGCTTTTGCAGGACTGCCTGAAAGGACTTTTTTGTATCACTAGGGCATAAATACAACAGCAAAGTGAGGGGAATTGAATGAAAACAAAATCTTTTAAAAACTCAACAACAACCACCATTCTATTTGTTCTCTTAAACAACTTTCCAAATAACCTTGCATAGTAATATCTTGTTTATAATCCACAGCTAGGTATGTGCAAAGCTACTTTCCTACTTATTGCTTCACATTATAAACACAAAATCTAGCAACTGCTGAGCCTAATGCGACCCAAAAACTAGTTTTAACTAATCATAATATTTTGTATTGGTAATACACCAAGTCATTCTCTTATTTGAATAAGAGTATAAACAAACGGCAGATCTTGCCAGGATTTTACAGGTAAAAATCTCCTTTAGCCCTGAAGATCGACCTTCCATTGTTGCCTTAAGAAAAACAAAAGGGACTATCGAGAGTTATCAAACCCTAACAGACTTCCCTTTCCTCCAACAAGGTTTTCAGCAAGAGAGCCTGCCAGAAGCTCTCTAGAACTGGAAGTGCGCTGTATCAGAACTGCACGACCACCGCTGACGTCTTTAAGGGCTGAATTCGGCAGCGAAACTGCCCGCCCCCATGCAAAAAGCAGCCTGACTCTAACTAAACAACTACTTAATATCCGCGCCGCGGCAACTGAAAGGAGAGCTGCCGACAGGACCCGAGAAGGAGGCTATCACAAAAGCGACACGCACTGCTATGGTCCCTGCGGACCCGCAGGCGCGAAGCTCGTCTGTATCCGCCCCTCTCCCCGCGTCGTGAGGACACCTACACCGAGAAGAGCCGCGGGGGCTAGCCGGCTGTCCGGGGGGGGCGAGCAGCCCCTCCGGCGCCATCCCATCCCGCTCTCCCCCCGCCCGCCCCGCCTTAACCTTCCCTGTCCCGGACTCCCCGCGACGTAGCCGCCGCCGCGCTACTCAAGCCCGAGGCCTAGCGAGGCCTTGCAGGCCGCAGCCACGCCGCACCTGGCCCGCCGTCTCGGTGGCGTCCGCCAGGATGCCGTAGTTGCGGTAAAGCTCCTCCACGGTGGGCATGGTGCGGCGGGGAAAGGGCAGAAGCCGCCGCTGCAACCGAGGCCGCCGCTAACACCGCCGCCGCCGAGGCCGCCGTTAACGCTCGGGCCGCCGCCGTCAGCACCAATGAGGCGGAAGTCCCAGAGCGGCCGTTGTGCCGGCGCCTGCGCGGCGCCCCCCGGCGGCCGGCGGTGGAGCTGCAGCTGGAGCTGCCCCGCCCCGCGGGGTGGCGGGCGGGGGCGGGCACCGCCAGGCAGCGCGCGCGGAGAGCGGGCTGCCGGGAAAGCCGTGGCGGCCGGGGGGGGTGCGCTGGGGAGGCAACTGAGCTCTGCGAGTCCAACCATTAACCCAGCACTGCCAGGGCACCGCTAAACCCTGTCCCTCAGCGCCACGTCTTCACGGCTTTGAAACCCCTCCAGGGATGGGGACTCCACCACTGCCCTGGGCAGCCTGGGCCAGGCCCTGACAAATCTCGTGGGGAAGAAATTGTTCCTCACGTCCAACCTAAGCCTCCCCTGGTGCAACTTGAGGCCGTTTCCTCTTGTCCTGTCCCTTCTTCCTTGGAAGAAGAGATTGCCCCCACTGGCTCCACCATCCTGTCAGGGAGCTGTGGAGAGTGAGAAGGTCTCCCCTGAGCCACCTTTTCTCCAGGCTGAACAACCCCATGTCCCTCAGCTGCTCCTCACAAGACTGGTGCTCTAGATCCCTCACCAGCTTCATTACCCTGCTCTGGATGCACTCCAGCACCTCAGTATATTTCTTGGAGTGAGGGACTCAAACGTGGTTCTTACCTGCTTGCCCCTCAATCTTGAGCCACAGCAACAAGCAGCTCTTCCTGCTGTCCGTGGAGTGTTTTGGGACGTGTCTTTGCTCAGAGATGTTCCATGTCCTTTACCTTTTACAGCCTTGGGTTTTTTTTTCCCTGGGCTTCTCTTGGTACTCCTCCTCCACTCCCTGTCTTCCACCAGCTAAGTAACAACTACTTAATATCTGCGCCTTGACAATTAAAAGGAGAGCTGCCGACAGGACCCAAGAAGAAGGATATCACTCATTTCTTTACCCCTTTTTGTCTCTCATGCACAAACATTATGAAAGACATATGGGAAGTTCTTGTCTTACACTGAACTCCTGGTGCAAGAAAGGCTCATTTCCCATGATTTGGTGACTTTATTTTCATGCAGCGAACACCCCCCCCTAATTCTAGGATTCAGAAACTCAAGTATCTGCAGCTACTGTCGACAAAGGCAGCATGCATGCAGTTGGCTCAAATGACCTAAACACGGCAAAAGTTAAAAGGCCACAGTAGAGTCTTCACCTTATCTCAAGATGCTTGAGCATCCTGCTGATTTCACTGGCACTTCAAATGAAAGATGATTCCCCTCATGTAATCCTGAGGCTGAGCAAAGCAAAACGCCAGACCTTTCTTTCCTCTCCTTTCCAGCAGGATAAAGGGCACTTTCAGAGGCATTCGAAGCCCCGGTCTCTCCAGAGCCCATGCAGACAGGCCACAGGCAGAGGAGATGTACACTGGCATCAATCATTTACCTTCCCTTCATGGTTCCTCTGCTCTTGCAGCATTTCAGCAAGCGGCAGCAGTGACCGTGTCAGTCACCTTTCTCCTCGGCTTTGAACTGAGGCCATTCCCCCTTTTCTGGTGGATTCATGCAGTTCTTGTGGGCTCTGATGGGCTCCGAGGGTGCGGATGCTCATGGCTGCTCTTGGATCCAGGAGAGCACTAACTGCAGCCTGAATCTACCCGAAGTAATCTACTTAAAAGAATATGCTGGTTAATCTTAGGAGTGGGAACAAAATGTAACCCGAGAGAAAAAATATGTTAACACATCGGAAGAGCTACGTGCGTGACTAGCTTGCCTGAACCCTCCATTTTGTAGGGAGGGAGAACTTCCTCAGGCAGCCTGGTAGATATTAAGAGATGTCAATCTCTTGCCCTCCAGCATCTTCCAGGCAGCAGCGCATCTGAATGCAGATTTTAAACCTCTCCATAATCATTTTTATCAGCCCTACCCTGGCAAGCTTTTACAGCTTGGCCCGAAAGGAGGAAAAATGAACCTCCCATGTAATTGCTTTTTAACCCCTCTGAAATGTTTACATAGATGAAGGTGCCTCATTATCTCCTCTTCTCGCTTGTTTCCTCAATGGCATGCTATTAAACTGTGATTACATTTTTCTAGCAAACATTGATAATCAGATAAATACGTAGCATTTATACATTACTGTATGTATGAGAGCCACGGAGAAAAAAAAGCCCAAACAACAAAGAAGTAGGTACGAATAAAAACGGGTGTGATCAGGGTTCTGTGCCTTCCAGGAAAGACCGGCACTCCATGGCAGAGCACAACAGGCACTGGAGCTACTGAAGCGTGATGGGAAGGAAAAGTGAACTGGACTGGTGGACTGTGGCTGCACTACAAGGAAATTAATAGGTGGGGTGGGATGATAAGCAATTTAAAAGTACTATAATGATATATATATAGTCATACCTAAGTATAAATGTATTATTTTAGTCACATTTATCTGTGTTGTATCACAACCTATTTTATATACGTGGAATTGCACTTTTTAATTTTCTCTGGCAACGATACATTCAGCCGTACTCATCATCTTTCTATCAGAGAACACGCAGAATGAAAAGGGGTGTTCACATCTACCTGAAGAAAATGTTTTCTCTGAGGTTTGTTCTATTTCCATCCTTTTGTCTTCCATGTGTCATCATTTGGGTTTTCTTCTTCATCTAATTCCTTGTTGCTTTACATCATGCTTCGCTTCATTTTTCCTCTCCTTATGATTGTCATTTATCCAGTCTTTAATTTTCACTTACATATGAAATAGATATGAAAATATATGACATATTTTTTTATAATGAACATCTTTTAAATTAATCACTCTTTGGCATTAATACAAAAGAAGCATGAATGAAGAGTTGGTGGTGTTACAAGTTTAGGAGATGTTTGAAATTATTTTTCCAAGTTAGTCAGGGTTCTCTTGGTCTGTTAAAGCTGGGATTTGATTTTTTGAAATGTATTTTTAGAAGCTCAAAAGCTTGAAATGTGGTTTTGAAAATGACACACAGGTCTTTCAGATTCCACAGCGCAAGCCTCCTAGTTTCATGAAATATGATTCATCTGGCCATCAGTCAGGATTTTCCTCTCTCCTTCTCTCTCCTCACGCCAATGCATATGGGGTCTAGTAAGATACAGACTCGTTGATAACAAAGTGTTATCATTAGATACTTGACTTCCATTTCTTCACACTGCCCACTAATCCATGTACATTGGCTCTCTCTGCACAGTTTTCAGGAGGTTCTCCAGAGGAAATACAATTTACTTGTGAAATCAACAAAATTTGCTTTTTTTCCCTCAGAGGGAAAAAAAAAAGAATTACTATTCTTGTCCCATAACTGGACTTTGGTGGAGGACAGACATCAGACGACAAAGCCATCAACAGGGGCAATGACAGAGTTCTCTTCCGGCCATGACAGAAGAAGAAGACATGCTTAATGAAAATTTCACTCTGGAACAGTGGTTTAATTATACGAAGCTCGGGTACCAAACCTGGAACTTTTCTGTGGGCCAGGTACCCAGTGGAAAATAAAGCATCTGCAACTGAGTCTGTTTGTTGGTTTAAGGCAGATGAGCATGTGAACCTGAGTTACTATCAATCACGCTGTAGAGTTGGACGTGAGTCAGTAACAGAGCTTTGCTTTACAAACAAAGGGATACAGCAGTTATCCCCCATTAAAATTGAATTCCGGAATAATCTGATTTGCTTGCAACTCTTCTCCCTGGTAAAGCTGCCTGCGTCTCTGCGGCCCAGGCCCCGTAGGCGGCCCAGGCCCCGCAGGCCCCGCAGGCCCCGCGGCTCAGCCCCCGCAGGCCCCGCGTCAGCAGGCGGCGCTCGGGCCCCGCAGATACAGCCGGGCGCTGCCTGCTTCCCGCTCTGCCAAGAAAACGGAGAGGACACAGTTTCTAATCGAGTGGTATCTGCTCCCATAAACAGAACGCTGCCGAGCCGTTATTAAATGATTTCCATGCAGTACTGAGAACCATAGTGCACTGCTGTCTGGAGTGAAAAAAAAAACCCCAAACACCGAGGCTGTTCCAAGTGACATCTCCACACCCTGCTGGAAAATGAGCTTAGAGAAATAAAGTTGGGTTTTTTGTTTTGAACACTTTTTTTTTTTCAGGTTGCTGCCATTGTACGTGTAATAGTCTGATTGTACAAGCCTTACTATTTACCCTGCCACAGGCTGTAGGACTTTTAGAGTATCCTTTTAAATGATTTCTGACCAAGTTTGTGTCGCTGACTCTGTTCTATAGTTCAGAAGCTACCAAAGCCCCGACAAAGCATTTGTGCCTCACGTGTTAACTGGAGTCAACTGGAGCTATCATTTGGGGCTGAGAATGCTGCATGTCTTTCCACAGGGGCAAGGCTGTGTGAAGACTGAAAACTCAACCCTTTCCAGAATCAGTCTGAGTCTCTTGTTTGTGTGGAACATTCACACAGCAATAATAGGAAACACCTTCAACGGCAGAAAAATGTGAACGTGAAATACAGTATTTGTCAAGAAAACTTTAACATTGGCATAAGGATCTACAAATTTCTCAGCTCAAAAAGCAGCTACTGGAGGAGGACAGATGATCAGTTTACACTGAGTTTATTCTACAAATTTTGTTTAAAAGTTCCACATCTGTACAATGCTGGTTACATCAAATTAATGGGACAGGTAAGGAGTACTCTGCCCTCCTATATTAAGAAAACTTTCAAAAGGAGAGTTCCATAAAACATACTTTCCAAAAACTGGTGTGTGGCTAGATGTGAAGCTTTTAATGCAATTTCATATGAACATTGATGGCATATTTAATGAAATATTCCCTGCCATTCTGATGAAGTATTTCCACACCTTGAATAAGGTATAATTCTGGAATTGCACAAATCACACAGTACAAAATATTCATCTAATGTTTTATTAAATATTTCAAACAACTACATACAATTTTTGTGCTATCAGCCATGAAGTATTTGCTCTCGAAACCTTGTTGAAGTCTCAAAATTCATAGCAATATTCATGGAATGCTACACAAGGAAAGCGACACAGCCACAAGTTTAATCAAATATAAGTATACATTCCTGCTGACAGCCTGTGACACCTCGTGCTGGAGAAAGCGAGAATAGATGTCCAACATTCCTTTTTTCAGACACCCAGCCACGTGTGTACAAAGCCTCCAACAAGCTCTGAACATTGGCCATCCTTGTAACATCTGCTGATACTACCCTTTTAATGACACTGCCCAGCTCCAGCAGAGTTCAATCTGTCTGTACTACCCTGAGCTGGGGCAAATGAGGTCCCACAGGAGCTGTGGTGCTCAGGCAGGTGGCAGTGACTTTGAGTTGCACAAATACCCACAAATTTGGTCTGTCTCACCCAGAAACTCAGTAGATGCTGATGGTTTCCCAGGACTTTTCTGGGGTCCAGAGGAAGCCACGGCCATGATGGGAGGGCTAGAACTCCTCTGCTGTGAGGATGGGGTAAGAGAGCTGGGGTTGTTCAGCCTGGAAATGAGAAAGCTCCAGGTACCAGGGAGACCTTCTTGTGGCCTTTCAGTATCTGAAGGGAGCCTACAAGCAAGATGGGGACAGACATTTTATCAGGGCCTGTTGGGACAGGACAAGGGGTGATGGTTTTATACTAAAACAGGGAGTTTTAGATGAGAGAGAGGAAGAGATTTTTGACACTGAAGGTGGTGAGACCCTGGCCCAGGTTGTCCAGAGAGGTGGTTGATGCCCCATCCCTGGAACCATTGCAGGTGAGGTTGGCCAGGGCTCTGAGCAACCTGCCCGAGCTGCAGGTGGCCCTGCTCCCTACAGGGGGTTGGACTAGATGGCCTTGAAAGGTCCCCACCCAGCCAAACCAGTCTATGGTTGTATGATAATACACACAGATGTGCACGTACAAAATGTTTGACATCGTGCGCATGCCAACTGTATAGGCCTGGGTGTAATTCACGGTTACATCTTTTGTTGGGTAAATACAAAATGCTTTATATTTTATATATTAATTTGTCTCAAATGTGTGGAAGGTTATAGAATTTCACGAACAGCTTTTAGAATATGAAACGTGACGTGTATGCATGACCTAAAGCATCTTTGTGAGCACATATAACTAAATGGCATTGGCAATTTTACCTTTCCTATTAAAAATACCGGGTTTAATTATTTAAATACTCACTAGAGTTTATCCATGCCTACTAGGGAAGTTCAGATTGCAACAAACCCTGGAGAGGAGCAGATATTAACGCATTTTCCTAGATGTTTTGCACTGAAGCTCTACAGCTGTCTCCTCTACCCCAAGAGCCTGGGCTCCTTGGAGCACATGAATATTCTGTGCTGTGTATAAACCCTCACTGTCTGCCAGCAAAACACTGACACTGCCCTTTGTTAGTTTCCCTGGGGAGTTCATGCAAATCACTTGGAAATACAAGCCATAGGATCCTGAAATGCCTCTAAACAAGACATTAGAAAAAAGCTTCACATTGAAAACATAATTTTCAATTAGCGTCTATTCAGTGGGAATGGGGTGGGGGAGAGCTGGTGTGTGAGATAAGCTGGGTTTGTTAACATGCTCTGAAAACACTTACAGGTGAGCCTGCCTTTGTTCCCTTGCAAGTGCTCACCTTACTGTAACTGGGTGATGTTTCCACAGTTGCAATGTGCTCTGCTCTTGCACTTCAAACGGAAATGAACTGGGGGCCTTTTGCCATCTGAGAGCAGTTTGTCAGTATTCCTCTCTCCTAACAGAGGAAGAGGAGCAAGCTTGGTGCTGCTGCAGATATAATTACTAGGAGAGGCATGAAGTACATCATAATTAGCGACTTTCTTGTACACCTTATTATTTTATTCTCTCTACACTCCAACATGTGGCAGCATTGAGCATTTTCCTTAATTCCATGAAAAACTGAATGCACTCAGTCCTTTTCTCCCTGCTCTCGTTTGCTTATTGACATGGCTTGGGCTTGGACCCCTTGCCTTATTGCATTTGTCTTGCCCCCCTCACCTTGTTTTGTAACTTGTTTCAAATAAGAGGAACAATTCCTTCCCTGCCTTGAATCCTAGGAAGTATCACGGTGGTGCAATGATACTTACCCAGAGTATGGAGTTGCCCATCCTTGTGTCCAGTTGCATGTGTTGTGTAGGTTACTTGCCCTTTCTTCTGCACCTCAAGGCACTGTGTTTGAGATGCTCTTTTGCATCTGTGTATCCCTGGGACCACAGAAACTCATCAGACCAGTGCCTGCCAGCTCACCACCTGGCCAGCTGCCCAGTCCCTGCTCACCTCACCACAGCCTTCCTCCCAAGACAACATGTGCTGCCTCAAGTCCACAACACTTTTCTGTTCCAGCATCATAATTTGATGGTGTTTGTAATGATCAAAAGAATCAGCACAGCACTTATTGGAATAAGCAATCTAAAATTTCCATTATTAAAGCAAAGGCCAGGTAGCATCTGGTATTTCCAGGGTGTTTGTGTCAAGGCAGGAAAGTGTTATAGGACACTCACTTACTCTAAAAATACACTAACATTTAACTTTCTGAAGCAGAGAGGAATGTTGCAGAGAGGTTAGTCCACAGAATAAACATCAAGAAATTATTGTCACACACATACACAGAAATATCAACATCAAATTTTGAGCAAAGTAAGTAGAAGAAGGATTTCCTGGTAAGTCAGGCCAGGACTGGAACACTGCAGATAAATTTAGCACCTCAGTTCCACCCAACATGTCACAAATGCTGACATTACTGGATCAATGGCCTGAGGCCAATCATATGGGCTTCAACAAGGCCAAATGCTGAACCCTGCACTTGGTCAACAGGTGTTGGTCAACAGCTGGATGAACATGAGCCAGAAGTGTGCCCAGGCGACCAAGAAGGCCAATGGCATCCTGGCCTGTATCAGATGGCCTGTATCCTGTGGCCAGCAGGAGAAAGTGAGTGATTGTTCTACTGTACTGGGCAATGGTGAGGCTGCACCTTGAGGACTGGGTTCAGTTTTGGGCGCCACAGTATAAGAAAGACATTGAGGTGCTGGAGTGGGTCCAGAGAAGGGCAGTGAAACTGGTGAAGGGTCTAGAGCACAAGTCTTGTGAGGAACGGCTGAGGGACCTGGGGTTGTTCAGAAAGGAGACTAAGGGGAGACCTCCTCACTCTAGATAACTCCCTGAAAGGAGGCTGTAGAGAGGTGGGTGTTGGTCTCTTCTCACAAGTCACAACTGATAGGACAAGGGGAAATGACATCAAGCTGCGCCAAGGGACGTTTAGGCTGGACATGAGGAAAAACTGCTATACCTAAAGAGTTATCAAAGACTGGAACAGGCTGCCCAGGGAAGTGGCTGAATCACCATCCCTGGACGTACTTTAAAGCCGTCAGGATATGGTGCTCAAGGATATGGTGCTGTAGTGACCCTGGTGGAGTTAGATGATGGTTGGACTTGATGATCTTGAAGGGATTTTCCAACCATAGCGATTCTGTGATTCACTTCACTTACTTCTCTTATTTCCCTAGATACTCAGTTTCATCATTTTCCCTGGCATATGTGCCCTGGAAAAGCTGCTGAAACCAGGCTGGAAGTTGTTCACTTATTTTCTGCCACTGCTTTAACTCTTAATTTACTTCTTGCATTCCTTCTTTCTCTCATTTCTTTTCCAACGCTCAGAGGAGCTCATTACGTATCTTGTTACCTTTAACACGTCTGACAGAATGCTACCTCAACTCTATAAACTAGCCATTTTCCTCTCTCCCCTAACATCTCATCTGTAGCGTACTCCAAATGGGCACCAGCTCCTTAATGCAGTGCCTCTTTCATCACTGCATCCTTTAGAGAACCCCAAGCAACTGGTTCTCTGGCATAATTATGCCCTCTCATAACAGGCATCACAATTACAATGCAAACGGAGGTGCACTACAGAAAACTGAATATAAACACATAGTAAAAGTGCAATATTCACATTAGAACAATGTTACAGGCATCGTGTTATCTCATGACAGTTTGGGAGAGGCATAGTATCTTACCCATGGTAATCCATGGTAATGGATTACCACTTTGTCTTGTTCTAAAGGTGTAAACCAGTGACTCCTGAAGATACCTGAGGGTGAGCAAAGTTTGTGAACTCACTCCTCTTCCCACTCCGAGTTTGTGACAACAGGGAGACACTGAAACACCTTCTCAGCTTTTACCTAGTGCTGACCAGACCACCCATTTCTCAGTCCAGGCTGAAAGTGTGATGAGAAGATCCTCTGCAGCTGTAGCTCCTCACTTTCAGACAGACATTGAGGGGCTGATGTGCATCCAAAGAAGAGTGATGAAGCCAGGGAAGGGGGTCTAGGGCACAAGTCTTGTGAGGAGCATCTGAGGGACCTGGGGTTGTTCAGCCTGGAGAGAAGGAGGCTCAGGGGAGACCTTCTCACTCTCCACAACTCCCTGAAAGGAGGTTGGATCCAGGTGGTATCAGTCTCTCCTACCAACAAAGAGGTGATAGGGCAAGATGAAACAGCCTCAAGTTGTGCCAGGGGAGGTTTAGGTTGGATATGAGGAGAAATTTCTTCCCCACAAGGGTTGTAAAGGCCTGGCCCAGGCTGCCCAGGGCAGTGGTGGAGTCCCCATCCCTGGAGGAGTTTCAAAGCCATGGAGATGTGGTGCCGAGGGATGTGGTTTACTGGTGACCTGGCAGTACTGGGTTAGCAGTTGGACTCAATGATCTTGAAGGTCTCTTCCAACCAAAAGGATTCTGTGGTTCTATGTCGATTTCTCCCTCAATTTTTCTCTTTTTTTTTGACATGGCACTGGTACTCTCCTGTAGTGAACAGGTTAGGAAGCAGTCTGCACTTCTGCTTCTAGAATGGGTTCAAATGTCTTGATTATTTACAGCTTATAGTCTGGCTAATAATAGAGTCTGGAGCATGAAAAGCTCTGAAAGAGAGACCTATGTTACTGCTGTTAAGATACAGACAGAAATACTAGCCACTGACATGGGAAGAGCCAAAGGTTAAACTGCTTGATGGAGTTTACTCTGGAGAAGTTTACAACACGGTTTCCTTGTTAGTCTTTCCAGCCCCAGCAAACCATTCCAGCTGACCCCTTTCTCTTGCCATTGAATTTGGTCCTTTCAGCAGCCAACTGAACTAGCAATGAGTTATTTATTTGTAACTTCGCCTACATTTAGCCTGTATCTGAGGCTAAACTATAGCAGTTGTTCTATCGCCTGATTACCTCTCCACAGCCAGGAAGGGGGAGTTGGGAAAAGGCAAGGAGACACACAGGTTGAAGTTAAAGCAGATTTAATCAAACAACAAAACTAATACCAAAGCCAGTATGAAGTATATAAACTCACTCCAGTGAATGCATGACAGTCACAATAACCAGGAGAGTATCCTCAGAAGCTGAGAGAGAAGAAGCAGGAGGAGTCCCTATCCTCAGCAAGCTTCCCCATTTATACTGAGTATGATGTTTATGGTATGGAACCCACCTGTAGCCATCTCAGAGCAGCTGCCCTGGCTTGTGCCCCTCCCAGTTTAAGCTCCTGGCTGACTGGAAGCTGCTAATGGCCAGGAGACCATGGCTGGCCCAGGATTCTATCCCCGAGAAAGCAAGACAAACTTGCCCAGATGCAAGACAAAATTAAATGTCTGAATCTCAAATTGAACAGACTTCCAAGTTTCCGGCAAACACCTGTGGTTTTCTCAGAATTCTCCATGTCATAGATGAATGCCTCTGATATTCCATCAAAACAATAATTAAGCTGGTCTGTTCTCTCTTCTGGATACGTTTAGCCTTTTCTGGAGCCAACAGACTGCAGAGTGTCATCTTGAGTATACCTCATGTGCTATATGATCCATGGGCACTTTTTGACCATGCTTGTGCTCAAATCGAATCTCCGTTCTCATAGTCCCTCTTTATAGAGGAGAGAAGGAATGTGAATCTCTTGCATCAGATAGTGACATGCAACCCTTTTCCATCTGGATGCCAGAAAAGTTTGGAGTCAGAGATGAACTAAACCAAACTTTTTGGTTCATCCCTATGGGAGGCCTAACTTCAATTGCATTTTTAATTGTAAATGGGGTGCAGGTTTTTCTGTGCTCTTCTGAACAGCTGCAGTGTTCTCCCCTGGGTTCACTGTGTTTCATTGGCAAGTCAAAGGATTTATGAAAGAGATTATATGACATTGTCGCCTGCGATAGCAGAGGACTGGGCTCAGTGACCTAGGCAGTCCCTGCTAATCCTATATCCCTATTTTTCTGTGATTCCTGTAGATTATGTGAATTATATTAGGACTGCTGGCACAAAAGCCACACTGCTAATCTTTTTTATTATTGCTTTATCTGTTTTGAGCTAGCATATCCATATCACAGCACTTGATTTTCTGTTGTCTTGCTGCTTATGCTGTCATTTAACCTAACCCATAAAGGGTGTCAGAACTCATCTGAATCACAACGGCAAAGCTTGAAGTTCATTTTGCACAGATGTAAAATGATTACCTAGGCAGGGGGAGATCAGTCCCCCACGTATATTTTGACACTCCAAAGCCGTTCTGGGGCTGTTGCTCTGTGAAGCTTCCTCTTTCAAAAGATTTAACACTTCAAAGTATAGACACCCTTGTGTAAGCAGAGGATTAGGATGTTTCAGGCAGAGGACAGTGAATGCAGGAGAACTTCCATGCAATGAAGATCATCTTTGCAAGAGAATTAACACTGTAAATAAGCATGTAGTTCTGGGAGCAAATGAGCTATGAAATCTGGTTTCTGATGGTTTTGTGTACTGTGGTCGGACTTCATAGAATTTGGTGACATACAGCCTTGCAGGTGAAGCCTGTCAGACAGCTTTCTTGACAGGGACTACCTAATGTTGAGTGAGGATGATCGGATCTTTAAAAATCCTCATTTTCTCAGATAGGAAAAGTACCAGATGAGTGCAAAATTGAGCCCCCTGCATTGCCACTGGGTCATACTAACAATGAGAAAGAAGCCGTAGCCTTTCCTCCCATCTGCCCATTTATGTGGCCTGGTACAGAGCACTGCCATTTGATTCAGGAAGAAACATGCTGCTATATAGCCCATCTGTATCATGGGCCACAACCAGTTCTGCAGCTGTTCTTCTCTCTAGCTGGGAGAAGAATGTAGAGACAGGACTGCACATATGTTCTATGAGATGCTGTCTGCTCTTACGAGTGCTTTATAAAAGCATGCTCTGCCTGCTTTCTGTCACCCTGGAACTCACCACAGAATAAGCCCCCCCCTTTTCTTTTTTGTAATGATGAGAATGTAATAAGGTGCCCGTGACCCACACAAACATGTGAATCTTCAGTGTGGCTCCAAATAATGCTTCAGCTCTTTCATTATATTAAAGTCCCAAAGTGGGCATTTTGCTGGCCTCTGTGGAGCAGGGAAAATTAGATTGCTTTACACTGCCTGGCTATTTTATTATAATAAATGCATTGAAAATTGAGCTCTTTAATTAATATCTGGAAAAGAAAGGGAAGGATCTACTGTTGAAGCCCTTGAGCCATTTCAAGGAGAGGGCAAGAGTTAGAATGATCTGGAGAAAAAGACATAAAGCAGCTTCCTGAAAGACTTCCTCCTTGTAACTCTTTTTTATATCCAAACACTGTGGGAAGCAGGATGTTTTCTTAGTGGAGGACACATCCCAGGACCCTCACAGAGAGAAAAATGATCATGTCATTGGGGTCAGCATCACCTTTTGTCTTTCTTCAGTCACTTGCCCTGGAGGTTCTCAAAGCAACTGAACAATATCAGTTTGGCCTTCTGCAACTCTATGTGTAACTGTTGCAGTTCCCTTTTCCTACCTGGCAAAGTGAAGCACTGCAAGGTGACAGCAAGGAGGTCAACAATCTATGAAAACATTTCTGAACCCTCTCTGCTTCCATCTGTGGTGTGAATGCAGCTTGCCAGTTATTTGTATTTGCAGATTTAAAAAAAAAAGTCTACCCTCTTTTTGCTGGAGAACCAAAAAGGTGGACTGTCAACTTTTACAGTTTTGAACTGTGGAAAATTCTGTCTGGGAGATATTACACTTTGGATACATAAAACCTTTCTCCCAGGCTGGGTGTAAAAAAAAGTGTAAAGGAAGCAAGGACACAACTTGTGTTTAGTAAAATAAAACAAATCAAGTCAAGAACACATGACCAACAAGCACAACACAAACTCTTTGGTCTCTTTGGCAGTTGCTCATACGGCCTCCCAACTTACCAGCATAAATGCTCAACATTCAAGAGGGCCTTTTATACCACTTTTCCCCTTCCTGCTGCTGTGTGCTCTTACAGCTTGATGTCAATATTATAATAGAAGACCCACCTGAGCTAGTTCACCTTGAACTCAGATGAAGAACACTGCCTGACTTCTATGAGGAGATATTTTGGTGTCACCTACTTGTAGTCTCTTGTTGATCTCACCACCTGGGCCTTAAAGCCACCCACCATGTCTCACTGTGCTGGGTGTCAGCAGCACCAGCATCTTATGCAGTCCTAAAGTGGTGGTGGGCTATATCCCCCTGTTGCTGCCTCAGTATTATTGAATTCAGCTGTTATTAATTCAGTGGACTGGAATAGTCTACCTACTCATCACTGACTCTACAAGTGTCTCCACACCAGTTCAAGAGCTATTTCACATACTCTCATTCATAGTGATTTCAGCTCCAGTGACTGTTGGGTGGTACTGTGAAAAGTGGTGGTGGGGAAAAGGTTCTTACAGTCTTTTCATATTTGTAAATATTTCACTTTTAGCTTAAGCTACAGTGCTTCTGGTTTTGGTGCCAGCTGAGCAGGCATTAGTGAGAGTCAATGCACAAACCAGCATTCAAACCAGAATTCACATCATTCTCATTCCTAACATCCACGGGCTCTGGAGGAGCTGTTCCATCTCAGCTACATTTAAGGCAGAATCAGCCAAAACTGTTCATGCCACCAGCTTGGCTGAAGTTTAAAAGGACTATGCGCTATGGTCCAGACCCAAAAACTTGATTCAGATGAGCTCTTCCACAGCATCACTCATGCCTGGGGAAGTCAGCTTGCATCTCCATTGTGGACAGTGCAGTAAAATGGTGCAACAGCTACTTTTTTTCCAAACATGTTCCAGAGAGGTGCGAGGAGAGGCAGGATACTCAGGTCTGACTTGCAGTAGCATCCTTTGGTAATTAAGATCTGACTGGCTGAACAACTCTGACGAATTTCTGAAGCACTGAAGGACCAGGAGCAGACCCTCTTGTGGCATGCTAATAGAAGCCTGTGTTGTGCACAGCTCCAAAGAACCATGTAAATGCAAATAAAGCCAGGAGATGAGTTTGAAACAAATACCAAGTTTGTCAGTCATTCTCTTTGCTTTGATCTCTGCTACCAATTAAAAGATAAAAAACTTTTACAGCACACATAAGTCCAATTAGGTCTTGTAATGAAATCTTCAAGTGCTACCGAGGTGGAACTTGCAATAATTAGTTTTGATACATAAATAAATTCCAGATGCAATTTGTTCTTTTAAGCTCATGTTCCTCTTTCAGTTCACAGTGTTTTATTATTTCACTGATGTGTGAGAAGTAGCTTCCAAAGTATCTGTTCCCTTGATTCTTACAGGCTCCATGCTAACACAGTAAAAGGAACTAGAATTAATGACAAATCTAATAAGTAATTATTCCAGTGGCAATGCCATGAAATGGAATTCTAACTTTAAGAAGAGGCGAAAAACATTCATAGCCTGTTAGTTTCACACCTTCATCCATCCTGAGAAGCACAAAGAAACTACTGATCATAAAGACACTGAAAGCATGACATAGATTTTCCAAGCGGATGGTCAGAAGCCGTGGCTGGCTAAGATGATATGTTCAGAGTTAGGATGAGTGTTGTGAGAAGTTAATCATTTCACAGGCTCCAGCAAGGACCCTTGGTGTGGTGAGATTATTTAAAACCCCAAATATCTGTTCCACATCCCCTCTGTTGGAAAAGATTTAATCAAGTTATGCAGGTAGTGCTCAAACTATACACACTATGTAGAACTTTTTCACTTGCTACTTCACTACACTTCTTTAAGACTCACCTCCATTGAAACCAAGTAAGATACAGTCTTGTAGTTGACATTGGAACAACAATACACAGAAAGGAAGTTTTTCTGGCTAAGAATGGCAGGAGTTATGATCATGCAAGCCTCTTTCTCCATTTACTGCACACAGTTGATCTAGACCATCATTTAGGGTGAAAATTTGGGGAATTAGCTTGTCCCTTCAGAGGACTAATACTTTGTGCTGGCTGTTTAATTCATTCAGGGGATTAAATCCCTGTTTTGAAGGGTGTTGTGAAACTAAGTAAATGAATATTTATAAGAAATGTGTAAATCCAGATAAAAGTTGATATAGTCATTTTCAAACAGTACTGTTTTAGGGTGTCTGTAGCATGGTCCTGGGAACTGAGTGACTGCAGACCAAAGACAGGAAGGTGCTAATTACTCTTGCTCATGTCCTGTTTAACTTTTACAGCATTCAAAGGGCAGGAGCTCTCAGAATCTTACAGGATTCAAGGCATAGGATTCCAGATGCTACCAAGTCTGCCTCTTCTAGAAAGTTCCAGCCTGCTGAATTTCCACCTCAAAAGATGCTTCTCTGGACTCCTGCCTTGGAACAGTTGTGAGAGATGCACTTGATGGCCCTTAACCAAACTTACAGCTCCAAAGGAGGTAAAAGCCTGAGTCACAGCTGGGCCAATAGCTCCTCTAGGAACCCATGGAGGTGCAGAATGACCCGCTAAGCACTGATGCACACAAGCTTGGAACACCCATTATACAATTCATGCCTAAATAGTGGGTGGCTCCTCCATGACTCATTTATTGAGGAACAAAGAAAGCTGTGGGTACAAGGAGTCTCATGAATCCCTCTCCCATTGTACATGATTTGACTATCAGCCAGTGACTTTATCCCATAAATATGACAGCTGAAGTGATCCTCCTTTGAGCTCTCCCTGTGCAGCAGCATGGCTGCATGGTGGTGATCACTCCTTGAGCTGGGATGCCTCTTAAGGTTGCCCCAGAAGCAGCAAGATCTTTCACCAATGACAGATTGTCGGATGAACCCAATTCCAGTTCTTCCTGGATAGCAACTGGACTGCTGCATGCCAGGTGACTCCCCCCTTGAGCAGGGACACCTCTTAAGGTCTGAGGTTCCTTACCCAAGACTAAGAAATCCTTCCTTACCCAGGGTGGTGAGGCCCCTTATTCGCAACAGATCCTCGGTAAGTGACTGGTAGCACACTGAATTAGTCCTACTGAAATCCATGTGTTTAAATCCTTTATATGTAAACTGATGACCAAGTCTGGGACAAAGTCTAGATCCAGTTGCACCTAGACTCCTCTCTGAGAAGCTTAGAAAGCAAGGCCGTCCATTCTGAATGTCATGACTCAATGGGAGGTTTTCCTTCCCCTTTGTATCCCTTCCATTAGATATAAACCCTTGACCAAATCTGGGACTAAGATAGAATCCTGCTGCATGTAAGCTCGACCAGGAGTTTAGAGAGCAAGTGGGTCGATTCTGAACCTTGTGACTCAATGGGAGGGTCTCCATTACCCTTTTACATCTCTGGTCTCTCTGTAAATCATTTTAAATAGATTCTAACTTGATTTTCCTTTGTGTGTTTCTTCTGTGTATTAGGTAATAGAGTGAACCTTGCCATCAAACTTTGTTAAGTCGCACTTTATGAATTCATGTTAAAAATCACTTTTGCTAATACCTTTGACAGTGATTTTTAGGGGATCTAAATCACTTATCTGCAACATCAGTGTACTTCTTATGCTGTCGTCTTGCCTTCTCCTGACTGACACTCTGGGCAAGTAATCTTAGCTCTGTCAAAATAATTTAATGCTCCCCTTGCTGCACATCTCAGGTTTTATCTTTGCTGCCATAAAGGGGAACTCGGGTAAGGTTTGGGCATGTACGTTGTAGACCTCAGTCAGTGCAGACAACAGAGGAGGGAAATGCCAGGCTTATCACCCTGCAATGCAGCCTGTGGCCACAAGAAGCTTTTCTGAGAAGCAATCTGTCGACCTGCAAGGAGGTGGGCTGGGAGGTGGAGGAGAAGACACAACAATGGGTGTGGCTTATACCCCATGATAAAAACATGATTAAAACACCTTCCTGCCCCAACTACCACATAAGTCCATACAAAAGGACTGCTCACCTGATTTGAGGTGACCACCTCTGACTCAGCGATAATGTTTATTCCAGTGGGAATATTTTCAGCATCCAAATGGTGGATTCATCCTGATATATGCTGCAAGATTTAGCAATCTTGCTAAAAACTGCACAGTCTTAATATCTCTGACTACATCAGGATTGCATCTGTTTCCATGGATTTCAGTAGGGATGCACACAACTGGCTCCACTCCACCTAGTCAGAGATGTTTGTCAAGTCCTTTCGCTGGGCATCAAGATATTACCAAGATATCTAAAATCAAGGGGAAGAAAAAGAGGCACTCCCAGGAGATCACAAGGATTTAGCTAGTAGAGGGGCAGTTTTGTAGGAAGATTGCTTCGATTAGAACATGACAGGTAACTGAAGTAACACCTGTAGACTGGCAGCCATACAGATGCATTAACATGGCTCTGTATCCCACATTTACAACAAAGCCCATCTCTGAAATGTGGCAGGTCTGACTGATGCATGCTGTCTGCGCACGCCTTCCAAAGTACAGCTGGAGCCAAGCCAGTTTACAGTGTTTCAGTTCCTTGCAAATAACAGTGAACTCCTGTAGAGAGCCTTGTGAAAGAGTGGCTTGAGGAGTCAGATCGAGGCCGTATGAAGCTTGTCCCCCTGGACAAGCTGACAAGGGCTGAGGCAAGATCGGTTTGACCTTGCCCCACTGTGTATGTGCTAGTAGATAGCAGACAAGGCTGTGGGAAAGAAACAGAAGCTACACAAGCTGACCGTGGGAGCAGGATGTGCTGATTGCAAAGGCATCTGCACAATTATGAAGATAAGTAGCTGGGTAGGTCTGACTTTATAGCTGTCTTTTTATAGCCTAACCAATAATGAGCTTGCTTTCTGTAATATGTATGAGCTTCATTAATAACTGTATAAAAGAGTGTTGGCCTTAGCAATAAATCGAGACGGGATGGATGACCATAGGAGTGTCCGCGTCTTCCTTCGCCGACAAAATGGTGACCCCGACGTGCCTCTCGTGTCTCGACTGAAAGACGGCGGGGGAGCACGCCCATCGGTCGGTGAAGTTGGGTTGGGGCCTGCTGCAACCGGGTCGGTGCCGTAAAGACGACGTGAAGGCACCCTCGGGAGCTATATAGATAGTCCCGGGCCATACGTGCTGCCGGAGCCGGAGAGTTGCAACAGCGCTGACGATATGGACAGGCAAGCAGCATATGATTTGTTTTATGCTTACTTAGAAAAAAGGGGAGTTAAGGAGATAGATCTTAGGAAGGATCTGCCAGGGCTCTTAGCGTGGGGGTATGCAAAAGGGGTCTTTGTTAACCCGCACACGGTGCACGAGCTGGCAGAATGGCAGAAGCTAGAGGACTTGTTGTGGGAGGCGGTGCTAACAGAAGAAGACAAAACGGCAAAGAAGTTAGGGAAAGTCTGGAGAGTTATTCATAACACGCTTTTACAGCATCAGGCAGAGAAAAGGGCCGCTGAGCAAGCGCTGCAGGCGCATAATCGTAATGCTCAATATAGCCACTCTGACGCCCAACTGCCTCGCTCTAACGAGATACTGGCGCCGGCAACAAACACAGTTGTTATGCCTGCCCCAGGGGGTAGTCCTGCTTGGCCCACCGCACCGCCGCTGTCCGAGCATTCAAAGGAGCAGGTAGCCCCCCCGCTCACAGAGCCCTCGCCGCAGCCCGCCGCGCCGCGTCTTAAAGAGCCAGAGCCCTCGCCGCAGCCCGCCGCGCCGCGTCTTAAAGAGCCAGAACCTGTCCCTGGGGCACTTAGTGACCTGTGGGAGGAGACGGCGAAACAGCGCCGAGAGGCTTGGAATGCGCTGGCTCGGCACGGAGCAGAAACGGGCGATGAGGCAGAGTTGACGGCGGTAAACACTCATGCTTTCCCAGTAACGTATACACAAGCGGTGGACCAACAGGGCAACCCCGTCCTGCTTGGCGCTTATACGCCGCTGGACTGGAAATTGTTGTCGCAGCTCCGCCAGACGGTGAGCCAGTATGGGTTTAAGAGTGAGCCGGCAAAGCAAATGCTCGACTATTTGTTTAATACGGTACTGCTACTTCCGAATGATTTAAGAGCTTTGATTAAGCTGATTTTTACTCAACACCAGCAGTTGCTATTTAATGCGCATTGGCAAGCGTTAGTAAATGAGACTCTGGCGGTACCAAGGCAGCCTGGGGACCCTTTACATGGAGTTACTATGCAGGAACTAATGGGTTTGGGGGCATACCTGCGTACAGAAGCTCAGGTACTCATTGGGCCTGATAAAGTCCGGGAGGCTATGAGGTGTGTAAGGGAGGCTATAGATCGTGTTAAAGACGCTGGGGGAGTACCGATACATATGGGTATAAAGCAAGGAAGAGAGCAATCTTTTGGAGACTTTATAGATAAAGTCGCTGCAGCCATAGAGAAAGCTGGGGTGCCTGACTATATGAAGTCAATGATGTTACGGCAGTGTGCCTTACAAAACAGCAATGAAGCAACGAAGAGGGTCATAGGAACCTTGGGGGCAAACTGGACAATAGAGGAGGCATTAGAAAGGATAGCTTCTCAGCCGTCAGGGACTCAAGCTTTTTTGGTAAATGCTATTAAGGAACTAGGGTTAGGTTTGCAGAAGCAGGCAGAAAGTACGCAATCGCAAGTGCTAGCCGCCCTTGCTCCTCTCCGTGCTGCGGCAGCTACCACGGCCACTGGTGACCGGAAGCCCCCGGCCCTGCGATGTTATCGGTGCGGGGCAGGAGGTCACATGCGAAGGGAATGTCGAGCTCCCGGGGTGTGGTGCCAGAACTGCCGATCCCAGTCGCATAATACCACCGCTTGTCGACGCCGGACGGGAAACTCGCGGAGGAGCGCGAGTGGCAGCCGCGCCCCGACACAAGTAGCCGCCGCAACTACAACGCCTCCTCCTGCTTACAACCCGCCACTAGAGGGAGCCTCGGGCTTGACTTGGCAGCAGCAGTAACTACAACCTTGATGACTTCTCATCCAGTTAAAATCCCAACGGGGGTCTACGGGCCCATCCAAATTCAAGGACAGTTTTATGGAGGACTTCTGTTAGGACGATCATCAACCTCTGTGATGGGACTGTTTGTGTTGCCCGGAGTTATTGACGCGGACTATACGGGTGAAATACTAATCATGGCCCACACACCATTCCCCCCCATTACCATCGAAAAGGGGCAACGCATAGCACAGATCGTCCCCCTGCCACAACTTACTAAGGAATTACCTGCCTCGACTTCCAATCCTCGCGGAGAACACGGGTTTGGCTCCTCAGGGATAGCCATGCTTACCATGGACCTCCGCACAAGGCCCCGCCGAAAGGTCACGCTTACTTACAATGGTCACTCCATCGAAGTCATAGGACTTTTGGATACCGGGGCGGATACCAGCATTGTGTCCCCAAATAGCTGGCCTGGGTCTTGGCCTTCGAGACATTCCTCACAAACGGTCACCGGAGTAGGGGGCTATACTTTAGCACGAAAAACACCTCTTGTGAAGGTTTCACTCGATGGTCAGGAACTGACAACAGTGTTGTCAATTGTTGAGTTGCCTCCCACAGTAGAGTGCTTAATTGGTCGGGACATTCTGGCCCAGCTTGGGGTAATACTCTCAAATGAGCACCCTTTGGCCTGATCGCCATTGCTTGGACTTTCCCGATTCCACTCACCTGGACAACGAACACACCGGTAGTGGTTAAGCAATGGCCGTTAAAAAGGGAAAGCCTCTTACAAGCCCATCAGCTGGTACAAGAGCAATTTGCATTAGGACACCTAAGACTGTCCGTAAGTCCATGGAATACCCCTATTTTTGTTATCAAGAAAAAATCAGGAAAATACCGCTTGCTGCATGATTTGCGAGCAGTCAACGATCAGATGGAACCAATGGGGGCATTACAACCTGGGCTCCCGAATCCAGCTATGTTACCCCAGAGTTGGCCCCTTTTAATTATCGATTTAAAGGATTGCTTTTTTTACAATTGCATTACACCCAGATGATACGAAACGATTCGCCTTTACGTTACCTGCTATGAATAGAGGCGAGCCTGATAAGCGATTTCAATGGACTGTTCTCCCCCAGGGCATGAAAAATTCGCCAACTTTGTGTCAACTATATGTGGATGCAGCACTTCAACCCTTATGTTGCAGATGGCCAGGAACGTTGTGGATTCCCGCTAGATGGGTGAAACCGGCCCTTCACGAGCAACCAGTGGGAGCGCCTGACGCCGCCAGATCAGCAGAGGATCCAACAGAAGTTGACCCTGATCCTACATCCCTACTTGCTGAATTTAGCCCACTACAATAGACTATTCCTGTGAATAATGATGATCTGTTTAATTATTTTAGGCATGATGGGAGCCACCTTGACAATGAAAGTAGAGGGATTTTTACACAAGATTGATTCACGAAAAAATTTGTGGGTAACCTGGGCTAATCAAACGAACAGTTCTGCGTTTTACTTGTCGCTTGCTTCGGCTACTGACCCTTTTCGAACATGTTTGATAGGAGTGCCTGGTTTTGATAGAAATGCCTTTTTATCTTTTTCTAGAAACAATTGCAGTATGGCGAAAAATAGTAGTCATTGCACAGCGTTATTACTGTCCGGTCTAAACACCTCTCTTCCCTGGGACCCTCAAGAGTTAGATTTATTAGGAAGTCGTAGACTAAACTACAGCGCAAATGAGACTGGATGCGTTTTTCTAGGAAGCCCGAAAATAGAGGGTAACATTACATGGTTAACTCCTACGGCCAATGTATTTGCCAATACGACAGCAATGTGTGGTCCGTATCGCTCCTATGGATGGGGTGATGGCCATGTGAAAATGTGGGCAAACAAGAGTGCGCTGGCCCTTCCTGAAGGTATCTTCCTCATTTGTGGGGATAGAGCATGGCATGGAATTCCCCGCTATGCGCATGGAGGACCCTGTTATCTTGGTCAATTAACATTATTAGCATTAAACAAATCAACTATAGTTAGGCTGAGGCATAATACCACTACTTTCCCTTCGGCGACGCTTTGCTACTCAGTTATCACCTGATTGTAGAGATAATGTTGAGCTTTGGGGAGAAGCCACAAGATTTTTTGCAGCTCTTTTTCCAAATATAGGAACTGCACACGCTTTAACGACACTCAATAAACTTGCTTGCTGGGTAACGAAACAGTCAAATGTAACCACAGAGATTTTGGAACAACTTTCACAAGACATGGATAGCCTTAGACATGCTCTTTTACAAAATCGTGCTGCAATAGATTTTCTTTTGTTAGCTCAAGGGCACGGATGCGAAGAATTTGAAGGCATGTGTTGCTTTAATCTCTCGAATCACGGAGAATCCATTCATGCCCAGCTGCAGTGGTTAAAGGAACATACTTCTAAGATTACTGTAGTGCAAAGTCCTTTTAACGCGTGGCTTGCATCTTTGGGGTTAAGCCCATGGCTAAAAGATATTGTTAAAACTGGAATGCTTATTGTTGGGGTTATCTTAGTGATCTTGCTGCTTTTGCCATGTATTTTTAATTGTGTGCAAGGCTTGGTACAGCGAAGTATGCAAAGAATGCTTGCATCGCATATGCTTGCGCAAAAAGAAAACGGGGGAAATGTAGAGAGCCTTGTGAAAGAGTGGCTTGAGGAGTCAGATCGAGGCCGTATGAAGCTTGTCCCCCTGGACAAGCTGACAAGGGCTGAGGCAAGATCGGTTTGACCTTGCCCCACTGTGTATGTGCTAGTAGATAGCAGACAAGGCTGTGGGAAAGAAACAGAAGCTACACAAGCTGACCGTGGGAGCAGGATGTGCTGATTGCAAAGGCATCTGCACAATTATGAAGATAAGTAGCTGGGTAGGTCTGACTTTTATAGCTGTCTTTTTATAGCCTAACCAATAATGAGCTTGCTTTCTGTAATATGTATGAGCTTCATTAATAACTGTATAAAAGAGTGTTGGCCTTAGCAATAAATCGAGACGTGCTGGATGACCATAGGAGTGTCCGCGTCTTCCTTCGCCGACAAACTCCCGGCTCAGAGCACAGCTAATAGCAAACATGGTTACAAAAGTTTGCTTTTCTCGCAGCCAGCAGACAACAGGCAATTTTCATCCCAGGGCTGTTTAGGCAGTGAGAACATCGGCCATCCCTTAGTGTAATTTGAAAGAGATTAGTGAAAGAAAGAGAAAAAGAACTTGCTTATGATTACTCTTGGCAATCGTGGCCATAGTAAAAGGTCATTTGTAAAATGAATGAATCAAAGTCTCATTTCTTAGAGGGCAAAAGAAATATCCAAGCAATAAAAATACTGAATCCAATAAAAAACCCCACATGCTAAGGACATGTTACAGGCTACCATTCATCACAGAATCCCATCATGTTGGGGGTTGGAAGGGACCTCTGGAGATCATTTCATCCAACCCCACTGCACCAGCAGGGTCACCCAGAGCAGGGGGCCCAGGATCACATTGTCCAGGCAGGTTTGGAATCTCTCCAGAGAAGGAGACTCCACAGCCTCTCTGGGCAGCCTGGGCCAGGCTCTGACACCCTCACAGCAAAGTTTTTCCTCCTGTTCAGATGGAGCCTCCTGGGTTCCAGTTTATGCCTGTTGCCGGGCATCACTGGAAAGAGTCTGGCCCCAACCTCTTGCCCCCTGCCCTTTAAATATTGATCAGGATTGATAATAAGACTCCCCCCAAAATAAGACTCTCGTTACACACAGAGAGCTCTCCCTCCCTTCTCCCTCATTACAGAGATTTCCTCAAACTTGCAAACATGCTTTTAATTGACGAGTCTAAACCATCAATCATATAAAAGAGCTTGCCACATTCTCCTCTGCCTACCACCTGCTTATGAGGAAAAAATAGCAAGTACCAAAGGAGCACATGAATTGAATTGTATTGAAAATTTACTCTGTCAATCTTTCGGGACCAATTCTCATCTCTCAGAACTGATTTAACTGCGCTATTTGTCTTGGTAATATACCCAGAAGTGCTTTCTTCCTTCTGGGAATTGAAACGCCTCTTGCTGTAACCTCTCCCACACAGCAGCTGAAAGCACAGGGGCTGTATTACCTACTGGGCAGCCATTAAGACCTTTCTATTCTCCATCAGGGCCCACTTTAAGGTACTCTCTGCTCTTGACAGAAAAGACAGCTGTTGCACCCATTAAACCATTCCTTCCGAGATGCTCAACCCAGTGTCTGACAGAACTGACGTATTCTACTGCCCGGCAGTGGAAAGAGAGAAGATTGTGATGGGCCATGAAACAGCAGCTTTTGCACAGAATTTGATCACCACAACCAGTTAAATGTTGACTTTTTCTTTTTACTTTGTTCCTGAAGAAAAACTGATTTACTTGTATCTTAAGCCTTTAGTAAGAAATGTAGTTCTGCAACTGCAGATTTTTGTTTGCTGTTAACAGAATCAGGAGCAGGATGGGAACTTCTGGCTTGCTGTCAAATATCTGTGTGATGCCTCAGCTCTGTGGCCTCAGACAGCAGTAATCTGAAGATTACATCCCTGCATCTAAGCAGTATGGGCCTCTTGCATCTTGGGGCTACTCTCCTGGGCTCTTGTAAATTCTACTCATAGCAACCGCTTTGCCAGTTCAGGAGCATAGAGGGGAGGCTGGGGCGGTTTATATCACTCAGGAATTTTCCTGTGAAAGACAAGTAACTTTTTGCTGATGAATACAGCCCTGCTGTGGCAAAGAGAGATTCAGTGGAGAGAGGAGAAAGGGGCAAGAATGAGGCTGTCAGGTCAAATAAATAATACTGAGAAATCTGGCCAGTGTGGACTGGAGGATGCAGGTGTTTGAGGCACTGGTGAGAATGCAGCATTAGGATGAGGAGGGCACGGTGGGCAGGCAGGTAACACTTCACAGTTAGCTCTCAGCCACCGGTGTTTTTGCAAAGACATATCTTCTAACATATTTGTATTGAATTTTGAAGTACAAGAAAACCCCTATGGCAAGAACCAGACTTTCTTCCTGTCTTAAATATTCCCCAGTAAGGGTCTGTTCCCAAATATCCTTGGCATCATCTCTTGCCTTTTCCTGATACCTCTTTCAAGTCTTATTCTAGAAGATTGATTTGTCTGTAGTGTGCATGGGAAATCCTCACACGTCCACTTGACACAAGCCTGGAGTCCAAGCAATTTCTCACCTGCTGCTACCGTGATCTATGGGAACAATATATATTGATTAGTGCCTGGACATGAAACTGTGCAAGGCTGAAGGACGCTTCTTTTATTGAGAACCAATTCCCTGCTTGCTCCATTTTCCTGTTATGAGTTCCAGAAGCAAAGATTAATGACAGCCGTTCTGCTTGTTTAAACAGCTGATGTCTCAGGCCTGGATCCCACCTGGGGCTCCCTTCTGGACAATAGCAACAGACCATTACTGAGCAAAGCAAAACGACATCATAAAAAATAGCAAAGTTTTAGCTTCCAAGTCAGCAAAGAAAATCATTTCTTGAGGAACAGAAAACCTGTAGAAGGACAGAAAATGAGAACCACTACCAGGTAGCAACAGAACTTTCACTACAGTCCGTTACTGCATTTTCACAGATGCAGACTGCAAAACGCAGACCTTGCTGGGGTGAGATGCAGATGTTGGCAACAAAGAGGCACAATTTCTGTAACTGTATGATGGATGCATTCACAGTGAATGAAATGCAGAAAATGACAGGGCCGATGATAATAGATGTGTAGACACAGAGGGAGAAGCTGGAAAAATTTAACAACCAAGAACAGGGGAAAAAAAAGGCATGCAGAGCTATTTCAGGCAGCTATAGCAAGTGTCTTTACCATGGAGAATAAGGAGGATATAGACAACAGGCCAGCAGAGCTCTGTGGATTAAAACCAGTGCATTGAAGAGAGGTAACCTAGGAGCAAGCCTGGCATTTCTTTCTCCACACCCAAAGACCTGGATGAAGATACATAGTGCCCAAAGAAAGAGCTCAAGTTGCTTTGGCACCAAGAAAAAGAGGATGGCAACAATAATGAAGAGATTGTGTTGTTGCTGTGTGTGCTACAGTTCTTCTTCAGTAACAGGAATTTGGGTTCCAAGACTCTTGCTCTTTTTTTACCAATACAAAACTAATTTGTTGGAAAAAGTGTTCAAAAATAACAGCTAATTAAAACTACTACTTGAAATACTCGTGCAAGTACTAAGAGTTCATTGTTTTCTGCTTCTTTAAAAGCTCCACAGACAGGTTTATTGCATTGTTACTATAAAATAACTATTTATTTTAATGCAAAACTTTACACTTAACTCTCAGGTACAATCAGAGAAATAAGAAATAGGCATCATGCAGCCACTAAGCCTTCTGATTTTATTGTCTTGCCTCATTCCACATGAACAAAAAAACCCATCTGAGTCTTGAGTTCCATTGCAAACCACTGAACTAGAGAATGTTACATCTTGTAACTGGCATTAGCTTGCAGAGATGGGGGAGCCTGGAGGGTGTTATCTGGCTGCCATTTGTTCAACTGAGGGACAAAAAAGGAAAGGAAATACTTCACCCTCCACCCCTGCCATCACCACTTTGTCTGTCTCCATCTGTCATCCACGTAGGCTCCCCGTGATGAAACTGAGAAGCCTTTTTAGGCACATGGAGTGGGTACTGCTGAATCAGGAGAAGCACAGTCTGGCCTCAGCAAGAAGTTAATCTTCTAAGTCTCCTGTTAGTTAAAAGCATTTTTACAGGTCCTTGGTAAGAACCAGGCTGTTACTTTCAGAGAACTTAGAAGCACCAGAGCAGAGGACCTCAGTTTTGAGCCTAGGTCTTAGTTTTTATTTGTACATCAAAGAAAACCTGGGCTTTTGTGCTTAATACTGTTGCTTTGGGCCTTTTTTTTGCAGCTATCAGGCTCCTGTGTGCACCCTGGTGTATCAAAGAGGTCCCCTTGTAAAAGTCACGTAACACATCCTCAAAGGCTGAAATTTCGAGACATAAGCTAAAGGGTTTTAAGGAGAGAAGATGGTGGCAAGTTGCATAAAATCCGTGTTTTCTGCTGTTAAAGAGCTTGAGAGCAATTTCAGATGAAGGAATCCCACTTCTCAAGTTGGGACTATATGAAATAAAGCTCCATTCATCCATCCGGAACCACCTTGCTTAAATATAGTCTGACTCTTCAAATATCTCTTGAAAAAATGGAGGCTCAGCCTACAATGGAAGTCTTTACCCACCCTTTCCTTCTGCAGACTACACCTAGATGTCAGAGTGGTTTTACCAACCCTAATAAATGCTTGTAGGCAGGCAAGCATGATCCTATATACAGCCAAGGGGAGACCATTAGGACTGATGTCATGTTTCCATAGCCCCTGCTAGCTGGGAGGACCTCTAAGGTTTTACAGTCTGGTGGTGTTCAGGTGAGTGACTGGGTCTGGGAGAAGTGCTGGGGGGAAGAACAGGAGATTGCCTTCCTGCATTCCATGCCTGGGAAGGGCTAAGCAGAACTCATCAGGCAGCTCCTGTACCATCAGGTGGGATGGTGACTGGAAAAAAGCAAGGTGAGAGGGAGAAGATGCAGAGATACTGTTCTGCTTTCTACTCTGTACCAGCTAGCAGAGCTTGCTAGTTGTGTGGGTGAGAAGACTCTGCTCTACCCTGGGAAGGATTTTAGGAGGCCGCACAATTCTTTGCATGCCTGAAAGCTCTGGCTGCTTACTTTTGAGTCCTGAGGGGTAAATTTATCTATAACATGAGCTGATAGATTTTCCCAAGAGCTGAATAAGCTCCACTTTCTTTTACAAAAGAAATAATGTTTTCAGCAGCTAGGAAAGAAAAAAAAAAGAAAAAACCCCATATGCTAGCTCTGAAATCAGGCAAGCACCCAGCAAATTATTTCTTACTGGTGGATACAAGAAGCATCTTTCCCTTGCTCTCTCCAACAGCTCCCTACCCAGAGGATACTCCACATATGCAGCTCCTATGTGTTACAGGAATCCTCTCATGGTAGAAAATGGAGCAGCAGAGCAGCATGTATGTACTGTGGGATGTCTGGCTGGAGAGCATCACGGCTGCTGAGCAACTGCAAATCCTCTCAGGCATTTTAGAGTGAATCAGGCTCTGAAGTGAGGTATCCAGTGCACCCTTGGCATGTTCCTTCCTGTGCTAGGAACAAAACCTTCAAGCATTTATTACTTGCCTAGTTTCCTGGTGTTTACTTTCAAAGCCTCCACAGGAGAACTTTGCTTTGTTAGCCCGTTTCTAGCATTGCCCTCTTATTTTGGATGTCCTGCTGTACAGATTAGCAGAAGGAAGGTTGAGCAGAAGGTGAGAAAACAGGTTGCTGGCTCACATTTATTTGTGAAAGAGGAAGGCTGACTTCAGCTGGAAAGCAATGCCTCCTGTAGAGAGACAGTGTTTGAACACTGATGCTTCAGAAACCTCAAATGATTTTTAGTATTCTATCCCAGGAACAGGAATCCCATGGTCAAGGTAGAGACTCTCTCTGAAGCTGCTGGACTGTCCAGAATTTCCATACACATTTATGATGAAGAAATTTTGGCTAGCACTAAATAAATCTCCGAATCACAGAATGGTTTGGGTGGGAAGGCACCTTTCAAGGTCCTGTAATCCAACACTAAGCAGGGACAGCTGCAACTAGAGCAGGTTGCTCAAAGCCCTGGCCAACCTCACCTGCCATGCTTCCAGGGATGGGGCATGGACCACCTCTCTGGGCAACCTGGGCCAGGCTCTCACCACCCTCAGCATCAAAAATCCCTTCTCTCCAGTCTAAATCTCCCCACTTTTAGTTTAAAACCATCACCCCTTGTCCTGTCCCAACAGGCCCTTATAAAAAGTCTGTCCCCATCCTTCTGACAGGCCCCTTGAAGTACTGAAAGTCCACAAGATGGTCTTCCTGGTCCCAGAAGCCTTCTCTTCTCCAGGCTGAACAGCCCCAGCTCTCCCAGCCTGGCCTCACAGCAGAGGGGTTCCAGCCCTCCCATCGTGGCTGTGGCCTCCTCTGGCCCCGCTCCAACAGGTCCCTGTCTCTCCTGTGCCGAGAAAAATCAATCTGGATTCTGCTTTCAGTGACAGCAGCAAAATCTGGAATAGGCATTCTGTTACCAATGACATACTTCTAGATTTGTTCTTGAACACTGATCCAGGCTCTGGCTCTCAGTCTTCCTTCCTTTATCTTCAAAGGAACCTTCTACTGAGCACACACATTACTCTGTATCTCTCTTTTCACCTCCCCTTTGGCATGTAAGATACTAGCCTCAAAGTAGAACTTAGAAGTAGCAGTCAAGAAGCAGATGTAGCCAAAGGAGATACAAAACTCCAAGGCTGATTTGGTCTATACAGATCTCAGCTCACAAATGCTGCTCAACTTGGTGAACAGCCTGTACAAGTTTATTTCAATAGCTTCTGCAGCAAGCTGTCTCTGGCCCTGCCTTCCTCCTTACCTTGTCTTCCCTTGCTATCATTTGAAACCCTGCACTGTTTCACAGGAGTTTCTCAGTCTAAGACACTGCATGTTTCAACTGAGCGTATTCAGAATAGAAAAAATTGACACTTCTTTCAGTATTGGAATGAAAGTTACTTTCCAAGTTAACTGCATTTTCCTAGCCAGGCCATGGGTTTGAGAGTCCTGAGGAGCAGAGTTCTGTGTTAAAAAGCATTAACTCTTCAGAAACCTGGAAAGTAAGTTTTCCCAGATAGGCTTTCTCTTGCTGCATCTCATCTCCCCAGGACCTCCAGGTATTTTTTTTTTTCTTTTCTCCCTTTCTTCCCCCCCCCCCCCCCTTTTTTTTTATTTTAGAGAGCAGCTGCTTTGGAGAAAGCATCTACTACTTGATGTTTTCATGTAGTTTAAACCAAACTCTCTGATCACAGCACACTGATGATACCACATCTTGTGTATGCTCATTTCAGATTGTTTTCAAAGGCCTCCAACTTCTGCTTTAACCATATCATCATCTTTCTTATTCTTTTTCTTTATATTTTATTTCCATCATTTCTCTAGCATCCCCCAAATGCCATGTTTGAACCCCCTTCACATTGTCTCTTTCTGTAAGGGTGCCCTCAAGACTACTGTTGTCAGATCCTATATTCTTTTTGCTTTTATTTTTAAGCTCTCTAGGCATCTCTGGCCCTATTTAAATGACTTCATTAAAGCCATTTGCATATGGAAATGTGCTAAATGATTTATCACAGTAGCATTATGCAACTGCAGCAGTTCCTCCCTTCCCCAAAGTCCCCAGCCAACAATCCCAAGAGAGCTATAGACAGACAAAAAAAATTTAAACCCAAATCCTGGGAAATGTGAATGGATGGAATTTTATGACCATGTTCCTCACAGGGAGTGTTGTTGAGACTTTGGGATCTATCTGTATTTTAATTATTATGGTTGTCCTACATTCTCTTATGGGAGAATGGCAAAAGAAAGCAATTTTAATGAGATCCCCTAGGTTTCTGCCAGGTAAGTGATAATACCCAAAGACAAAATTCAAAGAATTAAGTCAAGGGAATAATAAGAAAATGTCTGGTTAATGGGGTCTGGTTTTGTGCAAGAGGAAGCACAGTTACACCAAATACAGTTAGAGGAACAGTGGTAGAGCCTTAAAGCTAAATCATTGCTTTGTGTCTGGACTGACAGGCACTCCAGCAGTAGTAGGAAATGGGAAAGCAGTACCAGTATGAGATTAGGAGATGCATGCAAGTGGAAAGCTGAGAGAGTTTTCCATTATGAGGCCAAGAAGACAGGAAGCCATGGAAATAAAATGGGGATGGGTCTTAAACTTGCACTAAGTTCTGAAGATGAGGAAAACAGGAGTAGAGCTAATGTAGTGCAGAATTAAAGTCAATGAAATGCACCATCTGTTTTCTCCTACAATGGTTTATTTGAAATATTTTCACATTGGTTTTTGTTTATGCTTTCCTATGATCTTCCAAGGTAAAATATTTTTCCAATAGAATTTCAAACAGAATGATATTCTTTAAAAAGTACACTTTTTAGGTGAAAAAACACCATTTTTATATACATTGTCACTGAAAACAATATAGACAGAATTTCACCAAGGGAGAAAAAAGGGTTTTAAATGCCAAAATAATTAAATCTTAAGGAGCAAAAAGTGCCTTAGCTATACAAGGGAAGAGAGGAATTGGAGCACTAGGAACAGGACTTTGGCCTGGCTACTGGGCATATGCAGACAGTCCCCTTGCTGACTGGAATCAGGCATTTAGAAATCCTTGCTCAGCAGCAAGAGGACAGAGGTGAGTTTGTTATAGTGCTAATAAAGGGTGTCTTTCAGAGACTGCTCTATTTTAATATATAGCTCTCTGTATAAAGCATGATAGATTTTTGAAGTCAGCTTTGCTTTCCTTTTTATTGCATCTGAACAAAGCCAGAAATACCCAGGAATGATTCTAGTTCAGTATAAATCTCAAATATATTGTTTAATAAACTGCCTCTGTCTGAGCTGCTTTTGTCCTGAGTGCATTTCATTGGGGGCTGATGTGTTGCCTAAACCATTCCCTGGTTCTTCGAAGATACTAACAAATTGAGCTGCCTCACTGGATTGACTTCTCCCTCTCATTTATTTCAGAGAGACTTTCGGTTGGAAATAGCCAAACCTATCACAACTGCCATTGTAAATCAAGCTGACAATTACAAGATGGACTATACATTTGAATAAGGCCAGCTTTGAAAGCCCAGTCATTTCTAATATACTTACAGACCTGCAGATGCTCTTTGTTTGCAGGACACAGGGTTGGCCACTGCATGTGAGCAGCTAGTGCTGGGGTGTGGTGTAAAAAAAAAATAAATCAGCAGAACTGTAAGAAAACCGAGAGGAGTTTAGTTAAAATAAGCAAGCTGCCTCCCAAGGGGTAAGCTCTTGTTAGTGGGGTTGCTATTTTTCATTAAGCTTTATGATCTCTGATGCAACAATACTTTCACTGCCAACACTGCAAGCCAGTTTGACATACCAACATGGCAGGTCACATATTACCAATACACTGGAGTACACTGGCAGCTTGGAATCCATGAAGAAGTGCACAATAATGCATCTTGCACCACTTTTAGTTCTAGTGGAAAAATATTGCAAGCAAGACAGTTTGTGATATGGGCGTATGTGTCTGTGAGTAAACTCTGGATAGCACTTGGCACAGTTGAAATCCTCTCCATTTGGCAAATCATCTGGTGTTCTTCCTTCTGTTGCAGAATAAAATAGAAGCTGTCTTCAAGCGTACAAAAAGAGCGAGCTTAGGCTGCATGATGCCCACATTTCTAAGGTCATAGAAAAGAAGGTAGTTCTGTGTGATTTACCATGCTCTGTCTCATCAAAAATCAGCAGAGCTGTGGAAACAGCAGCAGCTGAGTAATTGCTGCAGAAAGCAGGCCATGGCAGGCAGGATGGGCTTTCCTCAGGAGAGCTGCTCCAGCAGGGTGGTCTGTGTAACTTGGTTTAACCTTGCACTGAAAAAAAGTCTAACAGCAAAAAACCCAGCTCTTACTTCTGGGAGGATGCAGTTGGTGCAACCCAGGCATGAGAGAACATAAGAAAGGCATATTCTGTGAGAGTAGCTCTCAGTCTTCTAGTATATGGTGATAGTAAATCTGTTGTCTTCAACAACAGTAAGTATAATACCAAAATCTGAAGAGAAACTGAATTTGTGAGTTGATGGAAGAAACAGAGGATTTATTGTTTTAAAAAAGGTGACTAGGAGCAATTGAGGGATATCTTCTTGCTTTGAGAATTAACACAGCCTATGACTCAGGGACCTGGACTGGAAACGAAGACACAAGTCACAACTCCCATGCTGTGCCTGTGTTACAAGCCATCCTCTCTCCCTTTCCTGCAGGGATTTTTAGCAGCACAAGAAAAGCACAGGAACTGATGTTGTGAAGAGCTGTACCAGGACTAGCAAGGAACAGGCCTGTCCCCATCTGCTTCTTTGGCCCCTGCTGCTTTGCAGGAACATCTTGTCCCTGCATTGGTTTAGTCTGGGGTAGAACAAAACACAAAGAAAACCACAGTATCAAAACTCAATTAACTGCAGGAGCTGCAGAGGGTGAAACAGCCAAGTTGCCTCTCCTGTTTCTGCATTAGCATTACAATGTAAAGTCCAATTAATCAGTTAGAGCATGTTATATGGCAGTGGACTTGAGAGCTCAGTTGTACTTTTGCATTCTATTTAATCTCTTCTGCTTTTTCCTTCATGGTCCATCTTGCTCCTAAACCCATCACTTTCCCTCTGCTCTTTCATTAGGCTGGTAAAGCAGCCTCCACAGGCCAGAATAATGTGACATCTCATGGGTGAAGTAGTTCCTTTCCTACATGAATCTTGTTTCATGTGGCAGTCAAACCCACTCTGTCTACAAATACATCTTTGAGAAGCTTAGAGAATATCTTCTGTCACTTGTTTTAAGGGGACATAATTCTTTAACTGCACTAGTACCAGACAGCAGAGGAATGGGTTGAGAATTGCCCATGTGTAACATCTACACATTTGTTCCTACATACAACTATGCCCCTCTCAGCAAGCACAAGGCTGGGAAACAGAGGGCTTCTGCCTCCACCTTCTTGGCAGCTGGCTGCCAGTCTGTTGTGAGATCAGACTGGAGTAACAATGACCTGTTTGCTGCCACTATTCACAAGAGGCACAATAACAAACTGTCCCTGCTAGCTCCTCAGCAGAACCCACCTTTTCCCTGGAGCTCTTTCACTCAGCTGTACCATATTTGGGACATATGTTCTATTACAAGAACAAAAGGAAGACTTGCTTTTGTTGGACCAATAGTAATTATTCCAAACACAGCACAGGTAGAAGTTGTACATCACACATTTTATTCTGACAAGGTTATGGCAGATAGTGCAGTCTGGCCATCATAGAATCATTTAGGCTGGAAGAAACCTTCAAGATCATCAAGTCCAACCATTAACCCAGCACTGCCAGGTCACAACTAAACAGTATCCCTCAACACCACATCTGCAGGGCTTTGAAACTCTTCCAGGAATGGGGACTCCACCACTGTCCTGGGCAGCCTAGGACAGGCCTTGATATCCCTTGTGGGGAAGAAATTTCTCCTAAGGTCCAACCTGGGGCCATTTCCTCTTGTCCTATTGCTTGTTCCTTGGCTCCAACCTCCTTTCAGGCAGTTGTGGAGAGTGAGACGGTCTCCCCTGAGCCTCCTTTTCTCCAGGCTGAGCAACCCCAATTAGGACAGGTGTCTACTGCACACTGTGGTTGCATCAACAGCTCAGCTAAAACCTCACAGCAAGTTGTCTCCATCCCTGCCACAACACCCATAAATTCTCTTAGAACAGGAGCCAAAGTCTTCTGCTACTGCTCTTGGAGCAAACACTACAAAGAGGAGTAGAGGTCCTAGGTCTGTCTCTGGTGTTGAAATATTTCTAGTGAAGAAATGCCTCTCACTCTAAAGATGCTTTAAGCAGCTGAAAGGACCTATGGACTCTTCTTTTAACACCTTTTTAAGAACAGATCCATCAGAGCTGCAAGCAAACCCCTCTGCCCTGGGTGCTGCAAACTGCTTATGTGTTTCTTCTGAGACTCACACAACAACCAGCAAACATCCACATAGATCAAAAGGCACATGTTTTGAAGAGGTTGTGCAGAGAAGGAACTCTGGAAACCTTTCTCTGACATCCCAGAAAGGATGGTGATAAACCAAAATAAACCTTCATCCTGGTTGATGAAGGATGAAGAAAGTTATTTATGAAGAAGAAGGGAAACAGATACAGACTTATTCTGAAATCTTTACGCAGCAGTAGGTTATTGTAGATAAGAAAAGCACATAAGAAATGCACATGCCTTTATGGGAAGTTTAGGGTATTTGGAACTGTTACTCATATTTTTTTCTTGCCCCCATCATCTACATTTTGCCCCTATTCCAGCCTAAACTATAGCATTTGCTCTATCACTCCATTGCACCTCCCCAGCCAGGAAGAGGATCAATAAAAGGAGAGAAGACCCACCAGCTGACATGAAGAGAAATGTAGTGAGACAGTAAAACTAGTATCAATACCAATATAAACTTTATAAAGTTAAACTCACCCCAGTGATGCACAGCAGTCACAGTAACCACAAAAGCACCCTCAGGAGCAGAATGGTGAGCAAGGCTTCAGGGATGGAGAGAAGCTAGGTCAGAAGCAGCTCCAAACAGAACAAACTTAAGTGAAGATTTCATCTTTTCTAAACCTTCCCCTTTATACTGAGCACATTTTTGCAATGTGACCCACCTGTAGCCAACTCAGAGCAGCTGCCCTGGCTTCTGCCCCTCCCAGTTTAAGCTCCTGGCTGACTGGAAGCTCTTATGGGCCTGTAAACCATGGCTGGCCCAGGATTCCATCCCAGTGAAACCAGGATACCCTCATATGCTTCAGGCAAAACTCATGAACTTCACTTTTTCCTTATCTAAGTATTTTATGGCTCCGGTACCATTTTCCACCTTCAACTTACATTTAAGTGATTTTTTTTTTTTTTCTTCTTTTCCTTGTTAATTCTCATAAAATCACAGATATGGTGTTCCACAGCAATTAACACCCAACAGTCCTTTGACCCTTGTTCTGACATGTTTGTCTGGTACTTTCATATACCCCACATTTCTATTCATATCTCATTCATACCAACATTCATATTTCCAGTATTAGTATTTCTCTTACAGATTTCTCAGACAAATGGTAAAATCAGTCCCTGTAAAACTGAGCAGTACCAAAGAGTGAAATTCATTCACTTGCAGAAGGCCTCCTTAAGATTTTTGTACCACTCAGGTCCCAGCTGACACAACTGAAGAATTTGCTTGGAGTTAAGCAGGGAGAAAAGTGAAATACATCCAAAAGCCCTTCTTTTTGGCTGTCAGATCTCAAGCCTGCAGGAGCGAGAGTGACACAGGAACTGTAAGCGTGACTAAGAATTGAGAAAGAACAGAGCTTTCCCACTGAGCTGACAGCCATCCTGGTGCTGCACCATGCCTGCGACAAGGCTGCCACGAACTGCATTGGCAGGTGGGAGACCAGGATGGCCCCTTGTGATCCGTGCCAGCTTCTGAGCTACTTGAGTCCTCCTTCAGAACTACCTCTGTATTATTACCTTTACTGGTTTTTATGAATATCACTTAATATCATGCTGGAGAGGAGCAGTCCATGAAAACAGTGATATTTTTGCAAATTTGATCTAACATGTTTGTAACATGGAGTATCTGACGTGGGTGTTGGGGGATTACCCTATGTGCTTTTGATTTATAGACTTCTTACATCTCTAAATATTGTGTTGGTTAAGCTCCTTAAACACAAGGGGACATTTACAGGTACCTAGAGCTTAAAATGGGGCAGCGTACAACAGCACCCTATACTGGCATTTCATTTCTTACAGGTCCAAATTGTATACACACCTAGAGTTTTTAAAGACCTTTTTTAAAGGAATAGTGAAGTTACATGCCCAGACTTCTTTCCCTGTTCTGGCTCATTTTCTTTATGTCCCATTATCTTTTCCACATTAGAAATAATAATAATAATAATAATGACAAAACCAGCATCCTTTCATAAATCATGACATTTCGGAGCAATCTTTGTGCAACAGTGACCCCAAAATCATACTGAGTTCTATTTCTTCCCTTCTATTTATTTATGTTTTGTGGGAGAAGCGTGGCAGGTGGGTATGGCACTGGTGCTGCCCATGATGCTGGAGTTTGGGAGCAGGTGGTAAATCCCATGGTGAGGAGAAGGTGGACACAGAAGTCTGTCCCTTTGGCTGCAGGAGAATACATCTCTCTGAGAGAAGATTTGGCACAGGTGTTCTCCCATAAACTTTAGATCTTTACCTGTTCTTGAAGAGAGAGTCCAATCCTGTTGCCTCTGTTTTGCAGTAGGCATTTTTCTTTCCACATTCAGCAAACAGAAATGGATTGTGACTCCTGATAGTGTACCCACGATTCCCACACTACCTTTTGAGAATATCAGACTCAGGACTTGGAAAGAATTACTTTCAAATCTAGATTTAAATGATATGATTTTTAATCCCTTAATCTTTACCAATCTCATCTGAGTTTGCCATAAATCTAACAGATAATTTGGTTTTGGAGAAGGCTCAGTTAGAATGAACAGCTGTACACTTGGCCAGCTCAAGGACTCTACACCATTTGGATACTCTCTGTAGGACTTTAGCAACGCAAGGACTTTGAACTCAATTTCTGAAGAGGAAGAATCCCAGTCTAAATAATTACACCCAAATTGTGAGCAATGTATCCTTCCATCTATTCCACTCATTTTCACCTAGGGAACATTATCTCCATCTATTCCTGAGGCTTTTCTGGCTAGCAGGCACATTTTCATCACTGTTACCTTTATCTGAAACACCAGAATGAATGTGTAGAGAAGGAAGGGGAAAAAAAGGAAAACTTAAAGTCATATTCCAGCTGAAAACTGATGGACAATTTCCTGATGAAGTTGTTCTCTTTCTGTGCAATTACTACATTTCAGAGGTATAAGAGGATTGGTATTTTCTGTTGTAGTCTTCAGCTTTCATGCATAAGAGAAGACCTGGTTTCCTTTCACACTTTGTACAGAGCCATTTTGGCAGAAAGAAGTGAGATACGCTATGCTTTGATATTAAGTATCCTTTGAAGGACTTGGCTGCTCTAAAGACCAGGAAGTTAATGGCATTTTGTCTCACAGCAGGGTGACTTTTTAATGTATATTTATAAGTGATAATATTGTAGATTATTGCATTTGCTTCATGAGGCTTTATATTAAATGTTTCTGGGCAAGCAAAGCCTTCTTTGGTTTCAAAGGCTTTTTTCTCCTCGTCCTTTATGACAATGCATTTCTATTAGAAGGGCCTCTGTGACTATGTTTCTTCCCCAGCCTTTTGCTGGGAATGGTTCTTCCCTGTGGAGATAGCTAGCGTAAAGCCTCTGTGCCCCACACTGGAAAATGAAGTGAGACATAGACCTCAAGTTCTGCACGTGGAGCCATGGGAGCGTGAACTCACTCTCCTATTCACCAGCACAGACACATCTCAGCTTTATCAACCGAGTCAAACAGCCTGAATATGGTGCTTGTGCAAAGTAGTTTTCCACCAGTATGCATCCATCACTTCATATGCAATTACTTCCCTGCGGATTTGGAAGGTCATGTTTCAAAGGATGGACACACAGTATTCCTGTTTTGAACCCAGTTCATCTTTTCTGTAACACTGCTTTTAAGATTCAACCGCTTACAGTGACAAGCAGCTGGGGAAGTAGCTGTACAGTGTATTGAACTGGTAACGTTTAAATGTCAAGTGATGGATGGGCTTCATCTGAAGACACAAAAGAGAGATACACTAAAAACAGTCTATGCTTCCAGAATTCACTTTGGACAAAACCTGTCACTCGCTCACCAAGCTTACAGATGCTTTTTGCTGAGATCATAAGAAGCAGGAGGCTAATGTACACTCCAGTGGAGCATGGGACAAGGTCTCTGCATGACCACTGAATAGGCTACATATAGGTAGGGCAGTAGCTCTGCCTGGAGATAGTAGTTTTTGTCCTGTAAGCAGCACTACCGGTTTAGCAAGGAAGAAACGCTGTATGAGTTGTAGTTACTTCTCTCTGGACCTGTGCTGGACTGTACTACCTGGGGAGCTCTTTGCACGTGTGTGCTCTAACGTATGGTATAATACAGTCATGATGACGAGCTGTTGTATAAACGAATAAAATAATCATTAAAATCTTTCACACTGTAGTCAGAGATCGTTTGATCTGTTATAGAGACAATCTGCTTGTGAAATTCCTCATCATTCTGGATCATTTGTGGATGCTCCATCACTGGATGTGTTCAAGACCAGGCTGGATGGGGCTTTGAGCAACCTGGTCTAGTGGGAGGTGCCCCCGTCAATGGCAGGGGGGTTGGAACTAGATGATCTTCAAGGTCCCTTCCAACCCAAACCATTCTATGATGCTATGATTCTTTCTGAACTGAAGTGTTGTTCTGGAGGTCTTACTCATGGACGTGCCAGAGAAGTTAGGTGCTACCTGGTGTATAGAGACCTAAGCTTCTCAGAGATGAGCAGTAGACTTTAGACATGGGGATCCTGTGCTGTCATCTTGGGTCCTGAGCCTGCACACAAGCTGGTGTAATTCCAACCCTACTTCAGATAGTGAGCGGAGGAGAAACAAGGGTGCTCTCACTGTATTATGCACCTGGCCTCCTTCCTCATGAAAGACCACAGCAATTATCCTCTGCTTTGAAAGAATGGATGCTGACAGCCTGCACTAAAGAAAATGATTTACCTGTTATCTGAACAGATAACAGTAAACGCCTGGCACGGAGCCCTACAGCTCCTGGTCTGAAGATACTGCAGCTGTAATAGAGGGATGAAAATGCATGAGGTGTGTTAATTGAGCAGTATCTGAAATGTATGATTAAATGAAGAGCTAACCTTTCTAAGGCAGTCCCTCTTAATATGTGTTACTTTGCATTATACCTTTGGGCTTTTCTGCACTAGAAAAATGAGCAGAAGTAAGGTGACGTTGGGTTCAGTTAACTCTGACCTAAAGGTGACTGCTTTGCTGGTGTAGTTGTGCTGCAATATTTTTTACCTCAAATGAGCAGGTCAAGAGGTAGCCTCGACTCCCTGCAGACTCAGAGTGATCACAGCAGCAGCTTGTCCTACCACCAGGGTTTCTGCTTTACCCACTGCCTCTATATCTTCTTCACAGGAAGGCTTGTGGTGGAGTCCCCACCCCTGGAGGGGTTTCAAAGCTGTAGAGATGTGGTGCTGAGGGACAGGGTTTAGTGGTGACCTGGCAGAGCTGGGTTAATGGTTGGACCCAATGATCTTGAAGGTCTCTTCCAACCTAAACAATTCTACTATTTTCTGTACCACCACAGCCTGTCACATCATGACAGGCACTTGGGGGAAGTGTACGACTGTGAGCAAGACCAGCAGGTGGTTGGTTCACACTTGTGGGATTCCTCCCATGAGAACTGGGGCATAGCTGGAGAGTCTGCAGGGAAATCCCCAGACTGTTTCACCCTGCTGAAGGTCAGAAAAAGTTTATGAAAATTGGCAACTGTAAAGTTATTCATGTGTCCAGAATATACAGTACTGAAGAACAGGGGGGTGATTAAGCGCGTTGTTTCCATTCTTGAGAATGGTCTGATGTTACAGGTAATATGAGGGTGTGGGTTTTTTGCTAGACAGTTGTCTCATGATGCTCCAAATCCACCTTTTACTGCTTTCTGATAAAGGAATTTGTGCCATTTGCTATTCAGACTTAATTAGGGTCTTGCAATGCTCTTACATGGACCACTGACACCATGTGCTGTTCTCCCCAGTTTGGAGAGACCTTCTTGCAGCTGGTATCTCTCTATCTCTGTGGATCATGTGTGCTTTCCTGTCCGTGAATGGGTCACTGCTGGGATCCCTTCAACATTGCTGGTATAAGTTCAGGCTACCCTGCTGTCCTGGTTTGAGTGGGAACAGAACTAATTCTGTTCAGTGATTTTACTTTTCAGCTCAGTTCTTCTAACTGCCTGCACTGTCTGAAGTCAGCAGCCTGTTCTCACAGACAGTGTCTGCTGCTAGCAGTGAGAACACCCCATGGTTAGAGTTACTGCCAAGGACTGGTGTGCAGACCAAGGCCACTGCTGGGTCTTGTGAACCACACTGGGGGTGCAGAAAGTGAAAGGCTGCACCTGCAGGGAGGAGTGGACAGGACAGGTGACCCCAAACTGACCAACAAGGGATTCCAGCCCATAGACATCATATTCAGCATAGAGCTGAGGGATCCAAAGGGTCTGTGGCTCCTCTCCCCTCTTGGACTGCTTTGCCAGCTTTGCTTGGCTTGGCTCGGGTCTTCTTTCTGTTCCTTCCTTGGAGCACCCAAGGAGGACTCTGTCTGTTCTGCCTTCAATCCCAGTCTGTGTGTTCCTGAACCCAGTACCAGAATCCAGCTCCTGAACCCAGCTCCTGTCTGCTGCAGGGCCCAGTCTGGGACTGCCCCAGTGCCTCTACAGCATCAGTGGTGACAGTGATGGAACTGCCATCAGGGGGGTTGAGTTTGATACTGGTTTTGTATATATTCCATTTTTATTATTTTAATTTTCATTAAAGCTGTTCTAGTTTCCTTTTCTAATTGCTAAGTCTCCCTTATTCCCTTTCTCCTTCCCTTTGGGGAGGGAGGGGGGTTAACAGAGAGCATCTGTTATAGGTCTAAGGGGCTGCCCTGATCCTAAACTGTGACACCTGCTCTTGTCTGATCAGCTATCTATCTACAGGGGGTGCTGTATCTATCCCTACAAAGAATCCACCTCTGAGCAACCTGCTCTAGTTTCAGATGTCCCTGTTCACTGATGGGGGGTTGGACTAGTTGACCCTTAAAAGTTCCTACCAGTGCAAACCAGTTTATGATTGGCATTAGTGCATGGATAGCTCAGTGATTTCCTGCTGTCTCCTTACCTATTTTTGGCCACTGTAGCTCCTCTTCTATCTGGCATTTCTGCTTGTATGTGGTTCAACAAGGCCAAGTGCCAGGTCCTGCACTTGGGTCACAACAACCCACTGCAATGCAGACTTGGGGAGGAATGGCTGGAACGTTCCCAGTGGAAAAGGACCTGGGGGTGTTGGTCAACATCTGGCTGAAGACGAGCCAACAGGGTGCCCAGGTGGCCAAGGTGGCCATCAGTATCCTGGCTTGTACCAGCACTAGTGTGGCCAGCAGGACTAGGGAAGTGATGGAACACTTGTCAAGTATGGATCCACTTGGCAGTTGTTAGGTAGCCTAGGGAAACCCAGAGCACCATGAAAGTGGTGGATGCTGGTATGGCCAGCCAGGTGGACCTCACTGAATTCTACTGACCACTGTGCCTCTGAGTTACACTGCACTAAGGCCAGTCAGAGTACCTCAGTTGCATGGTAAGGGCGATCAGACTGAAGGCCATAAAAATTATTTGAGAGCTGTGCTTTAAGTATATATAAAGACTTTAATTTACAGCCAGTAAGTGGAGCTAAAGCTCCACGGGAGGTTATTTCTTTAGCAAACACATGGTTAAAAATTGCTGATGGAACTTTTTTTCTCCCCATTTCCTTGTATTTATTTAGTCCTTTTGTTGCACATAAACAGTCATGCTGCTGGGAGCTCACGGTGTGAGCTCTTAACTTTTTGATTTCGTTCCTTGAGTCACAGAGAGAAGACAGGATCTCTGCCGCATTGGCTGTGCAGTTAGCACTTCCCCGCACTATTTTTTTGTTTTGCCATCGTTCTGCTCCTTGGTAATTTCACACACAAATTTCTCCTGTCAGTTAAACACGAAATAATTGCATTTGTGTCTATGTCAGCTGTTATGTTTGCAAAGGGGACTTTCATATCTGTATTAATCTAATTCAATTAATTTCCTCAGTAGCAACGTTGTGTCCAAGCACTTGGGGAAAGCTGTCCTTATGCTGCGTGGTTACTCGCTGCTGCAATTCACCCACTACATCCAACATCTACAGCTAGAGCTTCCACTTGCATCCCTTTAGTCTCTGTCTACCACTTTGCAATGGTATTTACTGGTCTCCATTTTTGCCTGGTCTGGATCGCTTTCTGCTTTTATTCAGCTTGTCTCCTCTTTATAAATATTAGTTCTTTGTGTGAATGATTTAGGCAGGAAAGTACATGGACATGTGTCTACCTTTAAGTAACAGAGCTGTATGATAGATTCCAGTGGGACTAGTTATCATACCAAAGTTAGGGATGTGATTGAGTGCTGCCTTGGACCAAGATCATTAATACTTCATCTTGACTTATATGGCTAAGAACCCATCTCAACAGTGGATAACTGGAGAGGCTCAGGCAATTCTTCAACAATCTTTATTTTTTCAGACTTCACTGGCAATAACACAAGTCCTCTGTTCAATAAATGCAGACTCTTTTTCTCTATTGCTCAGAACCATGAAATGTGTATTACTGAGCTCAGCTCACAAGTGTGGCACTTCCTCGACTGGTTTTGACAAACTGTTATTTTCCTGATGTCATGGCTGGCCATTTAACTGGAGTTCTTGGCCTGTAGTCCGGGTAAACAAAGATCACAGAACAGCCCAGATCTAGCACGTGCTTTCGGAGCAATTCGTGCCTGGCAGTAGCAGACCCATAGCCCTTTGTATCCGGCCTTTAATGTATTAAATCTCTGAAGTGAGCAGCTGCTATTCTGCAAAGGTTCAGTACGATCCATTAAGCACATTTTGCTGACATGGGATGGGAAGGAGAGGTCTGTGGAGTGTTAAGGAAGAGAATTTCTGGCAGGTACTGTTTTCTTTAAAGGTGACTAATTCACTATTTTTTGCAGGCATTCTGGATCCTTCCCTTCCTGGTGCCTTTCCATGGACAGTGGGGGAGATATTCCAGAAACCATTACACACACACACACACACTTGCTTGTATCCCTAAAATCTCTGTGATACAAGCAAACATCTTGGCATTAGAGTAACACTGGAGAGAGCTCTGCAGCTGTTTGAGATGCAGGAGGATGGAAAGGAGGATTGACATTGCAGGCTGAGGTTCTGCCAAAGACATCTTTACACTGGGATATTTGCTGCCCAGCAAAATGCAGTATTAAATCAAGTCAGAACATGCCCATCCCTGCTGTGAGCTCCATCCACAGCTGTGCCTGTAGCAGCACAGCTCTTCCCTCAGGCAGATAAAGGATGTGTGTGGGCATCTATTCCTTTGCCATACGCTGGAGAGGACAACGCAGTGACAACTGGATGAGCTCACCAGAGATGGCACAAGTTCCAGAAACACCTTGCCAGAGTCAACAGAAGAACTGAAATAATCTCAGGAGGCCCTCATTTGATGAGACTACCTCAAGAAATATTCTTTCAGGATAATGAAGTCAAATTATGAGTTGTTCTAGAAAAATTAAAATGGCACTATGCAGAACATTAGGGTCTGAAAGATTTGTAGGCTGATCAGAAAGCATCACTTTATTTTGAGAATTAAAATTCTTTTTCTGGAGATCTGGATAACCAAAATTATTTAGGGGTTGGGTTTCACTAAAAGGTGGAATTATATCAGGTATGAAATTCTTTAAACATTTCTGTTACTCTCACAATAGAGGTTTAAACTGATGTCTATGCTTTTAATGCCTTCCTGATACGCTTGATTTTCCCCTAGATATTTCTAATACAAGCACTGGTTCTCAATGACTGCTTTAGGATATGTTTAGGCTTGTTCAGTACACTCCCTCAAACAAAACCTTTTGCCCTAGTATAGGGCAAATATATATTCCTAGAGAACAGGAAACTTTTTCTGATGAGGAAAGGCAACTGGGGCATCATCTGACTGTCACTTCCATCATCTATTTGTGTGCACTCAGAGCACTGGAAACACCCTGCCAACTCCACACTGGCATTTCTTTTGCCTCTAATGGCTGTTTGGGCAGACATCAAAACCATGTCTTAAGCTGCTGCTCCCACACCAGGAACCTTTGTCTCTTTTCAGACCATTTCACCTAAATCCAAGCAAAGGGCTGATTGCTACAAAGCAGGAGACAAGTGCAACATGTACTTGTAACAAGCAACCATCTGTACAGAGTGGCAGGCAAAATGTCACTAGCCTCCAACGACTGGTGTTTACTCTGCCAAGACATTCCACTTAGAGCCAAAGTTACTCGTGGCGTTACAAGCAAAGGCTGTGCTTTTGCAAGTGCTGGGCATACACTGCATCGTTTGCTCTCAGCCTGACAGTGGACATTAGTAGCCTGGGACTGGAGAATTACAGCAGCCTCGCACTCATCCAGTGAGGAAACAACGCACGGTAAAAAAAGTTAAGAAGCTGCTGGGATCTGTCAGAGCATGGTCAGAACAGCTGGCCATAACGTGAAAGGTTCTGATGAGGCCCTAGGGGATGAGGGTTGCTATGTCTTACTTGCAGCAAGCTGATAGGTAGATCAATACCGAGGCCCACATCACTAGGTGGAATCATAGAATCATAAAACCATGGAATTGCTTAGGTTGGAAAAGACCTTTAAGATCATCGAGTCCAACCATTAACCCAGCACTGCCAGGACACCACTAAACCATGTCCCTCAGCACCACATCTCCATGGCTTTGAAACCGCTTCAGGGATGCGTACTCCACCACTGCCCTGGGAAACCTGGACCGGACCTTGACAACCCTTGTGGGGAAGAAATTGTTCCTCATGTCCAACCTAAACCTCCCCTGGCACAACCTGAGGCAGTTTCTTCATGTCCCATTGTTTGTTCCTTGGGAGAAGAGACCAATGCCACCTGGTTCCAACCTCCTCTCAGGGAGTGGTAGAGCACAAGAAGATCTCCCCTGAGCCTCCTTTTCTCCAGGCTCAACAACCCTAGGTCCCTGAGCCACTGCTCACAAGACATGTGCTCTAGATACTTACACAGTTTCTTTGCCCTTCTCTGGACACGCTTTAGACCCTGAATGTCCTTCTTGGAGTAAGAGGCCCAAAACAGAACCCAGGATTCAAGATGCAGCCTCACCAGTGCAAAAGATGCAAAGAAAAATGATGGAAAGAAGACGCTTGTGATATATTCTGATTTTGTATAAACAACCTCTCCTGAATATTTTTAATGTGCTATCTCTGCTCTATGAATGCAATGGCATAGCCCAGAGACAGTGCAAAGGAAAAGAAAGAGGATGGAGGACAGGAGGAAGAGGAATCTGACCACCAGCAGCATGTAGAGCCTGTATGCTCAAAGGTAATTTTTAAACAATTCAAACGGAATTTTTTGCAGCCCTGCCCTGTGCAAACTGATGCTTGGAGAGGTACCTCTTCAAGGGGAAGAAAGTAATGTATGGATTGGGTCAAGGTCCTTAGGAGCAGTTTTGAAGGCTTGATGGATCATCATTCTTACATAGGATCTGGCCCTGCCTCCACAGAAATCAGTGAGAACTTGCTTTGGGTAACATTTTTTGAAAAAAAGCCTGAGACTACGCAAATGGCAAGAACATTAAGCCTGTGAATTCCACTGGCCAAAGAACTGTAAATGATATATTAAGAAAGTTTATGGGTTTATATTAGCTCAGGGTCCTAGGAGGTGCTGAAGCCCAAATTACTTAGTTTCCCCATTGTGCTGTGTTTGCTCAGCTTTTCACTCCAAGTCATTACACCATCTGGCAATACAAGTCGAAGAGCTTGGATAATTGGGTCTTAGCCCCAGCAAGAGATGTTGATGTGACCCAAGTTGCTCTTGAAATCCTAGCTGCCCTGTTTTGCTTTGCGGTGTTCTCCTTGATGATGCAATGACTTACCTTTTCTCATGGAGTCTCCTTCATGGCACAGTGTTTGTGGACTGAGTCAGGCTTACAAAGCACACAAAATCATTTCCTGTCAGATGCCTTTGTGGTATGTTGGAGATATTAAACAATGTGCAGTCAATACGACAAGGAGTGTCAGGAAGAAAAGGAAATTCTTATGAATTGGCAGCTGTCTGAAATATTACAGTAGTAGATTTTATGCTTGCTTCTCCTTTTTCTCATCTATTGTGAAAAAAACCTTTGTAGGAGATTTCTATTAGGAAGCTGGCAAGTCACTGAAACCATTTTTTTTCAAACACAGCATGTGTGTGTTCCTCATTTTCTGGGTGTCTAGCTTCTAGCTTATTTTGGCCTCAAGCAACTGAACAAGTTGAGGATAGGGACCGAGACTAAGAACTTAGTTCCATGTCCTCTGGGAAGCTCTCATACAGAGCTGAAGACCAGTAGGTGCATTTGCCATAACCCCTGCAGCTAAGTTAATGTACTGTAGCTTTCTTCACTAGCTAGATTTTCCTATGCAGCACTGTAAGAGTTTTCCATCAGAGACTGAGGAACTCTTATCTATGCACAGCATAGATAACATGACTAACTTTGGCCTCTTCAAGGACCTGCTTGGACAAGTCCCGTGGGATAGGGCTCTAGATGGTAGGGGGGCCCAAGAGCGCTGGTTAATATTCAAGCATGAGACTGGAGCATCCTGAAGAGTAAGAAATCAAGTAAGAGAGCTAGGAGACCTGCATGGATGAGCAGGGAACTAGTGAATAAACTTAAGTGGAATAAAGAAGTATATAGAACATAGAAGAAGGGGCTGACCACTTGGGAGGAATACAAGAATGTTGTCAGAGGATGCAGGGATGTGGTAAGGAAAGCTAAGGCCTGCTTGGAATTTAACCTGGCAAGGGAGGTCAAGGACAAGAAGAAAGGCTTTTTCAAGTACATTGGAGACAAAAAGAAGACTAGAGGGCATGAGGGCCCACTGCTGAATGAAGCGAGCGCCCTGGTGACTAAGGAGGAGTTACTGAATGACACCTTTGCCTCGGTCTTTACTGCTGAGACCAGTCCTCAGGAGTCCTAGACCTCAAAGACCACAGAGGAAGTCAAGAGAAAGGAAGGTTTTGCCTCAGTTGAAGAGGATTGGGCTAGAGATCAGTTGAGCAAACTGAACATCCACAAATCCATGGGCCCTGATAGGATGCACCTGCAAGTGCTGAGGAAGCTGGGAGAAGTCATTGCTGGGCCACTCTCCATAATCTTTGAAAAGTCCTGGAGAACAGGAGAGGTGCTCGAGGACTAGAGAAAAGCCCATGTCACTCCAATCTTCAAAAAAGGCAAGAAGGAGGAACCTGGGTAGCTACAGGCAGGTCAGCCTCACCTCCATCCCTAGAAAAATGACAGAACAGCTTGTTCTTGGTGCCATCTCAAAGCATGTTGAAACAAGGCTTATCATGAGTAGTCATCATGGTTTCAAGCAGGGGAAGTCATGCTTGACCAATCTGATAGCTTTTTATGATGGCATCACAAGATGGATAGACGAGGGAATGGCAGTGGATCTGGTCTACCTTGACTTCAGCAAAGCTTTTGATGCTGTCTCCCATGGCATCCTCACAGCCAAGCTTAGGAAGTGCAGACTGGATCATTGGGCTTTGAGATGGACTGGGAACTGGCTGAAGGAAAGAACTCAGAGAGTTGTGGTCAATGGGGCAGAGTCTAACTGGAGGCCTGTGGATAGTGGCATACCTCAGGGGTCAGTACTGGGTCAGTGACCTGGACAAAGGGACAGAGTGTACCCTCAGCAAGTTTGCTGACAATACAAAACTGGGAGGAGGGGCTGACACACCAGAAGGCTGTGCTGCCATCCAGCCAGACCTGGACAGGTCAGAGAGCTGGGCAGGGAGAAATCTAATGAAATTCAGTAAGGGCAAGTGTAAAGTGCTGCATCTGGGGAGGAGCAAGCCCCTGCATCAGTACAGGTTGAGGGCTGATCTGTTGGAGGGCAGCTATGGGGAGAAGGATCTGGGAGTCCTAGTGGACAACAGGATGATCAAGAGCCAACAGTGTGCCCTCCCATGCAAGAAGGCCAGTGGCATCCTGGGATGCGTTAGGAAAAGCATGGCCAGAGGGTTGAGGGAGGTCATCCTCCCCCTCTACTCTGTGCTGGTGAGGCCTCACCTGGAGTACTGTGTCCAGTTCTGAGCTTCCCGGTTCAAGAAGGACAAGGAACTACTGGAGAGGGTGCAGTGTGGGGGCACTAAGATGATTAAGGGCCTGGAGCACCTACCATATGAGGAAAGGCTGAGAGAGCTGCGTCTGTTTAGCTTGGAGGAGTCTGAGGGGGTATCTTATCAATGCTTATAAATATCTAAAGGGTGGGTGTCAGGAAGATGGGGCCAGGCTCTTCTCATTAGTGTCCGGTGACATGACATTGGGGTAATGGCCATAAACTGGAAAAGAGGAGGTTCCATCCAAACATGAGGAAATACTTCTTCACTGTGACAGCAACAGAGCACTGGAACAGGCTGCCCAGAGAGGTGGTGGAATCTCCATCTCTGGACACTTTCAAAAGCTTCCCGGACTTGTTCCTGTGTGATCTATTCTAGGCAATCCTGCTCTGGCAGGGGTGTTGGACTAAATCTTTAGAGGTTCCTTCCAACTTCTACCATTCTGTGGTTCTGTGATTGACTAAATGGTCTTTTATACCAGTAGCCTAAGGTGCCTGCACTGTAACTGCAAACTCCATGAGCAGTGCACTCTGCCAGTTGGCTTAAATTGCTTGAATTCAACTTCAAGCACCTGTTTTTCATCCATGAGCTTTGGTTGAATAAGGCAAAGAGAAGCAGAGCTGCTCCTCTGATTAGTGCTGACAGTGACTGAGCTTTATGTCAAGCTTAAACTCTCCTTGAGGCACTGGAGCAAATGAGGAAACATGCTGGATACTTCCAACAAGGTACTGCAACGCTCATCAGAGCGATACGCAGCTTTTCCTTGTCTTTGGAGGGAAGAGAAAGAAGCCTGATGGTTCATTTTAGTGCAAGGGGATAAAGGAAGAACTAATTACTCTGATTCAAGCAGCGGAGGTGGCTTTTCTTTGAAGCTGGGGGAGCTTTCAGCCTGCTCGTCCCATATGGCTTGGAGGTGTTCTGTCTTTATTTGACTCAATGACACAAAATAGATGGACCTCACTCTAAGCTGACTTTTCCCAGGCTGAGTCCAATTTAACCTCTTAATTTTGCAACCCCAGATTCCATTCACAAGACACATACTCCACACGGTTGCTAAGTAAACAGCTATAAATATTAATTCATTATTTCCACACTATACAGTAGTTTCTCATTTAAGTGAAATTAAATGTGAACTAAGCACAGATGTATATGAATGATAGATTTGCCAGAAGCGTGATTAAACTGCTGGCTTTTCAGCCACCTTGTCAAATCACACTTCCTTAGCGAGAGGGCAATTAATGTCAGCATCCTCAGCCAGTTAATATTCCTGTGGTTAATTCCTCTGCATCCCCTGGAATGAGAAGCTTTGTGCAGCACAGTGAATATGCCTTCTATAATCTTTGATGCTGCCAGTGATAATCTGTGGTTTATTTGCATGGTTTTTCACTTGAGATTCTGTTCACAACCAGCAGCTGGATGCTTTTCTGTGTATCATATTATTGCTCCAGGCTGTTCAGAGGCCAGTATTTCAACACCATAAATGCCGATCCCACTCTAGGCTTTCCCTTATGAGCAGCTGAAGCTTCTCTTTGGCTGCTAGTGAAACATAATATGAGCTATTGGTTTTGATCATAATATTAGTAGAGGCAGCTGGCAGACAGAAAGCTCCCATCTTAACTAACTGGGAAGTTGTGGTGGGTTTACCCTGGCTGGGTAACACCAAGTTTGCTTAAATTGGGAAGAGAAAAGGAGTCAAGATAGAGAATTGCTTGTGATGGTTTTTTTTCCTCTTTGAATTACTGTGGAACATAAAGGAAAAAAGTAAAGATGGAAAAACTTTTTTTTGTAGGGGAGGAGCCCAAATCCTGGATGTACTATTGTAACAGTTCCCAGTTGAGCTAAATGGTGCTGCTGTTGTAGCACCAAGCTTTTTCTTGACTTCTCCTTGGCTGTAACATCGAAGCGAGACTGGTGCTGGTCTCTGATATTTGAAAAAGCTGGACATGAGCTGGCACTGTGTATTTGCATCCCAGAAGCCCATGGCACCCTGTGCTGCATCCCCAGCAGCATGGGCAGCAGGTCAGGGAGGGGATCCTGCCCCTCTGCTCCGCTCTGGGGAGACCCCCCTGCAGTGCTGGGTCCAGCTCTGGAGTCCTCAGCACAGGAGAGACAGGGACCTGTTGGAGCGGGGCCAGAGGAGGCCACAGCCATGATGGGAGGGCTGGAACCCCTCTGCTGGGAGGCCAAGAGTTGGGGTTGTTCAGCCTGGAGAAGAGAAGGCTCTGGGGAGACCTTCTTGTGGCCTTTCAGTGCTTCAAGGGGTCTCTCAGAAAGATGGGCACAGACTTTTTAGCAGATCCCGTTGAGACAGGACAAGGGGTGATGGTTTAAAATTAAAAGAGGGACATCCAAACTAGAGAGAAAGAAGAGACTTTTGATACTGAGGGCGGTGAGGCCCTGGGCCAGGTTGCCCAGAGAGAGGGGTCTTCACCTGGTGCTGAAGATACTAGCGAGCCGCTTTCTGTGGTTCTGTCAAAAATCTGGGAGCTTGAAGGTTCGTCACATTGGGGAAGCAAAAGGGCACTAAATATTTAATACCAAAAAGTTAAATATTATCATAAAAGTAATTTAATATAAATGGCTTTCAGCAAATCCTTATCCATATTTCATGACTGAAATGGGTGGCTGGTTCCTAATGTTTGCATGCAATTAATTTTAATGGGTGCAGCGCGTTACTTCCAATCCTTTGTCCCTCCAAGACCCTGGCCCTATCAAGAAAAGCAAACAGCAGGACATCAAATGTCAGTGACACAGAGGGTGATGCAGTGCCCTGTATATAGATCTGGAAATGACACACTAATAGGCTGTTGATAGTTCCTGAAGTGTATCAAGAGTAATTATTCTATGTATCTGGGGGTAAATGAGGAATGGCAGGAACTCCATAAGGTAAAGATATTTCAAAATATGAATATACACCAGGGACATAAAAACCTTCAAATTTTCATGTGCTTGTAAGGTGTGATTCAAAGTCCATTTAAATAGGTGGCAGTCTTCCCATTGATTGTACTGGGTTTAGAAGAGGTCTTCAGTGAACTTTGCATATCTATTAGGGATATCATAACCATCTTTGCTTGGGTGAGGCCAAAGGAAAGTTCTCTGATCCTCCAAACTCCTTGCCCACCAAGATCTCCTGTGAAGGAAGAAGCTGCAAGAGGAAGCAGACTGTGTTGTGAATGCTTTAAGATGTGGAGTTTGCTATATGTTCCCAAGTGTCCCTCCAGACTGCATGAAGAAAAAGATGTATAAGGTGGCACCTGATGTATAAAGGGCACCTGATGACCTTTGAAATAGTAGCAAAGATTTTTAAAGCTAACCAAATGTGTCTCAGACCATTAAACTGGACAAAGTCTGGCATGTTTGATTCTGGAAGAAATTTCCAGTGTGGTAAAAGGGGAAAAAAAATAGGCAGTGCAAAACACATTCTAACACTAAAACTAACTTCATTGTGGGCTTCTGGGGGTGAAAGTCTCCAGCTTTAATTAGCATCAAGTTTTACTGTCTTCTATTTCAACCCTGAATATTAAGCAGTGACGCCCTTGGGGTAATCAACCCTTGTGGATCTCCAAGAAAAATGAACTGATTAGTAAGTTGACCTTGACAATTCCCAGGGAAGGAGATGAAAATACAGGCTCTTCAACTATGCTGCACCATAAGCTTAACTTCACGTCATCTAGTGAACTGGGAAGCTCAAAGGAAGAATGAGGAACACTTAATGAGGTTAGTTACAAAGGGTGCCATTCAGTTTTTCCTCTTAAAAATGCACATTTTTCTCTTGCTTTCAAGCCAGGAATGAAAGTTTAAGGGCTAAATACCTGAAGATGTTCAGTACCTACACATGCATTTTATTTAATCTACATTCATCAGCTATTATCTGTGCCTCGACAAACTTGCCCTTGGGATATCTGGAAATATTTTCAGAAGAATCCCACTCTAGTTGTATAAGAACCACAAAATGTGCCTCTGAAGCACACATCTCTATCTCCTGTTTTCTTTTTGCTGCTTCCCAATGGGCAGCTGCTGTTTTCAGGAAACAAAAGTTTTTGGAGCTAATGGGCACCTAGTGAAGTACACCACCAGATTTGGAGGTGGGAAATTCAGCCTATAGCTCCATTGCACTTGGTGACTTTGCTATGGATGCTTTGGTGGCTTATTCTTCTGCCTTTGCCATTAGTTGTGCTATCCTGGACAAACAAAATGCATCTGCTTGCCTTTTCCGAGTGTGAATGAGTAATAAAAACCTCCATTGTCTGAGATACCTTATGATCTGTTGATCTGAGATGCTCAGAATACAAAGAAAAAGTTTAAAAAACGTCGATCCCTTCATAACCTTTTGTATTAAACTTTGCTGCTTCTCCTTCCCACAGCCTCTTTCATATCAAATGATTTACCATTGAATAAGTGTCTCATGCCATTTCCTACCTTCTTGTCCTCCAAGTACATCTTACAATGTGGAGCATCTCCCCTGTCTTTCCTATGCTAGTTGTACCTCCTGAAGCCCCAGATAAGAATACGACTGCATGGGCACATGACCTGAAGTTGCCATTCAAATAAGCTTTTTAGTTTTGATTTCCCAAAAGTGATCAGAAGATGTGAGAGAGTCATTATTGAGAAACCGTAGGTTTGTATTTCAAAGCGTATTTGAAGTTACATAAGCTTAAAAAAAAATAAAATACTTTAGTCAGTGAAAGAATCTCAGTCTCACACTGAAAAAATAGAAAAGATAAGTAATGATGTGCTCTTGGCACACAGTGAGGTGGTCTGGCTTTTTGTTTTATTGTTATTGTGGGGTAAAAATCAGATAACATCGTGACGTGCATTCCCTAATACTAATTTCTAATATAGGACATAGAGTGATATTGAAGGATAGAGAAGAGAATTCTAAACTCTGTAAAACTCACTGATGTGATCTTAGCCCTAAGAACAAGTCAAACAAAAGGCATCTATATAGAGTACTTTGAAAAATTTGCTGCTAATTGGAGGTGCTAGCTTTTTTGATATTCCTGAAGACTCAGATTCTCAGTTTATCAATGTAGGTACAAGAGATCTTGAAGCCATTGGAGGATGGAGCATACCAGGGTGCCTAGATAAGACCCCTCTAAAGGGGAGAGGCTGTTCACATCATACAGCCCCCTCAGAAGTAGAAATCTCCAATGTAACTGCCAACAAGGAAATGGGCTCATGTCAGCTTGTTTGGATAACTCAATGCAAACATCATCTATGTTCAGAGTGAGGCTTGTTGACAGTAAGAGCAGGAATGTCTGGTGTTGAATGAACCAGGACACACCAACTCAAACTTCGGACAAGCTTACACAATGGTCAGACTGTGTCAGAGCACAAAGAACCTGGAATGGTTTACACAGATGCAGAAGGTGGATCAGGAACTTTTGTAACGTGGACAAAAGGGGCAGTGGCATAGGCCACATCATAGACTGGTTTGGGTTAGAAAGGACCTTTCAAGGTCATCCAGTCCAACTCCCCTGCAGGCAGCAGGGACAGCTGCAACTAGAGTACATTGCTCAGAGCCCTGGCCAACCTCACCTGCAATGCTTCCAGGGATGGGGCATTGACCACCTCTCTGGGACACCTGGGCCAGGGTCTTACCATCTTCAGCATAAAAAATTTCTTCCTTCTTTCCTAAGTCTCCCCACTTCTAGTTTTAAATCATCACCCCTTGTCCTGTCCCAACAGGCCTTGCTAAAGTGTCTGTGCCCATCTTTCTGACAGACCCCTTGAAGTACTGAAAGGCCACAAGAAGGTCTCCTGGGAGCCTTCTCCTCTCCAGGCTGAACAACCCCAACTCTCTCAGCCTGACCTGATAAGAGAGGTGCTCCAGCCCTGTGATGCCCCATTATTGCCTTACTTTGCAAAGGTGAAGAGCCCCAGAAAGCTGCTGCTGGTTCTGGGCTGTAGGTTGTAGCTTCTCCTGTTGAGGATAAAAGAATGTGAGTCCCCACCAGCAGCCTGCACCACTATCACTTTAGAGGCAAAAATCCTACCTAGTCAGGACTCCTGAACGTGCACTGTTTTCACTCTCCCTGAGCCTGTTTCCCACTTCCTGGGACTGCAAATTTCAAAGGTTTTGCTTTTCCTGTAAGGGCTGCATCAGAAAGAGCAATCCTCTTGTATCAAGGATTGCCTGGGTAAAGAGTAAATTAACCTAAATGGAGGCCCGTGTTGCCATAGCTAAGTTATTTTTGGTACCTAAGGTAGTTTTTATTTTAAGGCCAGCTCAGGTTTCTGTATTCAGCACTGAATGCTGTGGACTACAAATATCCCTGCCATGTAATTAGAACTAGATACAGCAAATCAAAATGTATTGAACATTCCAGGATGGTAATTTTAAGTCCTCTGTACCACTGAATGCCTACCAAATTTAAACTTAATGTTAGTCCATTCCATTGCAGAGTGTTAGCAAGCTAGAAATCTAAATAAGCTGGTTGAGACACTGTAATTAATGTTATAGTCTGCATTTCAAATTTTTCTTTGCTTTTCAACGTTATACGCCTTCCTGCTTCTAATTGGTTTTGGAGAGCAGTTATGTCTTTTGTGACATGAATCCAGGGATTCCAAACCCACTGGAATACCTCAGAGAAGTGCTGAGGGACTAGTGGCATCTAAACAAACACAGCACTTTCAGATAGAGACACCCACACTGCTAAAGCTGTCAGCACTCTGGGAAGAATGTAGTGCCTGGAGCACTGGAGGCTGCTGCAAAGAGATTAGTAGATCAGTAAGGGTGACTGTGGACTAAAAAGCCAAGCTGTGGAGGAGCACAGTTCCACTCATTAATTGACTTGCGTGTGCCTGCATAAAGCTTAAGGAAGAAGCAGTCAGGCACTGCAAAAAAATGAGGAAGTGTTTTATTGTAACTCTTACTACTGTGTTTCCTTATTTCAAGCAGTATTCTATGATTGATTCATTCAGAAATCAATCTGTGTTTTGCTAAAAATCTGAAAGAAGGTGATTTTCACATAAAGTGCCATTTCCTTTCACTTCTTTATGGCAAAAGCCCAGATTACTGCATAATACAGGGGTTGCTATTGCGAGACCTGCTTATGTTGCAGTTCAACCCAGGAGGCAGCTCAACACCACAAAGATGCTCGCTCACTCCCCCCGATGGGATGGGGTTGAGAATCTGAGAAAAAGTACAGATCGTGGGTTGAGATAAAGACAGTTAATCAGGGCAGAAAATGAAGGGAAAATAATAATAACAACAATGACAGAATACACAAAAAGTGATGCACTCTGCAATTGTTCAACTTTAGCAACACTCTGATGAGGAAAGCCTGAGAGCCCTGGGGCTGTTTAGCCTGGAAAAGAGAAGACTGAGAGGGGATCTGACCGATGTTGATCAATATCTAAAGGGCTGGGGGCAAGAGCCTGGGGCCAGACTCTTCTCAGTGGTGCCCAGCAACAGGTCAAGTGTGACCTGAGGATCAGTGATTCCTCCTGTGCACCTAGGGCAGGGTTGTAATTTCTTACCAGCTGGTTTCATGGTCTGGAACTGTCTTTAGAAGCAACTGTTCTATTGCTACTAAAAGACAGTCACTTTTAGAGTACCTGTACTTCTCTGAGCCTTCACCTGGACTGGCCTTTAAAATTTCCTCCTAATATAAAACTGTCATCCTTAGGATCTCTATTTCCTTCAAGTTTTGTTTTGTTTTTCTAGGAGAAAGCAGGAGGTAGGAAAAAAAAAAAAAACAAAAAACAAACTGACAGAAAACCCCAACAATAACAAAACCTCTGTCTGGATCAGAAGTGTTGTCAGGGGTGGAAAACTACTCATTTCTGATTGCTATATTGGAAATTTTTCAAGGTAGTACTGGTAGTCCATTTAATACCCTAAATATCTGCGGTGGGGAAAATACCAAGCCATCATTTTCAAACTGTGAGGTAAAGGAGCCCTAAAATGCTGTAAGACTCCTTTGCTTTAAAATACCATTCAGGACAGGAGAGGGAGGCAGGCAGGCTGCTTCTGCACTATCTCCTGACAGGTTAACAATTAGTTAATTGGTGTTGCTAATTACAGTGCTCATTAAGCAATCCCAGGTGGCAGGTTTACCCTTCCTATCCATATCACTGCAACATTCTGAATAGGATTTCATGCCTAAGTGGAGGTAACAGCACTTTTGGTCTCTCTTGCACACAGACGATGGTAGCGTTAGGTGCTCTTCAGCCTCCCATGTCATGTACTTCAGCTCCAGCTAGGAATACTTCCTGGCCCTCTTTCAGAAGAACCATGTTCTTCTGGTACAGAAACACTCTATTTTGCTTATTAATTTCTCCACACTTTGCCCAGCAGAATAAAGATGTTTAGTTTCGCGAGGATGAGACCATTAATAATGCATGGGACTTAAAAAGAAACAGTGATTTACATTGCCCGAGCACTGTACAAACAGTAATTCATAATCATTTGTATCACCATCATCTCAGCAATAAACCCCAGGAAGGACACTTTGGGCTCCGTGTAATCAGTCCTTCCCACACTGCTTTTGGGGTGGCTGTAGCTACTGGTTCAAAGCAAATCACGCAAGTTACAGACTGCTGCAGGGATGCCCCACTGACTCCTGCTCCTCAAAACACCAACTAACATTTCTAGAGTTCAGGGATTCTGCTCCCCTGTTTTTTCATTTTTTCCACAAAAAAAGGCAAATACAACAGGGTTTTTTTCCAAGACTGTTCTGTACTTCTCTACCTAACTGCATCAATATCTCCAATTGTATTTCAGATTAAAATCTCTTGTTTTTTCTAGGCTTTTACCATTTTTTTTTTTTGCCTTGAAGTTAAAGTAGAAGAGAGGACCAATGTCATACCTTGGTTAGAAGCACTGGCTGTAACAGATAATAGGGATTTTATTTCTGCCCAAGTTGTTTTGGAGGGAAAGGAATAAGGTGTCCTTGCCTCAGTTTACCACTCCATACAAAGTTGTAGTTATCAGGTAAAAGACTCTGTGCACATACACTCACACAGCTCTTCTATATGAACTCTTCTCATATCAGATCATATGAGGACCGTTTGAAGGAGCTGGGTCTGTTTAGTTTGAGGAAGAGGAGTCTGAGGGGAGACCTCATCACTCTCTACAACTCCCTGAAAGGACATTGTAGAGAGGCTGGTGCTGGTCTCTTCTCTCAGGTAATTAGAGGTAGAACCAGAGGGAATGGCCTCAAGCTGAAACAAGGTAGGTTTAGACTGGACACTAGGAAAAAATTCTTCATGGAAAGAGTAGTGAAATATTGGAATGGGCTGCCCAGGGAGGTGGTTGAGTCCCCATCCCTGGATGTGTTTAAACATCTCTTGGATGTGGTGTTGGGGGACATGGTCTAGGGGTGAACTTGTAGAGTAGGGCTAATGGTTGGACATGATGATCCCAAGGGTCTGTTCCAACCTAAATGATTCTGTGATTCTAGAAGGCTCCATAAATCTTTGATAGACTAACTCATGTCACTGTTAGAATGATTTGTTAAGTTCTCTAGATGTTCTTCAGTCTGTAAAGTTTTTCATGATGCTACATCAAATCTATGATAATGATTTCAATAAAAGTGTGGCAATATACTACACAATCCAGCTGGTGGAACACAGACACTACTTTATACTTTGTTTCTTTTGCAAGGAGAAAGGACCACGTATGTTTTCCAAGCACTCTATGCACTCTTCTCTCTCTCTCTCTGAAGCCCAGGTTACTTACCTCAACAAAACACTCGTACCAGAGGTGAACTCTCTACAGCCAAATTTCCTTTTGAACACAATACAGCGAGACCTTTTAACAAGGCCTCTTAGATAACACCTAAAAACAACTGTGTGCAAATCTATTCCATTTCAAAGGCATTATACAAGTAATTTGGAAAGGGCAACCAAAATGCAATCACACCTAAAATTAAGAGGCTAATCAAGCCCCTAAGTTGCCTTTCTCTTTAATACCTATCTATGTAGAGCTGGTATCTGGGGCTAAACTGCAGCAGTTGCTCCATCACTCAATGACCCTCCCCAGCTGAGAAGGGGAATCAAGAAAAGAAGAGAAAACCCAAGCATTGAAATAAAACCAGATTCAATAAAACACCAAAACTAGTCTTAATACCAACATAAAGAACACATAGTTATACTCAGCCCAGTAAATGTACAGCAAACACAAAAACCCAGAAAGCAGCCCTCAAGAGAAGGAAGAGGAGAGTCAGAAGGAGCTCAAGCAGGAACCCTTGCTCTTACCAAACTTCTCCCTTTATACCAAGTGTGACATTTATGGAATGGGACTCACCTGTAGCCAGCTCAGGGCAGCTGCCTTGGCTTGTGCCTCTCCCAGCTTCAGCTGCTAGCTGACTGGAAACTGCTAATGGCCTGCAGACCATGGCTGGGCCAGGATTCTGTCCCAGTGAAACCAGGACAGTTCCTTCCAGCACACTCCCACCATGGCTTTGCTCTTTTTTAGGCTTTTCTGGAAGCTGGTGAAAAGCCCTTAAGAAAGTCTCATCGGGAAATTATGATAACTCCTGCCAACTAATATATTTTAATATATTCTTCATAAGGCATTGACTGGAGCAGTTATTTTAGTGTTTCAGTGCACTTCTTGGACAGATACAGAGAGCTATATGCAGAGGCAACTGCAATCAGTTGCTATATGGTGTAAGAGTCTGGTGTGGGTGTGTGCTTCAGCTGTAAAGCACTGAACACCATTCAGCTGGTGAATGGTTAAGTCCCTTCTCTGTCCTGGGCTGTGAACCATATGAGACACCAACCACTCACACCACATTGACCTCCAGAGGAGGAGACTCTCGGGGTCTGGCCAGGACATCTTGTCTTGATGAAAGGAGTCTCTTCTCCCAGAGTTTCAAAGTCCTTTCCTTCACAGCAGCTGTTCTTTGTTTGGTTTTTCCTTGGTTTTTCAGATGAGCTTTCATTTCTTTTTCAGCAGATTTTTAATTATCCTGGTGCCATACTGAGATGTGGCTGAGATGGAGGCTCCAGCTGGTTGCAAGTCACATCTGCAGATCATGTAGGTATAATCTCTATGGTAACTAACCCATGTTGGGTACAATTAAAAAATGCTGAGAACTAAAGGTTAATCACTGTGTCATTTATACATGTTTTGTGCAACGCCAGTGTTGCAAACTGAGTATCCAATTAGAATGAGATTATTAAAAGACTGAGCATCTTTTTTGTTACTTGGATGTCTGAAGAACTACTTGAAATATTTTAGGAATAGTGACTCCTTTTTTGTCCACTCTCATATATGGGAACTCCTGGCCAGCCCTTTTGTTTTTTTCAAAGAAGGATGGAAGGTACTTGCCATTGCAGAGCAAAAACATTTTCTTCTTATATAATAAAAACAACCTGCCTGTCATTCTTCCCCTGGCCAGGACTGAAGTAGCTTTGTGTGGTCATTGTTCTAGCAGGCCATCTAGAAAAAAAGCACAAGGAAAAAGCAATTGACTAAACAAATCAACAGACAAAATTTCTCTCAGTTCACCCATGACAAGTTAGCATTCTGTACAAGGCTTTGGTAATTCTTTTGCTGCTCAGCCTGTACCCTCTGTCCTGGAGATAAGATTCTCTGCAACAAACTCTATCTTCAAATGAAATAGCCTTTAAAAATGTGCTGTCAAAGCATTTGGTTTCTCTTTCAGGGGGTTTCCCAGTTTCATTTAAGAAAGAAAACCATTCATTTAATTTAAGAAATGAAACATGTGTTGATTTTTTTTCTCTCCTTAAAGTATTTGCTGTCTCTGTGAAAACGCTTAAAAAGTACACTGGATGTTAACTCTGTAGCTAGAAAAAAATATGTTTTTCTTGTTTACTTTCTTCTTACTTTTCATGGTCAAAAGTTATGGGCCTCTCTGCTAAAGATAGATGCATCTATGGTGAATTTTTTTTCTAATTTAGTGAAATACTGAGACAACTGGTAATTATGGATTATAGTCAATTTAAAGATGGGACTGCCTAAGATCGTTTAAACTTCTCAAGCACGCACATTTGGGTTGTACTGATGGTGGAAACAGATTCTTCCTTTTCCTTTCCCAATATATCCATCTTGTTTGGTAGGATATTTGAGAGTAGTATTTTTGGCTTTCCATGCACCTAGTACAACCTGCTTAGAAAAAAAATATCTTTTTTTACCTTTATACCCACCAAAGTGACTCTCTTGGGGCAAACATTTGATATCCTTCTAAACAATCATGGAAATCTCTAGTAACTTTGCATTATTTTATTTATTCTATAGGAAGAAACACCTCCACATGATCTTTTGCAATTAAAAATCTTCCAGCAGTTCTTAAAGAACTCCAGGGATCTCTCTCTCCTGTCATGGTTCTCAGCAGAGTGAATTAATCTACGTTCAAACAAAATTAGAGATGTAATTACTTTATAACCTTCAGGAGAATAATTATGTTCTCAAGACAATGACCCATGTTTTGGGGACCCTATTGCAAAGACTTCTGGCCTCCGTTGCATACTTACTCCTCTTCTTCATATTCCCTAACAGAACAGAAAAATTAGACTGTTGAGTGCCTTGGATGAAAACTGATGACCTGTGGGTTCACAGCGTAACATTTAGTATTTGTGCCTCTGTTTTGCTTCGTGTTTTGGAAATTGCAACCATGAGTGACATTCTGAGTTGTAGGCACTCCGCTTAAATTGAATGAAGAAAATATTGCTGGCGATGCTCAGGACTAATACAGTAAAATATTTGTCATTTGTTTCTAAGTCACTAAAATGAGAAATACTATGACAACATCAGGTGCTTAGGAAAGACTCACTTTCAGCATATATTCATTAAAAAAAAGAAGTCATAAAATGTCTTGGAGTTTTGTATTTATTGCCTTCCACTATTTCCAAATTAAATCTGCTCATCTGACAAATACAAAACATGCTTTCCTTTAAAACTATGCCTTACATCTGATATGCTGGTATTTGCCTGACTGCCCCTAACCAGCACAACTCTGCTTTTTGAGTACAGCACTATTATTGGTGATCTGTACGCTAGCTTCTTCACAAACTTATTAGCCCAGAATGATTACCAAGAATACAATTGTTTCAGTTTGCAAAATCAGCAAAATGCTACATATCCAGGCTTGATGTGCAGAAAGGGAGATCTTGAACACAAGTGATGGCTGATTTGCATAATGAGGAATATTCAGCATTTACACAACAGCAGCAAAATGTTCTGGTCATCAGCATGTAAGTCTAAAAAAGTGTAATGTGAAATAAGTTTTAGGAGCAGTGTTTAAATCCTTTCTACCTGGTTTTGGTATCTTCATGTGCTAGTATCCAGATGTTTAAATGTCTTTAGTGAACTAAAGATGTACAGGAGAGCTAGTTGAGATTTTTAGAAAGAGCACAATGATTCTAACAGACACATACAACATATATGTGAATGCAATCAGAAGATATTATATAGGTAAAATACTTGATGACTGAGTTATTAGAAAAAGACCCTACATCCCAAGCAGGAATACAGAGCTTGATCACATCGGTATCTACTGGGTAAATAGTGTGATATGAGATGCCTGTCTGACTTATCTCAGAGGTAGTGGAGATGTCTATTAGCTCTCATTTGGGCACACTGAGCTGCCTGATCCACCTGTCAGGAGAGTTGCTGAGGTCCCTGAATTCAGATCCAAACAGAAACTGGTTTCTCCTACAAGAGAAGCCTGTATGGTTTCAGAAATACTGCACAAGAAGCCTTTTTGTCTGACCAGATGTTTAAGTGGGTTACAGAAATTTACGTTAGTAAAAAGACTTAAATCCATGTTTACTGTCCATCTAGGGCCTATTTCAAACCTGTTAAAGCTGAAGTCAGAAGAAGCAGTTTGGCAGGTTACTCTGCTAATAAGGCAACAGTCAAAAGCTCCTTTTGAAGACACTGGAAAGAGAACAGCTAAACTTACGAAGAAAAATTTTAAACTGCTTGATCAAAATTGGTAGTAATTATTACAGGATACCATTTCTGCCTTCAGCACTCACATAATCTGCACTTATCATTTCCTAGTTGCAGAACCTCATACCAAGTAAGGATAAAGGTATTTGTACAGCTGGATGTGCCTTTGAAGATCTTTTGGGACAAAAGGCTATTGCAAAAACAAAAGCACTGATAGTTGAAGATGTCACAGAATCACAGAATATTAAGGGATGGAAGGGACCTTGAAAGATCATCTAGTCCAACTATCCTGCCAGAGCAGGACCATCCACAGCAGGTCACATAGGAACACATCTGGGCGGGCTTTAAATGTCCCCAGAGAAGGAGACTCCACAGCCCCTCTGGGCAGCCTGTTCAGAGCTCCATCACCCTCACAGTGAAAGAGTTTTTCCTTATGTTTCTGTGGAACCTCTCATGCTCCAGCTTACACCTGTTACCCCTTGTCCTATCATTGGAAATAACAGAAGAGCCTGGCTCCATCCTCCTGACACTCACCCTTTATGTATTTATAAACACTAATGAGGCCACCCCTCAGTCTCCTCCAAGCTAAAGAGACCCAGCTCCCTCAACCTTTCCTCAGAAGGGAGATGCTCCACTCCCTCAATCATATTTGTGGCTCTATGTGGACTCTTTTAAGCAGTTCCCTGTCCTTCTTGAACTGAGGAGCCCAGAACTGGACACAATATTCCAGATGAGGCCTCACCAGGGCGGAGCAGAGGGGGAGGAGAACCTCTCTCTACCACTCTCACTGCCTGATCATCCAGACCACACTTTCTCTTTTTAGCTGCAAGGATGCTGTGGGAGACGTTGTCAAATGCTTTACTGAAATCAAGATAAACCACATTCACTGCACTACCATCTATCCACCTGGTTATTTCTTCATAGGAGGCTATCAGGTTGGTCAAACATGACTTCCCCTTGGTAAAACCGTGTTGACTGCTCCTGATGACCCCCTTGTCCTTGGTAGGCCTAGAGACAGCGCCAAAGATAAGACGTTTCTTCAGTTTGTCCAGCAGGACCACTGAAGAACTGAAATGTCTTCTCAAAGGTAGACTTTCTTGAGTGAAGTTGGTGGTTCCACCTCTGCTCTTGATCACTAGTTGACTCTTCCAATCACTTACTGCTGCTCCATTGTTTTTATGTGATGCACATCAGGCTGGTATTTGACTACATGACTAGTGGTCTGAACACAGAAGGTGTTTATTCTGGCCGTTTCTCTCTTGAGGTGAAAAAGCGTGGCACATTTTGAACATGCCAGCTGCCTCCCTGTTGTCTATTTGTAATCTTCATAAATATCCACTGCAAAATGCCCACAAAATTAGGGGGAACCATATGGCCCTTTTCTACTTTATTAAGAGCTGCAGGAGAGAGCCTTAAAGTTATGAAGATGAAAGAGGAAGGTGTTCGGTATCCTGGTCACATCTTCTCTGAGTTGATGGTTTGTTATTGAAGCATTTTGTAGAGAAGCATAAATTCTCAACATTTAATAAAGACAATTATTTTGTTGCTAGTGCATATCCTGTAAAGCAGAGTCAAACACACGCCTGCTAAGTTATGTGACTTGCAAATGAAGACAGGGCAGGCCACTGAGGTAAAAGAAAGCATCTGTTCCCCTCTCTGCTTTCTTTCATCTTTTTGTTGTTATTATGGCTATGTTTTTATTTCATAACGAAATTAGTCTTTGCCCCAAAGTGTATCTGCATTTCATGTCAGGCTATGAACACACTAAGCATTTATTATGGCTTAGGACATGGTAGTCAAGTGTCAGACTGATGATACATTGGAGGCAAGTAAGGCTCAGGTAGGTCATGGGGCCATGAAATGATAGCTCCTGGTTATAAAGTTCCCAATTCCTTTAAATTTCTCACTCTGAAGAACAAGGATATGCTGAGTGTGTTCCTGACAGAACCCGTTATAATTACTGTCCTATCTTGTGACAGGATTCAGGATGAGAAGAATAATGTTCTGCCTCTACTGATAGATACTCCCTCATTCTTTGGCTGTAGATCTTTGCCACATGCTGCCAATATGCATCCTCGCAGGAGCAGCAGTTGCACAGCAATATATAAAATGGGAAAATTTCTAGAGGTTTTCAAGACCTGACTGAGCAGTCCGGTCCAACCCCATAGCCAGCCATCCCTGGAGCAGGTGGCTGGGCTAAGGCCTCCAGAGGTCCCTTCCCACCTGAACAACCCTATCAGTTTATAGTTCTATAACATAGGTTCACAATTTACAGAAGCTTGTAAGCTCTTCTCCAGAAACAATCCACATGTGTGTCTAAGTCTCATATAATCCACATGTGTGTCTAAGTATCATATAACCACAGACTGGTTTGGGTGGGAAGGGACCTTTCAAGGTCACCCAGTCCAACCCCCCTGCAGTAAGCAGAAACATCTGCAACTAGAGCAGGTTGCTCAGAGCCTCGGCCAACCTCATCTGGAATGGTTCCAGGCATGGGGCTTCTACTACCACTCCAGGCAATCTGTTAAAGTAGATGTGAGGCACTTTGAAGTTGCTTACCCTTTAGTGCATTACTAACTGCAGGCCTATGTCATGCCCTGCCAAGTGCTAACTACTTCATTTGCTCATGTCCTTTGGTTTAAATTTAAGCAGAATGGCTAAGGCGTATTTGAGAAACATGGACAGGGAAGCTTGCATTTTAATTTGTTGATCCCATTTGCAACAGGAAATGTCTGTGTAATCATGAAGAAATTGAACATAGGTGGTTTCACTGTTAGCTTCCTAGTTCCATCAGTCTCTTTTGCTAGAAAATCAGCAGCAGTGAAATATATAGCCCGCCAAGAGGTATGTGCAGGACAGTCCTAAGGAGACTGGTGGTGTATTTGTATGTGGATTCAGTTACGAAGGGGCCATCTACAGAAGTCTAGGCTGATTGAGGAAAGACTTATTCGCTGTGAGAGTGTCAGAGCCTGAACCAAGCTTCCCGGAGAGGTTGTGGAGTCTCCTTCTCTAGTGGCTTTCCAGACCCACCTCGATCTGTCCCTGTGTGGCCTGCCCTGAGTGATCCTGCTCTGGCAGGGGGGTTGGACTCGATGATCTCCAGAGGTCCCTTCCAACCCCTACCATTCTATATGATTCTATGATGGTACCTGCCTCCCTTGTTTCATAGTAAAACCTTAGTCCTCAGGGAAAGACTTGTACTTGGGCCCAGACTACAACTGATGGCGTAAGATGAAGGACCTCTCGGAACAGGCTTCATCTTCACTGTTGTCTCTTATAATATGACTTACTCTGTTTAATTTTGGTGCTAGTTAACCTTAAACACTCCTTAGTTTGCCAGGGGCTAACACTGCGCTTGCTGCCCTGAAACTTCATTTCAGAGAAGATGGAGAGGGGAGTGGTATGGACATGAGTGATTTACTTCTCGCAGGGTGCCACCGTCTCCTCCCATAAATACAACCACATAAGCATTTATCTGGCAATAAAACACTTTCTGCTGCAAGTGTGCAGTTTGGCAGTGGCAGCTCTGGGTAGTTCAGCCGGTGTGTAATTTATTAATGGTGGCCGTTAGCGTGGACAATTTAAAATACTGGTCTGTTCATCACTGTGAAGGACTTATGGGGAGATTTTCATGTGAAAATCATTCCAGATCCATTCACCATTATTTAGAGCCCCCTTGACTTTTAGGTCAAATACAAAATTGTTGTTTCTCCAAGGAATCACATGTAGAAGGGAGACATCCACTGACAACCGACTCCTGCAGAGCTGGGCACCAGTGTACATAGGGCCATAAACCCAGGAGATCATCACTATGGACTCTGCTTGCCCAGATCAAGGTAGCACAGTGTAGTCCTAATCCATGGCTGTGGCTCCTTAAAGCTTGGGTGATAGAAAGAAACAGCAGTTTGCTTAATAATAAAGATATTAAAGCTGTTAATAGTGATAATAATGATAATGATCATGACACGAACAATGATAATGGTGACAATGATAATGATAATAATGCTTGTTTATTTGCATGTATTGCATAAATGCTTTCTGCTTAGCAGCAGCAAATCGGTGCTCAAGGAAAGAAGTCAAGAAGTCCATTAGCTGTGGTTTGAACAGCCTTCAGCCTGCCTAGAGGAAGGAAGTGGAGAAGTGAGATGCTGCTTTTGTTCTTTCTCTTTTTATTTTTATTTTTTTCAAATTGCAGATAGCCAGATGATTCTCTTCACTGATTGGCTTTTGTGGTTTTTTTCAGCTGTTCTTTTTGAGGAAGAGTTGTCTTAATGGACATCATTCAGCTGGTGAGCTGCTTAGGTTGTTTATAACAAGCATTCCTTAGACTAATCACGAGAGAGTGCTCACAATTTCCATTGCTTGGCTGGTTGTGTGAGTTATTTGATATGGATTCTATTTTCTGTGAGTTGTCCAGAACAATAAATTTTATGCATCTGCAGCTTCTCACAAATTTTCATTCATGAAAAAATCCCTATATTTGGAAAAATATAAGCTCCTAACAAAGCAAACAAAATTCAGCTGTTCAAATCTTCACAGAAGTGAAGCTGAAAACATAATCAGAGCAACTCACATGTCCTCACAGCTCATTTAGGTGAGCTTTTGCATGTGCTGAGAGGACTGTGACAGAAAAGGAGCAGCAAAGGCATGGAAAGATGCCTTGTAAGTGGCCCACAGGAGGTACCTGTACCAGGAGAGAATGAGCTACCTCCAAGGCATGCAGAGAGCTGAATATGAGCCTTGCTGGTACAGGAAGATGTTACCTACACTGTGCTGCTCTCTGCAGCATGGCCCTGAGCTGGTCCCTAGTGTGGACTGCAATTAGAGTCTACTTGCCTGCCAGGAGGGGACATGGGTGTGCTCCAGCTCACCACGGGTCCTTGGATCCTTGCAGGGAAACTCACAGACAAAGGCTGAGAAGGCTCTTCTGTGTACTCCAGCAAGGTCCTTCGGACACAGAGACCATAGAGCAACCTATTCTAAAATGCCAACTCAACCATTAGATGAAGATACAATGGAGAAAAGCAGTGTCAGCAAAGGCTGGAATCTAGGGGCAAGACAGACTATTTGCCCAAATACTCAGGACTGGCCTACTATAAAGTGATAAAACACAGCAACATGAGGAGGCAGCCAAGGTACTGGTATCATGCTGGATGTAGTAGACAAATATAGGTTCAGTGCTGGAAGTAGGGACAGCATCACAATTGTGTTGTATGTGGGAGACAACGTGACAAAAGGCAGATGAGTTTTGGCAGCGGTAGGTGACTATTTAACACGGCCAGTGAAAGCAGGAGAGTGCCTGCAGTGATCAGGGACATCTGCAACTAGAGCAGGTTGCTCAGAGCCCTGGATAACCTCATATGGAATGGTGCCAGGGATGGGGTTTCTACCAGCTCTCTGGGCAACGTGGGACAGGGTCTCACCACCCTCAGCTTCAAAAATTTCTTCCTCCTCTCTAGTCTGAATCCCCCCTCTTTTATTTTAAAAACATTGCCCCTTGTCCTGATGCTCTCTAGAAAATGATTATGAGAGTTCAGTGGCTAAGGAAGCATGGGCTGTCCTCTCTCACCATTTGGAAGCAGCTCCTTAATCTGATACTGCTCTCCTGTCGCCTTGACAAATTCATGAACTCCCCACTGGTTCTCTTAGTCAGCACCTTGTTCCCATTATGAGTCTGACAGAGAATCTGTTAATAGGACAAATTCAAAGCTAAACAAACAGATCAATGAGGAAGAGTTTTAGTGCTCTCACAGCGAAGGGCAGGTCAGCCCCCTCAGAGAGATGTGTCAAACTGGCATCTGTTGATTTGCTGGGTTGGTGCATATTTGGTCACATCAACACCTTAGTAGAAATCCCCTGGGTTGTTTTGGTTTTGGAGTTTTTTTCTGAACTCTGAATACAAATGCTTGTATTTGGAACACAGGTCGACACTCAGACGGTCACATTTGTACAATTACAACTGCTAAAGACTTTAGCTTGTTCTTAAAGATGAGGGATATTTTAAAATGTATCAGCCCAATCCGGACAATGTATTGCTAAATCTAGTACTCTGATGTAAATATTGTATCTATATGTCCAGGGATATGCAGCCACTGGAGTGAGGCAATTAAAGGAGAGTCTCAGAGTCCTCCTCCTCTGCCTCCACGTTTCCAATTCCTCTAGGAAAATTCAGTTTATCTGAGCTAAAAAGCAGTTCCAGTAAAGTGAATTTTGCTGGGCTTCCATTAAATTTGGAGCTCTCTTCAGGCTGTATCTGTAACTTTATTCCCTTGGCCTGAGATGGCATACTCTTTTTTTGAAAAGAATTGTGCATGTGTTAAATAGACAGCCCCTTCATTATAACAGTTCTAGGCAACATGTGATGTTTGAGAGGAACAGACCATTCCTCCTGCCTGGCTCTCATTTCAGGATGTTTGTGGTAAGAATGGATTGAATGAAAGAGTGTGATGCCCGAGATGGCAGCACCAATAAATTACACTTATGCAAGGTTTAGAATGTAAAATCTGCATATACCCAGCACTTTTCATTCTGTCCAAATTCAAGTGCGTATAAAAAAGTGAAGCAATTCACTAGTTTTAAATCACTCTGCGTGGTCAAGGCCTTAAATACCAGTTGGTCCAAAAGAGAAAGCCCTGCACAATTGTTGTGCTTTGACCTCAGCTAGAAACTAAGCCCCACGCAGCCCCTTGCTCACTCCTCCCAGCACCCAGTGGGATGGGGAGGAAAATTGGGAAAAAAAGTAAAACTCATGGGTTGAGATAAGAACAGTTTCATAACTAAACAAAACCAGAATAGTAACAATAATAATTGCAATGAAAATTAATAGAACAAAAAGAGAGAGAAATAAAACCCAAGAAAAGACAAGGGATGCACAACGCAATTGCTCTGCACCCACTGACCAATGCCTCAGCAGCAACTTCCCCCCTCTATCCCAGTCAACTCTCCCCAGTATCTATACTGGGTACAACATTCTATGGTATGGAATATCCCTTTGGCTAGTTTGGGTCAGCTGTCTTGGCTCCTTGTGCACAGGAGACAGGAAAATCCTAAACTTAGGATCAGTGCTACTTAACAACAACTGAAACATCAGCATTTTATCAGCATTATCCTCATACTGCATCCAAAACAGAGCCCTGCACCAGCTACTAGGAAGAAAATTAACTCTGTCCCAGCTGAAACGAGGACTATAGTGACTTACAACACATAGGGGAATAAAGATTCCTCCCTCCCTCCCTCCCTCCCTCCCTCCCTCCCTCCCTCCCTCTCACTCTCTTTCTCACTTTCTCTTTTCTTTTCTTTTCTTTTTCTTATTCTTCAAATTTTACAGGGGATGAAGTTGCATAATTAAGTCTGGGTGGCTTTAACACCGTACTGTACACCAGTGCGTTCCTCCTTGTTATTGCTGGTTTAGCTTCATCCAAGGCTAAGAGTAATTAAGTGTGTTATTGCATTATGGCTCTTTGGTACCATCAGAGATTATTTCTATGAGCACTCACATCTCTTAAAATGAAGTAAAATTGTACTTTAACCAGGCTCAGCTTTTGAGTCAAGAACTGAATGTACAGAAAGAATGAATTTCCTTCTTATGCCTACAATAAGACCTGCTGTGCACTGGAGGTGATGGTATGTGAATATCAATGTTCAACACCTCTATCAATGATCTAGATGAGGGGATTGAGTGCTTCCTCAGCAAGTTTGCAGATGACACCAGATTGGGTGGAAGTGTCGATCTGCTTGAGGGTAGGAAGGCTCTGCAGAGGGACCTGGACAGGTTGAATCGATGGGCCAAGGCCAGTTGTATGAGGTTTAACAAGGCCAAGTGCCTTTTGGTCACAACAACCCCAGGCAATGCAACAGGCTTGGGGATGGGCAGCTGAAAAGCTGCCTGGCAGAAAAGGACCTGGGGGTGCTGGTCAACACCCAGCGGAACATGGACCAGGTGGCCAAGAAGGCCAACAGCTCCTCACCTGCATCAGAAATAGTGTGGCTAGCAGGAGAAGGGAAGTGATTGTCCCCCTGTACTCAGCACTGGGGAGGCCACACCTCGAGTATTGTGTTCAGTTCTGGGCCCCTTACCACAAGAAAGACATTGAGTTGCTGGAGCAAGTTCAGAGAAGAGCAACCAAGCTGAAGATTTTCTTTACTGAAAGAGCAGTCAGGTACTGAACAGGCTGCCCAGGGACATGCTGGAGTCACCAGCCTTGGAGGTATTAAAAAAATGTGTAGACGAGGCACTGCAGGACATGCTCTAGTGGGACAGTGAGGTGGGTTTTCTTCGTGTGTGTTTTGTTGTTTTGTGTGTGGTTTGGTTTTGTTGGGGGTTTTTTTGGTGTGTTTTTCGTTTGTTTGCTTGTTTTGTGTTTGTGGTTTGTTTGTTTGTTGTTGCTTTTGTTTATTTGCTTGTTTGCTTGTGGGTTTACTGTTGTTGTTGATTGTTGCATGTGGTGATCTCAGAGGTCTTTTCCAACTGTGATCATTCTGTGATTCTGTGAAGGAATTCTGTTTCGCTGCTGACACAACTCAGAGGTTTTCTACTTGAATGTTGGTAATTTTGGTATTTTTTAAAACAGAAACTCAATTTCAGAAGACATTTATTTGGTTTGTATAGTCCTCGGATGAATGTAATGATGGCAGTAAGTGGCTCAAGAAATAAAGGGACTGTCACACACATGTACGTGATGGGTTTTGGGGAGCTTTTGGGCTCCCCTTGCAGTTGAACAGGTTGTTTCATCTTAGTGCAGCCCATGACATAACCCATGGACACGCTTGCCATGAGACTTTCCCTTTCACTTTTTTTCCTCACACATTCTGTCTCATTTATAGGGGAATGTTCTGACTTGTCTGAAAATCAGATGAACATGACATAGAACATGAATCTGTGTTTCCCTGTCTGAATGTTCATGACTTGAATACTTCTTAAATTGTACCAAGATGAGTGCAGCCAGAGTCTGCTGAGGAAAACAGTACAAACAATGCTTCTACCAAGCCCTTCAAGCAGAGAAGCCCATGAATAATTCAGCACAGGAGAGGCCCTGGCTCTTCTCTGGTAGCTTCACAATAGGTCACAAGTGACTACACTCAGAAGAGGATGTGTCCCCCAGTATAATTAGTCTTCCTGTAACACTAGTGAATTAGCACTTCTGTTTTATTGTAGCTTGAAGCTAAAATGGTTATTAGGTTACAGAACAAGCAAATTATTGCTAAATGCCTTGGGCAGATTACTCAATAGCTTCTCACTATCACTTTATTAACGACATTTTACATCATTGGAAAAGCTTAAGCTGGGAGAATTGGCAGAAAGACAAATGTTACCTTAAAATGAAATCTGCAGAAGTAAGAAAGCAAAGTGGCGTTAAGGAGCTGTCTACATTTCAATCTGGGTTTTTTCATTGTGAGATTATAAAAACCACAAATTTTGACCATGTAGCTTGAATATAATTCAAAAAATAGTAAAAAACCCCCACATTCTGATGCTCAAAAACAGTCATTTCAATCATGCTAAGCTTATTCTGCACAAACACAAGGTGAGGGCAAACAAGGGACTATTTTCCTGGACCAATTTCATGGCTAAATTACTGCCTCTAACCTCACTTAGAAATTTTAGAAGGAGCTCTTGCTGCTTGATTAGATCCTCTGGATCCTGCCTTTCAGGTACAGGGCCCTGAACAGAGGTGCCTTGGCTGGAATCACTACATGTAGGCTTTTTGGAGCCTTCCAGGAGCTCCATCATAAGGAGCCTTAAGATTCTGTCAGGTTTTACTGATCTGGTTTATAGTGCAGTCACCCCAGCAGATGTGTCAGGGTAACTAGGTGGCCCAATGGGATGTTGGGTAAGAAAGAGAATGAGCAGCAGTTCTGAGAAGTAAAATGGCAGAAGAGACCTTTCAGATCATTGAGTCCAACCATTAACCCAGCACTGCCAGGTCACCACTAAACCCTGTCCCTCAGCACCACCTCTCCACAGTTTAGAAACCCCTCTGGGGATGGGGACTCCATCACTGCCCTGGGCAGCCTGGGCCAGGCCTTGACAACCCTTTCAGAGAAGAAATTTGTCCTAATATCCAACCTAAACCTCCCCTGGTGCAACTGGAGGCCATTTCCTAACCCTGTTGGGAAATTCTCAGCATTGTTGGGAAGAATCTCGAGACCAAAATTGCTAATAGCTGTATTGCACATTTTATGACATGCAGCAATGGATTACAATTTAAAAAAAAACCAAAAAACCCACAAAACAAAAAACAAACGAGTTATTTGGTACCAATTTGGAGTTCTAAATAGACATTTGTCTACCTAAAGTACCAAGAATCTCAGAATAAATGCACAGATTTACACCTTGGGGTGATTTTCATTTCCTATGGGGTCTTAGTAACAGGTATCATTTTTCAATCAAAAGGCCTGGAGAGAGCCTTGCACTTTCATCTGCCACTGAAATCAATAAGCTCCCAGAAAAGAATGAGCAGCATAAAGCTGAACCAGTAACAAGCTGGTAGGGGAACAATCACGGAGAGCTTTATATCAATGCAAGAGACAAACTCTCCACGTTGCAGAGAGCTCAGACCTTACATATATAACAAACATATAAGCTACAGTATATTTAAACAATGCTCTTATTCTCTTGAAGCACTGCAGAGACCAAAGTACCAGGTCTTAAGCTGGGCTTCATCAGTATCACAGCATTTTTCTTACTGTGTTTAAAAACATTATTGTTAGTTTCTCTAACCACCCACCCCAAACACTATGTTCCAAAGATGATAAAAATTAAAATTCTTCTCATTGTTCACTGTGCAATTTTCTGGAACATGTATTATATGGTGATCTTAAGGCTCTTTTCCAACAGAGATGATTCTAGGACTCTCTGCCTACAGTACAGTGATATTCTCTGAGGTGAAATTCATGGTATACTCTAAGGAGGCTAAAGTGCTGCTCATTCCTTGCACTTAAACTTTCTTGGTTTTGTTTTTGTTTTTCAGTATGCAGAAACTTATCCATGTAAGACAGGAAGAAATTAAGTCATTTTGGATATTTGCTTGAAAGCTCAGTGGTGACAGGTACTCTGCTAACCTTCCCATCTGGCAGAGGTGATGGCAGCATTGCATTTACTCTCCCTGCGATAGCTGGAAGTTCATGACCCGCAGAGAGTGATGAATAGAACAGTATTAATGTGATTTTGTCAGCCAGTCTCTGAAGGAGGGGGAGCTTGGGGGAACACTGTGTTTGGGTTTTGGGGTCTTCTTTAGTATATTATTCCCCAGTATTCCTGCTGGAAAGGGAAGGGCACTAGTCCCACTCCCTTAGGTTAGTCTGGGATTGAACAAAAGGTATTCAGAAAAAACAACTGGATGCAACTTGGGTGACATTAGGCAACGCAATTCCCAGTATTAAATGAGTTTCCATACTGTGCCCAATAAAGTTTTAGTAGACTGAAGCGTGGCAAATCTGTGGACACAGCAGGTTGCTTATTGGTATAGCACAACCATGTGCATGTTATCTAATACAAACGAGGGTGTAGCAGCACCACATTTATATTCCAGCTGATCCCTCTAGGGCTGCAAAACATTATGGCTGTGGACAGTAAGTAAAGGTGGTGACAAATAAGCCAGGAATAGATTTGTATGTAGCAAATGCTAACAAATTAGACAGAATACACATGCAATTCCCCTCCTGAAGCACCCTGAAAGACATGTGGATAAAATGTCAGCATCCAATGAAAGCTTTAGTGATGGATATAGCTCAAAACAAAAAACTGACATTTTGGGTGGGTATCCAGAAAATCAGAACCTGACCCACTTCAAAAGGGGGTCTGAACATGATTTCATATTGGGACCAATCTGGAGATATTTCTCTGACCACTTTTCTTAAACAGGAATGTTGCAACCAGCGCAGTACGTTAAGAAAGGTTAAGCTGGACAGTATCAGTTGTAGGTTTCCATGGCAATAACACGCTGAAGCGCCGTGACTTAGCAGCACTGGAGCTGACACTAATGAGACAAAGAGAAACCCATCTTTCTCATTGCTCACCTAGGGAAAACAATTTTGGAAACTCTGTGCTAATCATATGCAGTGCAAGCTTTACTTTACAGGTCATGATATATTTTCTGCACAGGTTATACCTTTCTGGATAGCATCCAGGATGGCACATTTTCAAGATTTTCTTAGAATCCTTGGGAAGTGGTCATATTCCTGCAGCTGGCCAAGCCTTTATGACCTACACCAGGTTTTAAAGCATGCAATAACTATTTACCCAGCAGTAACATAAGGTTTGCTAGGGCAGAAATTCCTGTTTCCATTTACAATCAGAGTTTTCTGAGGAACAAATGTATCTACAAGTTAATCATTTGTTTATTGATCAGGAGTATGGTTGAACTGAGTATTTTACATGGTGGTTAGCGGAGATAGAAAAGAAGAGGGAAGAAAGAGGAAAAAGATTTAATTTGGATATACTTCTAAGGTGTAGATGAAGTTCAGTGAAAGTTTGTTTTTTTTTTGAAGAGACTTGAAAGCCAGGAAACATAGCTGATGTAGACCAGCAAAATAAGGGGTTTCCCACAGTTCAAGCTGTAAGGTGTAAGAAGAAGAACAATTTGTCTCCCAGAATTTTTACTACTTTGACCTTGTAGTGAAATTAAACTTCCTTGTGAACTATCTTGAAATTCCTGGATTTGGCAAAACCACAAAACCTTTCTTCCTTGCTGTCATTTCACATCATTGTTTTTTCTCTTTGTCAAAAAATCAGCTGCACAAAACAGACGGAATATAAAAAACTAATAAAACTAGGTGATGCTTAACCAGATGCACTTAACAGCCATATTCTGAGTGAAAATTCTGCTTGGTTGACTGGGTTTTAAGTTTTCCATATTTCATATTTTCTGATTTCTCCCTATGCCACAGCAGTGGTATTATTTATTTTATGCGATATTTATATGTTGATATTATTTATGGAATAAATATTTGCATCTTGAATTCATTTTTGTTTAAGAAAAAAGGCTGCCTCAGCAGGTTCACTGGATGGTTATTACAAAATAACAGCTATCAAACTTTTTTTCTTTTTTTTTTTGCTGTAAAGAACCCTGATTTCTACAGATTAAAACAGTACAAAGGTGGGTAGGATTGTCATTGTCAATATTATTGTAATTATCATTATTTCTAGGAAGTGATTTTACAGCTCGGAGCATATCTTAAACACAAACTACCAAGCACTTAACTGTTGACCGATTTACCAGTGATGCTGAGCTCTGTTATTAGAAGTTTTTCATACAGGCTAAGACAGGTCTAATGGGCAGAGGATCAAAGTGACTCCTGAATTCACTGACAGAGCTGCCAAAGCTGCCAAACCAAAGCAAGAAGCAATGGATCGCTGGCTGTGAGTGTTGCCAGCATGATATTTCATTCTGAAGTAACGGCTGTCAGCCTGTTAATCATGTTGATGACTTCTCTGTAGCCTTATTAGTGTTTGCTTAATATTGAAATATCAGGTTCCAGCCACTTGACTTGACTGATTTCAATGGCTGTGATAGGAAATATCATCTATTTATTGTTTCGTGACATTTTGAGCTTCCTGTTGCAGAGGGGAATACCGAGGCTGCCACGTAACCTGTAGCAACTGGGCACTGAAATATTATGAGAATAAATTACATTTATTAATGAGCAGCAACTACAATTTACAGTGCCACCATACCTTTCTGTTTCACTCATGTGATTGAAATGATATTCATTCTTCAGCATCCTGCTCTACATTGCCAGGAACAACCAGAGAACAAACATTCATACTGTTCCTGAAATGTGGTCATATATATTTCTAGCTCTGGGCTGGTACAGTAGAATCCATCCCAAATCAGCCTTTTTTTAAACAACATGAACACAAGGATATAATATTCAAATTCAAGCTGACATGCACAAAATGTTTTACTTGGATTTTATGCCTGAAAATTTGTCTGGTGTTTCTTGTAGAAAACTGCAGGTTTTGAAAATGGGATTTCCTGGAAAGAAAAATATTCTGCTAGAGATTCCACCACCTGCCTCATGATGGCTAAGTTACAGGCAACAGATTTTATTTTATGGATAGTATTATTGAAGCTGCTTTAGAAAATGAACATTTTTGTCATGTTAAATGGAGTAAATTTTCATTGATATAATTCTGTGAAATGGGGATAGTTCTGCACTACGTGATTTTTTTTCTAGACAGAAATAAAATAAAAGCCTGCCTGGCTTACACCAGATTGTTTATGTCCTTGAGTGACAAAGTAAAATGACATCTGGCAAGAATTTCAGAAAACTGGGCTGATCCTGTGCCTCAGAGACGTGTGATTTATGTGGGGAAGCGAGGAGTGAGGGGTCTGTGTGAGGTAGGAGCATTCAGAGGAAATATGAAAGACCAGACTGCTTGCATTCATTAAAGAGCTCATGGGGCCTTCCACGGATAGAAATCGTTCCTCTGAACTGTAGTGTAAGTCCTTTCATCAAACACTGTATCTTAATTATCAAATTACTGGAAGATGATCTAATTACCATCTGCTAATGTGCGTGCCCTCCTACACGGACACAGCAGACACCGTTTTCGGTTAGAGGTTATTGCTAAGCGTTGTTAAACAGCCACCATGTTGCATTCCTATAAACACAGAGTTTCCAAAAGGTGGCATTCCATGAAAGGGAAAACTGTTAAATAAACCCAGGTTACTGGGTTCTATTAGTCTGATGGGAATAAAGCAGCAAAATATATGTCAGTAGATCAACAATTTTCCATGATTAAAATATGGCTCATGGGAACAAATGGCTCATAAAGCCATTGAAAAGATTTCTTGAAGCATCTGAATGTTGAATACGGCGCTGGACCCACCTGCTTAGCAAAATAGCTTTCACTGTGGTCTGCTTTATGCTTATGAATTTTGGATGAAAGGACTTTAAAATCCTTAATGTTCTCTTCCTGCATCCACAAAAGCCAATACTACATTTCTCTTAGCTGCAGTTGCATAGAAATAGGCTCTAACTGGTTACATCTTGGAACTTCCCAGCAAAATACAAGACTGAGAAGTGAAATGCCTAGCAAGGAGAGTGAGGTCAGAGATGTAACCAAGGATTCTTGGCTCTAAGCACTAGCCACACAGCCCAGAGGATGTTGTTTTGGTGGTCTCAAAGCAGTGTGTCTGACACCCGGATAGTACCCAGGACTGCTCAGGCTCAGACTGTGGTATGTTCCAGGTAACACCTGGCTTCACTGCAGCATATCTATTTTTGCTGTGTGAAAGAGCTAAATTTGTTTACTCAACAAGCAGATTTAGTGGAAAATATATTAGACATGGCTTTCACTTCTGATCAATGACGTGACAGCTCCTTAAGCAGAATCCTGCCCACCTAGTTGCCTTTCTGTTTGAAGGAACTTGCCAATCACTATTAAGGTTTCTTAATGAGTTTATCTTGAAAAATCAGCTGCTGTGCTGCAGATGCCCATCCATCAATTTGCTTCCATGCATTCCACTGGGAACTTTGCCTGTACAGTTATTTATCTGTTAGGGCAGTAAAACTGTCCCAACTCCTCATATATTCTGATGGGCTTTTAAGAGAGCATAATTTAGAATTATAGAGCTATAAAGCCCTCTTCCTTCATTATTCCATAAGCAGATCCTAAATTGTTGCTACATATTCTTTCTTATTTGTAGATCTCAAACGTGTCCTTTCTGTTTTACCCACCTGTGCATGTTGTTCTGGCCTTTGTTAATAAAGGGGCCAGGGGCCTTATTCAGAAAAGAAATTTATTTCAGCGGACAAAGACGAAGCAAGATTATACCCTATATTTAACACTGGAGAATCTCTATAGGCATGGAGTGAAGGGCAAATGTAGTGAACATGAAAAAAGGTGAAAAATGTGAACAAAGTTTCAGCCAGAAAGCTTTTAAGCTGACACCAGGGACTTCACTATTTGGCCAAGGCGTTTCTTTTGTGTGGTTCTTTTGCTGTGTTTAAGGCATTTGTAACATCTTTCCTATGTGGATTCCCTGGTGTTCAGTGAGGATTACAGTTGTCCCCTCTTGAATGGCACTAACAGCATTTCTTTAAGGTACCTCACTAATCATTTCCCTGAAACTTAGCAAAATCTAAATATTTGATGTTTCTACTTCTCTGTCAAAAGAGAGTAGTGGGCAAAAAAGCGTAGAGCAAAGTTGCAGAATGCCCGTAGAAAACAGTCTAAAAAGAATTGAAAATAATATACAGAACCTCACTATTTGACCTTGCAGTCCGTATGGCTAATTTATAAAGATGTGCAATCAATTAATTAGGTTCTGTAGACCTTAATCAAGTGTATCCTATGAATGATTCTGGTTTAAGTGCAGTTCAGGGTTCTGCAGACCTGTCACTGCATCTAAATGACCAATCTTTTCCTGTGAGCACTGCACAAACTGAATGAAAGGTGCCATTGTGACGTGTAATTTTGGAGTAGTGGAGACACGACCCTAGAGTGAGGTGATTCATAATCACCTGAGAGATGGACTCTAGTTCTCAACACCCAAACACATGTACAAAGGGTGGGGAAAAAGGGCATCCAAAAAATATTAACCATACAAAAATCACCTCACTAAGGAGACATAAAGCCTATGCAACACTTATAGAAAAGGAAAAGAAATAAATAAAATAATGCAGCAGATGATAGTCACATAGACCTCCCTGCTTTTTTCCTCATGAAGAGAAACAAATGGAAACTAGTGAAAATTATTATGCAAATAGGTGGGAAGAAATGCTTTTTAAGATGAATAATAATTCATCTTTAAAAATTGCATAATAATTCATCTTAAAAATTAATAAATAGACATGATTGAGATGAAGTGTAAAGGAGGATTCAGAAATTAGACATTTATATGAACAATAAACACAAAACCTGAAGTTACAGTAGTCAGTGCTTATTGGATTATTGTAATTCAATGTCATGCATCAACCACAGATGCTAAATTTAAACTCATCTGTATCATACTATCTACCGTAACAAAACAACGCTCAAATGTCACTGAATCCTTCACTTAATGGACCTTAGAAGGCCTGGAAAGAATTATAATTGATAAACCTACAGAAAAAAAAATATTACAGGCAACAAGAAGATTTGGGACAAACAGCCTGTACCAGTATCAAAGCCAAGTAAAAATTTCTGCAATTGCTTCACGCCCATGGAAGCAGTAACTAAGTTGGAAGGGTCTTTCATGTCCTGAGTTGATTAAAAGTTGAAGGGACTCAAGAAAATCATACTACACATAACCACAAGGCTTCTTCTCAGGAGGGAACACCTTCCTAGAGAAACAATTTGTGTGGCAATTAACATTTTGCTATCAAATGGAAAGGTTATGCTGTAACACATTACTTCCTAGGGGAGAAAAAGGCAAAAGGAACTAGACAGTTTGTCCCTGTTTTATTTTTGGACCAGGTATAATTTTGCTTTGTGTTACTACAACTACCTGCAGGCTTAGATAGAAGGACATGGGCAAAGGTGTGGGTTTTTTCCTGTCTCAGGGAAATAGTTACCATCTATAATCAGAGATGACAAACTGGGCTATATGGACCCCATGACTGTTTTGTAGTTGCAGCTTCTATGTGCAAATAACACTTGAGATGTTTCTCAAACTGCTGGCTGAATTAATTTCCCCAAAAATCAAAACCATGCAGGGGGAATAAATCCAAGTGCCCTATCTCTACACACACCTCTGCACCTCAACCAGCACCGGGGACGTGCTGTGTCTCTCACTGCTTTGCAATGGCAATGATGTAATCATTGGCAATTTCACTCAATGTGTACGTACTGCGGATGGGAATCAATTAAAATGCTGTATTCAGGACAACAGAATGTTTGCTTGGAATGCTTGGGTTTTTTTTGTATTTATTAAATAGTATAACTAGTGAAAGAAACTGCTCCTAACAGCCTTCACAGTAGTTTAAAACTTACTGAGCACAACCAGACAAGTGTTTAGCTATCTGGAGGAGAAAGCTTGAGCAATGGGCTGGAAAAGCAAGGTCTTCTAAAATATGCCCATTTTTAAGATTTAGTTTCAGTCTTTTCTTCCCCCCTTCCCTGTCAAGTAATTAAAGTTCTTGACTTGTTTCAAAATGGCTCAGATTAAATTTCATTTTGCTAAGCACCTCAATTTTTCAGCTAGGGAAAAAAAGACGACCATTAGGAATTTGCATTATCCATTACAGCCTCCTTCATGATCTGAAATTTATATGGGAAATGCTAATTGGACGTTCATCATCATAAAGATAATGATTTCTGTAGTCTTTGCTGTGATAATTAAGATGAAAGATGAAAATGATGCAGAGCAAATGTTGTATTCTTTATTTGCTGTGAATGGAGAATGGAAAATTAATTCTGCCCTTGTGTGCAGGGTAGAGGTGCCAGGCAGGGCTGGAGGGGGACATGTGCAAGAAATTGTTTTGTCTAAGACATCTGAATTTGCTTAAGGGAGAGATGGTCCTGCTGATTTTCTTCCAATGCCCAGATGAAGAAGGCTGATACTGATACTCCTCCTCCTACTGGGAGCTGTCCTCAAGACAGATGTAGCTGATGAGATTTTGTTCGTTATGCTTCAGTGCCCTGCGGGTAGGAGCTTCCCCTCTATTGCTTTTTGAACAATGTATATTCCCAGGTCCCAAAGGGACAGAGGCAACTTCCATGGTGCAGTGTTGTCAGTGCCCGCAGTGACGGAGGCAGGCTGCCGGGGTTAACTGGCCAGAATAGTCATCACCATATCTACAGGCATCTGCTTTTGAGAATAAAACCAAAACAAAAATAAGAGTTTTGCACAAAAGTCCTTCTTTTATATTTGTTCTACTCTTCTGTAGTCTCTCAAAAGAGGTTTGGTGACACTGTAGGGCAGTAGCTAGAGCCCCAAAAGCAGTCATGTTGAATCCAAGATTGAGATGGTTGATATTGTCATTTTTTTGTGAAATGAATGAACTTGAATTGTTAGCCAGAAGTCTTTGCTAAACCCACACAGGACCCAAGGGAATCAAACACCTCTGATTGTTGGTTCAGAACAGCAGTGTGACTAACGACAGGCATCCCTTACCAGGGACTTGACGTTTGTCACATGAGCTTTCCCTTTTTAAACTATAATTTTCTTGTGAACACTGATTTATGACTATGGAACTATGATTTGAAACATCCTGTGTGTGGACCAAAACCATTTCCATCGCCACTGAACCGGACACTCTCATGCAGCACTCCCCAGGAGCTGGGAATGCTGGATGTCTGATCATGCTTAATGAAAACACTCCCCATCACCGGCGACGCTGCAGCAGTACCTGAAGGCTCCCACTGCAGTACGAAGCATCATAGAAGACACAGTCTATCTTCTGAAAAGTTTGCCTGTTAGCATGTGGCAATACGCAGTGAATAAGTAACAAATGGTAGAAGAATGAAGGACAAAAAAGGCAGCAGTAATAGTGTCAGATAGTTAGAGGCCCATGATGTGTACTATTTAAGTGTTTTTGAGCAAGAACGAAGAGAATACTTTTACAGATTAAAGTCAGTATCTGCAGAACGTGCACTTAGAGAATGTGCAGAGCCACACATTTGGTTTGGTCAGTCTTTCTGTGATAAGCCTTTTGATTAAAAAAGCCTCACAAATCACCTCCAGTACTGGAAATATGAGCACAAATATCGGCACAGATTGGAGCAGTGAGGTTATGAGAGCTTTAAAATGATCTGAGGACTGGAGCACCTTACTGATGAGGCCAGGCTGAGAGAGTTGGGGTTGTTCAGCCTGGAGAAGAGAAGGCTCCTGGGAGACTTTCTTGTGGTCTTTCAGTGCTTCAAAGGGCCTGTCAGCAAGATGGGGACAGACTTTTTAGCAGGGCCTGTCGGGATAGGACAAAGGGTGGTGGTTTTAAACTAAAAGAGGGAGATTCAGAACGGAAAGGAGGATGAAATGTCTTGCAATGAAACACTGGAACCAAGCAAAGGATTCTATTCTGTTCTCTTCTATTCCCTGTCAATCCATCTCCTCTACCCCTAAATGGGGTGTATAATGTTTGGTGAATAGAAACCTGTTCTTCAGTCCTAGTTTTGGAGAGTGAGACCTGCAGATACAGATACTGTTCAGTACTTCACCAAACCCTTTTATGCATGCCCATAAACATCAATTGCAAGACAGGCAGAAAGAAGGACTCCTGAATTTTACTCCAAGCACATTGTGTGTATCTTAGCAGATGCAGTTAGGAGACTGTCCCTTTTGCCATTCTGAATGGAAAAATCCCTGAGAAGAGGCAATTCAATTAGTGCTACAACTTGGTTTAATAGTCACTGTATCGAAGCCATTTCAGGAGCATCCCACCAGTTTATGAGGCCATAATCTGGTTCCCAAAAGGAAGAACTATGAGGACAAGTAAGACAGTGAAATGGGAGCACTCTTCCTGTTGTGAAAAACTTCACATGGGGTTGTGCAAATAATTGACTTCTTGGGTTTGCTTGATGAACCAGGGCAAAAAATACAAGCAGGGCAGCAGCAGTGAGAAAAGAAAACCAATTAATTTGCTTGCCAATCCAATTGGATCAACACAGAGTGAGGGAAAAGGGGGTAAAAGTTCAAAACAATCCCTTCTTTTGGAGGTATTTCACACTGTAGAAAAGACTAGACTAGGGTATGGCATGAGTGGTTAGGAAGTCCATCTCAGATGTGAGCCCTTTGAGCAGCTTTATCTCTGCCAATGGGTGTTCACATATCTACAGCACAAGGAAACAACTTAAAGAACAAGAAAATCAAATTCCTCTGTGTCTTGAACAAAGACACCACCAGCTTCTGGGTTTTGCAAAGCTGGCACTGAAACAGTTTCCATGTTTGGAGGATGATTTCTGTGAGCAGCTTTACTTACCCAAACTGGTTTTTGCTTGAAAAAAGCATTTCTACCACATTTCATGGACATAGTAGTAAATAATAGGGTAGAAAACTGGAGATCATTATTTTTCTTCCTGAATTTAAGCATTTCCTAGATTAGGCCTGTATTTAAAGGGAACTGGAAATTGAGGTCACAAGAGGTACCTTTTTCAGAAAGTCCTTAGGTGATTTGAATGTTTTACTTCAAAGATCTCATCTGGAAATACACCAATTTGGCCATAATAAGGCACCTGGCTTGAACTTTTGAAGTAAGATTCCTATAAATTCCTTCATCAACCCGACCTTTCTTTTTCAGTTTGCTAATGCTCAAAGTTACACTCTCTTCAACTTTCATTTACAATTCAATCTCATCCTTATTATTTCCAAGGGAGTATTTTTGGAACCCAGACATTAGAAGAATGGAAAAAGGTCCCACAAAAATTCCATTATCAAATGTTTGATATTTCAGTACAGCAGAGATCCATAAAATAACACGTAGTTTCAAAGCCTCTGGCTGTGTGATCTCAGCCTTTGATTTCCTCAGCTCTACCACATTTAGTCATCTTAAGATTTGGTCTGCACTGGAATGGAAAATTTTGAATTTCATGATCAGGCACATCAGGGAGGAGCTCTTCTTAAATCAGTATGTACCTACCCACCCATGCACTCGCCCACCCACGTGCACACACACAAGGTAGCTGCTGCTTTTAATCTGCATAACTGCAATTTTGGGATTATGCGCTGGTCAATTCCTATTGATGAACTAATTTTCTGCTATTATGAGGCTATGTATATTGATCTGGAAATAACCAACAAATCTAAGAGTATTTATTTGGAACCCAAGAATGTGAGAAGTCTGCTTTGCAGATAACAAGAAGTAATTTATCCTGCTGAGTGCCTTCTTAAAAGTAATCTATAATGTCACTGGGATGAAGAATTACATCATTCTGTAAGGATCCTCCTGAAGTGGTATGATTCATTGGGGCTGCTCATTTGGGTGGTATGGCACAGCACTCTTCAGGTCTTAGGATGGAGCTTACAAAAGGTTTGTTCCCAGTCTACACTTGACATATACCAGACCACTTTATCAAATTCAGTATGGCTTTTTTTTTTTTTTTTTTTCCCTAGAATAACAGTTAGCTAACAAAAGAGAGTTGATTGAATTAGCATGTGAGGAGACACAAACACAGATCTTTGATCTCACCGTTTGCTCAACAGAAACGGGGAATCTTGTATATTAAGGTAGTGCCTACTGACAATTACACCGTGGATAGATTCACACATAGGTTCATTTTCACACACGTCCCCATAGCAGGGGTTACTAGTAGACTTAAGGAGAAAGGCAGAGAGGAAGTGACAGTGCTTTACATGGACCTGGCTGCAAAATAGATTGCAAGTGGGCAAGTGGGGGATTTTGAAGAGATTGAATGATACTGCAGAATAAGATACAATATAAAATCCTTAACGTGTCAGGAATTTTTCACAATGCTTATTGTAAAGACAGTTTCTCTTCTGGGAAAACTCATACCCTTGGAAGCATTTCTAACAGTATCAAGAACATTTTTTCTTAAGCAGTACTGTCTTGCAGCATACGTTCATAAGACCTTGTAAGATAACCAGGTTCAGACAGGCAGTATTTGACTGAGGAGACCCAGAAAGAATGTTTACAGCTGATGGATGTTAGAAATCCGTAGCTTGCATTTTCCTCCTGACACAGAACCAGCTGTGTGGTAGAAAAGATGTCATACCTCAGCAGGATCCACAAGTGTGTCTGTGGAACTAAGAAATTATTTTGAAAGAGGCTGAAGGAAGAGAAGACAACTGGAAAATGGAAATCTGGGTGGCAAAAGATACTGGTGTGCAGAGGCTAGATTCTGCTAGCTCCAGACAAAGGTTAGTGTTCAGCCTTTGTCAAAATCAGATTGCTGGCTCATAAGAAGGAAGTTTGTTCTCCATTTCCCTCTCAGTAATACTTGAGATCAGCACTCCCATCTAATTAGCTAATTGCTTTTTTTCATCATAATAAAATATGCATTGTCCAAAGACAGGCTTTACTGGCAAAGAAAGGAAGAATGGGCTTATTCCTCAAATTTCCTATGAAAGCATTATAAAGAAAGTGTATAGTTTTATTATTTATTTATATGCTTATTGCCAAGCTAAAATAATGAAACAAACCTTTACTTGGATGTGAACTGGGAAAAAAATATGCCTTTTCTTTTTTGCAAATCTTTACATTCTCATGTCGAGTGTTTTTCTGCTTTTCTGTTTTCTTATATCGCTATTCTCAAGCTCAGAAAGTGCCTCCTTTACTTCCCTAAAGTCTGTGCATTCCTTCTAAGAAAACAACATTACTCAGCAGCACTTTCATTTCAACTACTGTAATTTCTGCCAAGACTGTTCAGTTTTGCTAAGCGTAACCACCATGGTCACCCTGCAGGTAGAAAGCATGACCTGAGGCAGGGAGCTGCCTTTGATGCCTCCAAGCTGCTCTGACCCAGACACCATTGGGAAGACGATCCCCTAGGTAATCAGGCTGCACTTTAACCTGGCTGACCTAGAAACCAGGACCAATGGAAGTCCACCTACTCTCATCTCTCCATGACTAAACAGGTGATGTCTACTGGAGTTCCCAGTAAGCAATGTTAGTTCTTGGTACAGGGAGGATCATGTCACAGGCTGCAAATTATTTACACTGGAAATTCCTGTCCTTTTCAGGCAGTATCTTCTGCTTCACTGAGCAGACAGTAGTATTCGCCATGGTTCAGAAACCCAAAACATTATCTATTCCTCTCTCAAAGTCATTGGAAGTAACTGCAATCTAAGATATTTGTCAGTCTTTGAGTGTCTAAATCTGTCACTTTGATGTAAATTATATTCCTGTGGTTAAGGAAATGTTCAGAATACATCCCTAAAGTAACAAGGCAACTTCCAAGCTCAGCTTTGGCAGAATATATCATACTATTCAGATTTCATACTCATATTAGCCAGCATTCCCCTTAGGTCTGCACATAGCTTATATGGCCTTCACCACTTTAGCATTTCAGTACTATAAAATATAATATGCATAACTTTAATGGTTAACTTCCTGACTAGAGAATTAATGGAAATACCAGATAGAGTGAGATTAATAGTTCCTACAGGCTGAATTGTTTGAGTGACTCTAAACATGACATAGAGCTGGCTGCCAATTCAGATTCAGCCTGGGTGAATGGTTTCCAAAGTTCACAGAATCACAGAATTTCCTAGATAGGGAAAGACCTTTAAGATCATCTAGTCCAGTCATTACTAACACTGAGAAGACCTTGATTAAACCATATTCCTCAGCATTATATCTATGTGACTCTTAAATATCTCCAGGGATGGGAACTCAACAACTTCCCTGGGCAAGCCATTCCAGTGTCTGATAACCCTTTCATTAAAGAAATTCTTCCTCATACTGAATCTAAACTTCCCTTGGTGCAACTTAAGGCCATTTCCTCTTGTTCTATCACTTGTTACTTGGGAGAACAGATTAACCCCCACCTCTCTACAACTTCCTTTCAGGGAAAACTTCCTTTCAGGGAAAACTTCCTTTCAGGTAATTGTAGAGAGCATTGGGGCCTCCCCTGAGACTCCTTTTCTTCAAGCTAAACAACCTCAACTCTCTCAGCCACTCCTCATAAGACTTGTGCCATAGGCCATTGATGAGCTTTGTTGCCCTTCTTTGGAGACACTCTAGTTCCTCAGTGTCCTTTTCGTAGTGAGGGTCCCAAAACTGAACACAGTACTCGAGATGTGGCCTCACCAGTGCTGAGTACAGGGCTAGAATCACTTTCCTGGTCCTACTGGCCACACCATTGCTGATCCAGGCCAGGATGCTGTTGGCCTTCTTGGCCACCTGGGCATTCTGCTGGCTCATGTTCAGCTGGTTGTCAGTCAACACCCCCAGGTCTCTCTCTGCTGAGAAGCTTTCCAGCTGCTCATCCCCCAGCCTGTAGCGCTGCTGGGGGTTGTTGCAGCCAAAGTGCAGAACCCAGCATTTGGCCTTATTGAAATTCCTTTGACAAGCAAGGAACAGGACTAGCTGCTGCGGAAGCTACAGGGAGGAAAAGTCAAAAGGTTACCGGGAGTTGGCATGAAGGCGCTGTGCTTCAGCAAAAGAGGCTGCAGGGAGTTTCAAAAGAAACTCAGAATTATGGTGTGTATGGCAGATTCAGAGATGACCTTTTGGGCTGCAGTAGCGAGGTGTCGTATGAGCCCCCTCTGAGATGTGCCAGCTGTGCATGGCTGGGTGCACCAAGGGGCTCTGCAGATCAACTTGAGGGGCACAAGCAGAGTGGTGTGTGGGGAGCTGGTACAAAACCTTCCCAACGTGTTGCTGGCTTACTGCCATCGATATGAAATCCTTGACTTTCTGCTCACAATATACACTCAGGATAAAATTTATGAACACCTTGCTGAAGAAAGAGTCCCTGATGCCCACGCAAGCTGTATGTTTCTGTTGGCATCTCGTTTTCTTTCAGTGCTTAATCCCTCCTCACCTCCCCTCACTGTTTGTCTGCGGAGTCTTGTCAGCAGATGAAAGAATATGGATTCTAAGAGTTTAAATTAAGCAGAGCATTTACATTTTGGTAGTTTAAGGTTGGCGTTTTTTGCTGGTTTTTGTTGTTTGTTTGTTTTTTAGTGAGATGTTTTCATCTCTAGGATTTTAGTTTATAAAATGCAAGGTTTTTAGCATAAATTGAGGAAGGATGAAATGTTTGTTGACAAAACCACACAGTGAAATCGGGGATTGTAAGAGTTAGTTTAACATTTATACTTACATATTTTTCATGTGTGTTTGTATATTCAGTTCCAGAGATATATATATAGCCTTCATGCTTGTCATCATGCAAATTGTGCCATTATCAATTAAAAAAAAAAAAAAAAAGGAAAATATAATTATTTTCCGTAAAAAAATTTATTTGTGTAATTTTGCAGATCCCAGTAAGTTCAAACCCATATAATGAAGTAAATTTTTTCACCTCTACTTGGAAAAGAAAACCTCAGAGAGGATCTTAGGAACTTCAGTGCTGCCTTCAAGTTTGCCAGGAACTTAAAACGAGTATGTAGAGGCAAGTAGCTGTATCTGCTCAAAAATCACTGTGCTCTGAGTGAGGCTGTGTTGGGTGAGGGCTTAGCTGCGTCCACTTCATGCTGGGATGCTCTTGGCTTTCCTCAGGCACTCGGGAGCTGTGGATGGACACTGCCATTTGGCAAGCCACGGGAATTACTCAGACACAAAGAGTGTGTTTTTCTTCCGAACTAACTGTGAGGGAAGCCTGATGTATAGTACATGTTTTGGGAAATGCACAGAGAGATGGAGGAAAGACAGGCACAACACTGGGGCTGTGTACAGAGGGATGTGCAGAAGTTGTGAGGTGGAAAATCAGCCTTACAGCTGGCTACTCCCAACCTCAATGACGTGTGCAGACGGAATGGAGTTGGCTCCACAAGTATTGTATTTTTCTAATTTCACGCTGACAGTAACAGGAACTTGAGCTCGCTGATAACCATAGCTTCCTAATGAAAATCTGCATACAGAAATGAAAACAATTCTTTTTTTTTTCAATATTATTCTGAGCTTATTAAAAGTTTGCCCAACCAACAAGCAGGTGTTTGAGTTAGCTTGGTGTCCCAGAGATGTCATGAAGATTCTCTACAGAGATAAGTTCCTTTTTCCATAGATGAGATGGTAGGACTGGAAACTAAAATACTTCTTCTGAAATGTTCACCCAGCTCTGGTTGAGGCAGGTTCTATAAGGAAGGCTTGCACTGCTTCCCTTATGTAAGTAGTAGTCTTTATCTCCACCTAGGACTGTCAACCCTTATTCTCCATAAATGTTATATGAACTTAAAAAAGAATTTTTAAATTATTTATTTATTATTTATTTACACATTTGTATATTTTCCATCCCATGAGAATGACCTTTGAATACCAGATCAAAACACCACAGCACACTGGAACATGTTGGGGCTGAAGTTGTGAATAGGCTTCAGAGAGATGACGAAGTTTCTTATTTATATAGATCCTTTCATTACATCAATTGATGAATTTTTTATACGGTTGATACTGATTTATACAAAATTATGGGCTTTGAGCTTATTGTGACCACACAAGAATGAGATGTTTCTGTCATAATAAGGTTTCAGGAAAATTTTAGCTTAGTGCTGAGTAACAGTCTAAAAAGCAATCTAGTTGTTAGGGCCAATTAATGAAGATACAGAGAAAGAGCAACAGAGCATCAGAAACCCATGCTGCAGTGGTATTCCCCTCATCTCAAAAAGGATATAATAGACCTGGAAAAGATTCAGAAAAAGGTCAGGAATTGTTTTCACATGAGGAGAGACCAAGAGCTTGGAAAGGGCCTGACTTGAGACAGAATGTGTCAGAGGTCTATCAAACCACAAGTGTCACAGAAGTGGTAAATGCTGGCCAGTTGTTCGCTGTGTCTTCCAAGAGAGGATCTAAAGGACTTACCAGCTGGCAGGCTCCAAACTCTCTAATGGAAGTGATTCTTCATGTGATGTAGATGTAAACTCTGGAACTCCTTCCCTGGCGTGCTGCAGATACTAAAACTTTATACAGATGTGAGAAACAATCTTCCTGTATTCCCTCCATGACTTTGGACACTGTACAAAAGGCTGCGCAGTGAGGTGATAGCTCCTAGTTAGCCTGCCGGAGTGATATCTCTGGAGCAGCAAGAACTGAGTAGTAAAAAACAACATAAAAACTCCAAATTCTGTCAGGTAACACTTCCTTTTAAAAAGGACTGAAAGCAGCCAAAGCAGATTGTCTGACCTATGCAACTCACAGTGGTGCTGAGTTCAAGGATGCGGCTCAGACACAACTGATCTCACAAATGGTGGTCAAGGAAGGACAGGAATGGGGTGAATTCTTCATAGCAATTGCTTCAAACACCACACCTTAAGCAATGAGAGCTTTACCTCTGAGGCTACTGACACTAGATCAGGTCCTTGGAAAAAAACCCCAAACCAACAAACATTTTATTTTGTGAATTATTACAGCTGAGGAATGAATCCCTGTTGCTGTCTTGAGCAAGCTGGGTCTGACTAATGTCTGCAGCTACAAGGAAGGAATGTTTTGTAATCTATAGTCTCTCTCAGAAGATACGATTCCATCCACATAGTAAATCACAGCAAACATCACTTCTTGTCTAAGTTTGAGATTAAGGCAATGAAAATTTCCCTTTCTTAATGCTATTGTTCTTTGTTCATCTGTCTTCAAACAAACAAGAAAGCAAAACCAAATAAAAATGAAGCAAAATAAAATACCTTTCCAGGACAATCTTCTCCACACCAATACAGTAGTTCACAAGTTCCTTTTTCTAGTATATTGAATACAGTGAAACTTTACATGGAGAAACTTTATACAAGAAATCTGTGACAAATTAAGATGCGATGGTTGTTGCTATCAGACCATTCTGAGGCAAGGATGAAGAGACTGAAATTTTACTGTTCAGAAACCAGGAGCTCTTTCTTTAGCAGTTGCACAAGAGCATCTTGAGTTGCACAACGCAGCAGAGTGACGATAGAAGCGGGTTCCAGACAGACAGGGTGGCAGTGAGGGGCCCTGCCCTGTCCTTGCTCTTGTCACCTCAGCCTGCTTCAGTTGAGGGGCTCCCTCATGAATTCCTGCCATCTTTCTTCAGGTGTGAGGAATTGTTTATTGCTTAGCCTTCTGTGGTGTGCTTACAATCCAGAGTATATTAAACTTTCCACAGCAAATAAAATCAAATTGTTTCTCTCTGAAGAGCAAACCCAATGCACTGCTGTGAGGAATCATTTTTGCTACCATGAAGCCAGCTTTCTGACTGTTTTTCTTTAAATTGTGCACAGCAAACCGCTCTGCTGATCTGCAGCAGTGTTTGTCCTTACCCACACTCAATCCCCTTTCCTTAAATTTGATCATCAGGTCAGGGAGGGGATCCTGCCCCTCTGCTCCGCTCTGGGGAGACCCCCCTGCAGTGCTGGGTCCAGCTCTGGAGTCCTCAGCACAGGAGAGACAGGGACCTGTTGGAGCGGGGCCAGAGGAGGCCACAGCCATGATGGGAGGGCTGGAACCCCTCTGCTGGGAGGCCAGGCTGAGAGAGCTGGGGCTGTTCAGCCTGGAGAAGAGAAGGCTCTGGGGAGACCTTCTTGTGGCTTTTCAGTGCTTCAAGGGGCCTGTCAGAAAGATGGGCACAGACTTTTTATCAGGGCCTGTTGGGACAGGACAAAGGGTGGTGGTTTTACACTAGAAGAGAGAGATTCATACTGGAGAGAAGGAAGAGACTTTTGACGCTGAGGGTGGTGAGACCCTGGGGCAGGTTGCCCAGAGAGACTGTAGCAACCCCATCCCTGGAAAGATGTTGGTGAGGTGGCAGGTGAGGTTGGCTGGGACTCTGCTAAGCAACCTGCTCTATTTGCAGATGTCCCTGCAGGGGGGCTGGACTAGATGAGCTTTAAAGGTCCATTCCCACCCAAACCATTCCATGATTCAATGATTCATTCTATGAAATGTTCCCACCTCCTGTGATTACTGGTGCAAGACTTTTTGTCACAGTAACAAGGGAAAAACTAGACCAGACTTATTGACAGCATTTTAACTGTAGCACTTCCTAAAACAGGTACATCTCACTTAGGTGAAGCCTATTTGTGTTTCATGTGACACTAGCCATGGTGGAGTAGTACCAATGACAGGAATGGTGTAACAAGTTAAGATTGAGTTCCCTAGACAGACACCTTCTGAGAGTACACTGCTGTTCTGCTCCCCTTGAACAGACCTACACCCTAACTCTGAAACTGCTCACACCTTGATATATACAGTGGATTTCTTCAATAAAATCACATTTATTCCTGAAGGCCTCTGGACTTCTCAAGTAATGAATGTTTCTGCCTCACTGTTGAACCTGGAGGTCTTACTGAAGCTGAGGTCACCTTTTCCTTTATATATACCTACAGACCTATATGTGTGGGTTTGTGGTTTACAATGATAAAGAAGACTATAATTAGAGGGGGACTGTCTTATGATAGAATCTACCACTAGTTAGAAAAACACAAGTCTGAGATGCTCAACCCCCTCTGCTCACTAGAACAGAAGCAACAAACTTCAAACGGAGTGCAAGCTGGGATCAGCGACTCTAACATAATCTAATTATGCTAATTAGTTTGTGAATTAGAGCAAAAAGGTGACTGGTATCCATGGAAGGGAAGATGTTAGCAAAGAGAGAGGTGAGAACGTTGTTAGCCTTGTGGGGGAGAAAGAGAAAGAAAGATAATTATCACCTAAGGAGGCGGGTTATGGGAAAAATTGCAATGTATACTAGACAGTCATATATTTAAAACCAGGAGCTACACAAAATATTTATAGTCAAACCAGCTGAAGGGAAACAAAGGTACAAAGACATGAAGGAACTCACTTTTTTTCCTGTATCTTTCTCTGCTATAGTTTTCTGTGGCAAATTGCCCCTCTCACAGATCCTGTTGCACATCAATTCTGTAACAGAGAAAAAAAGTGTGGCTTAATGAGGTGAGGCAGCTTAACTCTGGCTGCCCTGGGAATAAATCAGCACCAGAGTTAGGAGCTGTGCCCTCCCTCACCCCAGTGAATCTCACTGACAGAACTCCCCACTCTTGCTGGGAGCTGAAGCTGGATCCCAGCTGAAGTTTGTTTTCTTCTTCCCTGTTATTATGTGTGTCTGAAAATGTTGTTTTATTACGCAGCTTTGCTTCGAAGAGAGAATAAAAAGTTGAAATAAAGGTTGAAGAATAAAATCCACCTCTGAACCTTGGAGCAGCATGGAAATGAAAGCTGTCATGAAGAATGTCTGTCTTTTAAATTACTCATCCATCACTCATCTTGGGCAATAAGCAACCAGCTAGGTCTGGTGTTAGCGGGTTCACTCTCTAGAGGAAAACGGTTTACGCAGGGTGGGAGTTTATATCTCCCATTTATTGACTGTCTGAATGTGTAATAAAAGATAGCCCAAGTCAGAGTCAGGTCATTAGCATCTGTTAATATGGGAGGATTTCACTATTTGACATATCCTGGCCAGAAGATGGGATGGAAAACCGGAGCTGCTGCTGGAGCACGAGCGAAAAAGATAAATTAAAAATGACATCTACCCTAACCCTCATTACATTATTAAAGCTCTTTCCATCTGATCTCAAATGCCATGTGGATGGGTCAATTTGCAGATTGCCGTGGACATCCTAATGTTCATGTAGGCACTTCAAGACAAGCTGTCATAAATAGTTAAGTTGCCCTGGGAGCAGCGCCAAAATGCATTTGGGTGATGGCTGCAGAGATGCCTGCTAAAAAGCAAACAGCACATTAGCAACCCTCAGAGTTATTGTGCAAATGGAGTGTGAAAAACCGGTCCATTGCTCTGCACTATAACTTTTTGTCTCCCTGATAATGATTAAGAGAAGCTTTGCTTGATTTGATGGTGGGTGGAAAGAAGGGCGTGAAAAATGAAAAAAACCCTCCTTTGGATGTTTCACTTGACCTTCAGGAAACTCTAAGGGAGGTTTGTGTGATCTACACACAGAGGAATTAACTGGCTTTGTTTGTTCTAAAACCTGGAGCTGAATTTAGAAGCCCGGGGATGCAGGATGTCGAATTACCATAAAATAAAATGTCCCAAGCAGTTATTAAATATTTAAAAGGCAATCTGAACCTAACTGTTGGCTGAAATGAATGAAGGGAGGAAGATCCTACTGCAGCCCTCGGGAAGAAATGTTACGCTTAAAATTCACAAGATTGGAACTGATCTGTGGTTCTGTGTTAATTTAGTGGAAATTATTCTTTTTGCGATTTCATTATTATTATTAATGATAACACTTAGTACTTTCAGAGCATCTTACATCTCAAAGAAGTTCAAATAATTAAGCCTCCCAGTCACAGAATGATTACCGCTGGTGAAGCACAAAGTGCGATGCCTTAAAAGGTGGTAAGTACCCTCCCATCTCACCACTGAGATGGAGAGGGATGGAATGATTTGTCTAGGCTTGCATCAGTGGCAGGCGCAGGGTCAGAACATACATTTTCTGACCCGCAGCTCCATTTGACTGTGCTGCCTGTCCAGACCATTCATTTCATCTGTCTCCTGCTACCAACTGATAGGCACAGAAGTGTAGGCCTGAGCAATTGACCCAAAGATTACTGACATCAGTGGCGATGCTCCGAAGGAGCTTTAGAGCACCCTGAAAATTCGGGCTTTAAATTGCATGTGCATTTGATTTTCTGCTTGCCAAACAAAAGGACCCTTGATGCTTTAGACGCTGAACCCCTCCAAAATTGTAAACTACCTTTGAAAATGAAAACCTCTGTGGCAGAGCCAAACCAGGGAAAGCAGGTGTCTGGTCTGCTGCTTAACTACTAGGCTAAACTTCCTCCAGTAATTGCTTTTAGTTTCACATACGGGGTAAAAGATATTACAGTGATCAAACACGTATGTTGGGCCAAGCCAGAGTTCTTCCAAAGAACAGACTCAGGCAAAGCATTTGTGGATTTGTCACTATCCCAATTTTTACAGAAAACAGGATGAATGCCTTTGATTTGCAGTGAAAAGCTTTCATCAGTCACCATTTGTTACTGAAAAGGAGAAAGAAATAGAAAACAAGGCTCAATCAGTAACTGAAAACTGGCAGGGAGAAGTTTGCTTGTGGATCATATGACATCCTACGTAGTTTTTCAATAGTCCCTGCAATTTTTGCTAGATTTAGGGGATAGATTCTCTGCCCCTGGGGAGAGATGATAAGACTTTTTTTTCTGCCAGTTGAACAGCTATGCTAAGTACAATATAAGAAGTCCATGATAGGTTAAGTGAAACCTTGAGAGTATGCTATGATTAATTAACTCCATCAGTCTAATACCCAAACTAATAACATTATCCAGGGATCACAGAAGGCAAGGATACAAGCCAAAATGAGAGTCTCGTCCTACCTAAATTCACAGACACAAAAAGAAAGAAGAGATGGACTCTATTTTCATTGCTGAAGTTGGAACAGTATGTTTCCAGCTTAAAATTGGAGCTTCTGTTGTAGTGGAAAGGTCCATATCTGTAAGAAATGAAAATATTTGTTTTCCTGCTCCCTGCCAAGCGTATGAAGGGGGAAAAAGAAAAAAAAAAAGGGGGGGGGGGGGGGGAAAATAAGCATATTGAACCTGATAGGTTTTATTGCTCTCATTGCTGTATAAATACAGGTCATGGATTGCAGAAGCACCAGTATTTTACCAGAGTCAAATCCACATAAATATGTAGATAAGCTTGGAGTAAACCTCTTTTCTCTGAAGTTTGTAGCACCCCAGTGTCACATTTTAGGACCAGTGCAGCCTGCTAGACCTGTAACAGATGCTCTCTGTTAACCCCCCTCCCTCCCCAAAGGGGAAGAGAAAGGGAGTAAGGGAGAGAGACCTAGTGATTAGAAAAGGAAACTGGAACAGCTTTAATGAAAATGAAAATAATAATAATAAAAATGGAATGTATACAAATATATACAAAACCAGTATCAAACCCAAGCCCCCTGATGGTAATTACATCACCATCACCACTGATGCTGTGGAGCAGGCACCAGGAAAGTCTCAGACTGGGCCCAGCAGCAGATGGGAACTATGTTCAGGAGCTGGATTCTGGTACTGGATCAGGATCACACAGATGAGGATCCAATGCAGAACAGAGTCCTCCTCAGATGCTGGCCATGGAAGAAGCGAGAAGAAACCAGAAGAGGACCCGAACTGAGCAGAGCCAACAGCTTGACCCTTCTGATCCCTCAGATTTATACTGAATAAGCTGTATGTGGGCTGGAATCCCTCGTTGGCCAGTTTGGGGTCACCCGTCCTGTCCACTCCTCCCTGCAGGTGTGGGTACCACTTTCTTGTGGTACACAAGACCCAGCAGTGGCCTTGGTCTGCACACCAATCCTTGGTAGTAACTCTAACCATGGGGTGTTCTCAGTGCTAGAGCAGACACTGCCTGTGAGAACAGGCTGCTGACTTCAGACAGTGCAGTTACTTAGAAGAACTGAGCTGAAAATTAAAATCACTGCACAGAATTAGTTCTGTTCCCACGCAAACCAGGACACTCAGTTATTCCCAGTATGGACTTTTTCCTATCCTGAGTACATAAAGAACACCATCTGAGACCAAAGGGCATCTAGCGGGGAATATCCTTGGGCAAAGAGTATAGAGTTAAGAATATGTTCAACAAATTTAGCCTCCTTCTGTATTTACAGATTATTCAGGAACAGACTTTGATTTGTTCAAATTTGCAGTGCTGGTCAAACAGAATTTCCCAAATCCTAGTTCCTCTCTGCAGTGTCCTTGACCTGGTTTGGGGAATATATTTAGTCTTGAAAATACCCAGTTAGTATTACGAGCGACTGCAGTTTAGAGGAGCCTCATAAAGTGGGTTTCCAATGAGGTTCAAATTTTGAACCAGACTAGCAGTCAAATACTTCTGCTGCTGTTCACCTGAGCAGATGAACGAGGTGACTTGAAGGGTCACAGCAGGCGGAGTACTTACCTGAAATAAGTGCTTCGGCTTTGCTGCCTAGATTACTTCTAAAGCCTTATGAATATTTAAAAAAAAAATGAACATAGCTAAACCCGACTCGAATTCTAATTGTTTTCAATATCCTTTCAGCTCTGAACTGACTTTCTACTTTGCTATGCTTTGAAACAAATTCAGTGGTGTGTTTGAACGTAGTTCAGTCTCTTGGTTACTCAAGAGTGTCAATCACAGATGTTGACTGTTTTTTTCCACAAACCCACAGTGTTTTCAAGCCAGTTGCATAAATGCGATATAAACACGTTCAAGTGTATGCCCATGATACTTTCTTTCTATAAATGTTTTTGTGAGCATAAAAAATCCGTACAAGTGGTTCATAAATTCTATATAAGTAGTCCATAGATCCTATGAAAGAGAATTAATAGATTTTACTCAAACAATGTATCTAAATACTCTTTAAGTGTCTGCCACGTTCTGTTTGTTCAGTGTATCCATTTCCTAATATGCACCACAAACCAGAAGAGAGGCTTGAACCTCATATATAAACCTTTATAATAATTAGGTAATATAATACTACCATAAAAATAGAGCTACAAAGATGATGAAAGGACTGGAAATCTATCTTGTGAGGAAAGGCTGAGAGCCCTGGGGCTGTTTAGCCTGGAAAAAGAGAAGACTGAGAGGGGATCTTATGGATGTTTACAAATATCTGGAGGGTGGGTGTCAAGTAGAAGGGGCCAGTCTCTTTTCAGTGGTGCCCCGTGGTAGGACAAGAGGTAATGCTAGAAGGCTGAAACACAGGAAGTTCCACCTCAACATGAGGAAAAACTTCTCCACTGTGAGAGTGACAGAGCCCTGGAACAGGCTGCCCAGGGAGGTTGTGGAGTCTCCTTCTCTGGAGACTTTCAAGACCTGCCTGGATCTGTTCCTGTGTGGCCTGCCCTGGGTGTTTCTGTGTTGGCAGGGAGGTTGGACTTGATGATTTCCAGAGGTCCCTTCCAACCCCTACCATTCTATGATTCTAATTAACACTTGGACTTTGTGGTTAGTATAAAAAATAACCAAGTTCTGTTGAACTTTTACCAACCAGCATGCAAAGGCCCTGGGGATGATACAGCTGCTACAGAGCACATTCAAATCCCAGCAAGGTAGATCTTTCAGCTTTCTGAGGTTCTGTTCTGAAATGTACTTTTATCCTACATGTTGTGTGCAGTATCAGCAGGATAATCTCTGGACAAGTGCTTGAAGAGTGGGTATATGACATTTAAAAAGGTGTTTTCTAGATTAGAAGATCACTCCGTAGCTCTCCAGGACAACTTTTCTAATAAAGTTCATTTTACTCCTGAATTTTGTCTGTTTTAAAGAATGAATCATATTTACAAAGATAATTTCACAAGGTCCCTTTAAAGCAATGTTGCTGTTTCATTTAATATAATGTGAGAAAAGCTGCTGGAGGCTCAGGATTTCATAAATGCTCTGGATGTAAGCAGGAAACGTGAAGACATGTATCACTGGGTATTTGTACCAGCTGATTTTACATGCATTTCATTATTAGTACTTTTGTAAGCACTGTTTAATTAGAAAGTAAATCAGATGTGAATTGCAAATGGTGTCTTCAAATACATCCCAGCAATATTTATTTAGGATCTAATCATTTTCGGCAGAAGCCTGAGAAATGTTTTCATTCCAGGTGTTCAAGATAATAATAGCCAATTTTTGTTCCTACTTGATGTTTGTAAATGCTTTAGCACAGTTGTTTTGGTGGCTTTCTAGAGTTCTGGGGTTTTTTTTTCTTTACTGTTCCAAATAAAAATGTGCAGGAGAGTCCTTGATGGAGGAAAATCTCAGATAATAAACAAGAGCTGGAATTGCCTTGTCTTATAAACTAGATGGGTTATCCACTTTGCATCTGGATAAACAGTGGCCAAACGTTTCCAGTTTAAGCACCATTATACATCATATAATGGCCATTAGATATTCCACAACTGTTGACAGGTTGATGAATATTATTGTGGTCTGGAAATCTCAAGATACTCAAGGAAAATGCCATGGACAGCGATGTATCTCCTAAGCATATTCTTTAACACATGGATAGCCTGAACCACTCGGAGCACTTAAGGGTGAATTGCTACAAGGTGAGGGGAAAACGGGAAGAACAGAACAGGGTCTTATCTTCTTGGGTTTGGGACACAAACAGACACACTGAGGAAAAAGTTAGATGTGCAAGGTCTTGTCTTTTTTAAGAGCTGAAGGGATTATGAGTAACACTGGTAGGAGTACAGATCTTTCTCCAGTCTTGAGTTTTGTCTCTGAGCATGTTTCACCAAATACAAATCTTTCCAGTACTCTGTTTTCCTAGGAGTGCTAGCAACTTGTCAAGTCTGTAAAGAAGAAAAAAGGTGAAAATAAAATTTACTTTTACATCACCAAGATTTGTGCCTGACATGTTCTCTCCTCCTCTTGAATGAAAGATTTGGTCTGACAGGAAAGCCTTGTGCTCAGGTCACCTGCTGTCCCTGTGAGGTGACCCATGGAGGCAAGATGGGCTCACCTGTAACATGTCTGGGTTAGGTGAAGTCTCTTCTGGCCTCTCAGGGCACCTGTTGGCCCTGACCATCCCATGAACAGTATATGAAGGTCAGGGCACAAAACCTCTCCCATTGCTTTGGGACTCTATAATAATCTCTCTTCTGTATCATTTTGGATCTTCCTCTCTGTGCAAGGAAGAGAGGAAAAGAGAAATGTGCTTGGCAGCACAATGGTAGTGGTGGAAGGAGGCTGAAGGTCTACCTCTGATGGCTTTGATAGCAAGAGAAGAAGACAAATGATCACAGAATCACAGAGTGATAAGGTTTGGAAGAGACCTTTGGACACTATCCAATCCAACCCCCCTGCCAGAGCAGGTTTACCTAGAGCAGGTCACACTCGATTATGTCCAGACAGGTTTTGAATGTCTCCAGAGATGGAGAGACCACCAGCTCTCTTGGCAGCCCGTTCCAGTGCTCTGCCACCCTCAAAGTAAAGAAGTTCCTCCACATGTTTAGATGGAACTTCCCACTTCAAGTTTGTGCCCATTGCCTCTTGTCCTGTCGCTGGGCAGCACTGAAAAAAGACTGTCAAAATGACCTGCAAAAGTGTCCCCTGTCCAGTCCCTGCCCCTAGAATATTGCAGGCTCCTATCCACAGCTTCTCAAACAGCATCTGCAGGAGATATATTCAGAGTCCTTGTTGCAAGAGTTTCAAGTATCCGTTTGTTTCTGATGAGAGATTCAGTGTTTACTCCCCCTGTGGTTTTCCACAAGATAGAGAGCTGGCTGATGTCAAGAACTATTACAATCACACACCCTCACAATGGTATAATGAGATTTTATTCCTTTATCTGCACTGTTCGTCCTCAGCATTTTCCATAAAGATGCTGTTTATGATGAATTCATTCCTCTGATTGCGATGTAATTTACATTTATATGATATGTTAGAATTCTGAAATAATGGATTCTAGCTTTGTTGAAAACTTTGTGACATAGAAAATCTCGTAAGTACAGATTAAAAAAAAAAAACAAAATGAAGCAGCCTCTTGTTTAACTAAGTAGGATTCATTCCTACACAGGTCAGTCCTTGGCTATTGTAAAAATTCTTCTCTGAATCTAATATTTAGGTCTCTTTTTAATACACAACTTGCCTGCCAGCTTACAGTAGACAAAAATTCTTGTCAATAGTTACAGATATTGGCTGTCTGTGAATCTTGTAGAATACAAGCAACTACAAGCATCTATCTCCTAAAAAGGAAGCAATATATTGGATTTTGTTATTTTCATTTGCTTTTCCCAAGTTCATTCATCATGCTCCTGTCAGTGGCATCCATCTACTTTCCCGTCCATCAAATAAACTTCTAATAGCATTTGGTTTTGACTGGCTTTGAATAATGACTCCCAGAGCAAGATGGAAAGTCAGAAACCCTTGTTCAAAACAAGTGTTTCCTACCATGACAAAGCTGGTTTCAATCTTTTCTGCCCTTACGCACTCACTCTTACCCTGTGGCAGCAAGATGTTTCTTCTCCTCCCTTTTTTATAATGGTAAAACTGTTATTTTGGGCTACTCCATAAACTTGATCACCAAAACGGTCTGAGTTTTAAAAAAAAAGATAACCAGCAAAAGATTGTTTTAAACACCCGAAGCATTTTTCCACTGGTGCTGGCATATCATGGAGCTATATTCTTAATATCCTGGTTCATAAATCAAGGGAACGGGGTATGTCGGTGGTGACCTGAGACACTGACTTTGCCTGTACAGTGGTTAGACATGACATCCAGATGGAAGATGGATAGACAGGCGTAGACTCTTCATTTTTTAATGTCTGTTCTCAATGGCCCCCAATGTCCTAAAACAATAGTCTATTTAATATACAGTAACTTGATGATACTAATTAGGCTGTCAGGGGACAAACGGTTTTCATGGTTGATGCTAACGGAATGAACCTCAAGTCTCACTTGAGGGTAGAAGAAATGGATACACACTTAGGAGACAACTGCTAGCTCGGAAAGTGGGGGACTCCAGGAGCTCACAAGAGGAAAAGCTGGTGCTTAGCTGGTGACTGACAATTTTCCTGAGGTTGGTGACATCTGAGCAGAGGCTGCCTTTGTGCTTAGAAGGTGGCATAACCTGATTATTAAATGACAGGATAAAAACTGTGTTTGGGTGCCACAGGACTGAGGGAGTCAATCTGACAACAAAACTTAGACTTGGTGTTCCATGGTATTGGCTTAAAAAACCCCCTGACAACCTACAGCATGGAAGAGAAGTTAATTTCTGCCCTCATAACAAATTCATAGATTTTAATTTTGTGAGTCTGGTGGTGCTTGACATCACCTGTATAACCAGAATATTTTCTGGTTTGCTTTTCCTTTTACTTCATCATTTATTTTCCTTGTAAATATTTTACACTGACCTGAGTTGTCCTTGATGTGGTAACAAAGCTGTTTCAAAATATCTAAAAAACTGTGTTTTGAGTACTGGAGATGGGGAGGGAGGGAGGGAGGGAGGGAGGGAGGGAGGGAGGGAGGAAGGAAGGAAGGAAGGAAGGAAGGAAGGAAGGAAGGAAGGAAGGAAGGAAGGAAGGAAGGAAGGAAGGAAGGAAGGAAGGAAGGAAGGAAGGAAGGAAGGAAGTGTTCAAAGGAACCTGACTTTTACAATTGACTGGGAAACCGTAGATTATTCTTGCTCTCTAGGATCACAGGCAATTTCGCAGCAGAGCTGCGTTTAGCAGAAGCTATAATGATCTTTCCTTTTAAGCCTTTGACACTGCTGGCCTGTATACATTTTTATGCATACGAAACATACAGTTTCAAGTCCAACCAGTCAGTTATAAAAGCTGTTTTTCCCATGTGCTTATTATCCATCTGTCAGGCAAAAATACATATTTTGTAGGTGAACTGAAAGGCTCGTTTTAAATCTGAGAAGCACTAGACTGTTTAAGATGAGCTGTAATAAGTTAGCAGTATCTCAGTGCTGACATTTTAAAATGACCTACGAATGGAGCAGAGCTACAAGGTTGAAATGCATCCCCAGCTTAACACTTGAAGTGCTGACTGCAGGCAGAGCTAAGAAGATAGCCCAGAAAAATGTCCTGTAAACACTGCGTGTTATTTTTAAGGGCATAGATAAGTCTCTTCAGTTTCCTTGGCTTGTCTGTGCTTTTGTTTGGAAATAATGTATGGGTAAGGCAAGTATCTCCCGAGCTATCACAGAAATATGTTCCTGGACATTTGGAATGGTGCTTGCATAGCCCTCCTCTTTGGGCTTTAGAATTGAAAGAGAAGCAGGAAAGTCTGTAGGAGAAGCAGGAGAGACAGGAGCAACAGGACTTTCTTGTGTCATTTCAGTACTTAAAGGGGCCTGTCAGAAAGATGAGGACAGACTTTTTAGCAGGGCCTGTTGGGACAGGACAAGGAGTGATGGTTTTAAACTAAAAGAGGGGAGATTTAGACAGCAGAGAAGGAAGAAATTTTTTTCACTGAGGCTGGTGAGACCCTGGTCCAGGCTGCCCAGAGAGGTGGACAACCAACCGGAGAGATGGATTCCATCCCTAGAACCTTTCAGGTGATCTTAGCCAGGGCTCTGAGCAACCTGCTCTAGTTGCAGATGTCCCTGCTCAATGCAGAGAGATTGGACTAGATGACTTTTGGACGTCCCTTCCAACACAAAGCATTCTATGATTCTGTAAGTACGTTGTGCGTACCCTGCCTGGCTCAGGAGGTGCGAGGTGGTGGATGATAATGCAGCCTGGGACATGGGCACGCAGTGAGACCCTGAAGAGCTGGAGGGGCTATGGCTCTCCCAGGTCTGGAGAGAAGAACAAGAAGGTGTCAGCATGGAGAAACAGAATCTGTAGGCTGTGTCCCATGTCACTACCTCAAAAGCCAAACCTGTTTCTTACCAACAGACAGCTGCGGGCCTTCAAAAGAGAGAAGGGTGTTGGTGGTAGGAGGATCTGAGAACAGGCGATCAGGACATTCAAGAAATGCACTACTGAGAGGTGAGACATGTTGCACGGAGGATCCCACACCCGATACCAAAGCCCATAGTTGAACTTACTGTCAACTGTGAAGGGGAAGGAGCTATTTTACAGATTAGAGCAAACCTGCAATTATGTACTGCACAATGGGATCATCTGGGGAAGTGACAATGAAATAGCATGTGTAGAATAGGCCCCATAAGTAAAACATGCCAGACTGAAATGCTTAGTTCATAACTATATGGCTGCTTATCTAAGAACAGACTCTTCCGTTAAGAACTAAAAGAACTATTATTGCCATGTAAGCTCTCTTATTGGAGAAGACTTGTTTTGAAAACTGCTCTTGTTGACTGTTTTGTCCCATAATTAACAACAAAAATCCCTGTGTTTAGCTTATTATATCTAAGTCCAGGAAGTGCCACGGTTTAGGGTCAGGGCAGCCCGCTAGACCTATAACAGATGCTCTCTGTTAACCCCCCTTGCCCCTCAAAGGGGAACAGAAAGGGAATAAGGGAGAGAGACTTAGTGATTAGAAAAGGAAACTAGAACAGCTTTAATGAAAATGAAAATAATAATAATAAAAATGGAATGTATACAAATATATACAAACCCAGTATCAAACCCAAGCCCCCTGATGGTAATTACATCACTGTCACCACTGATGCTGTGGAGCAGGCACCAGGAAATTCCCAGACTGGGCCCAGCAGCAGATGGGAACTATGTTCAGGAGCTGGATTCTGGTACTGGATCAGGATCACACAGATGAGGATCCAATGCAGAACAGAGTCGTCCTCAGATGCTGGCCATGGAAGAAGCGAGAAGAAACCAGAAGAGGACCCGAACTGAGCAGAGCCAACAGCTTGACCCTCCTGATCCCTCAGATTTATACTGAATAAGCTGTATGTGGGCTGGAATCCCTCGCTGGTCAGTTTGGGGTCACCCGTCCTGTCCACTCCTCCCTGCAGGTGCAGCTTTTCACTTTCCGCACCCCCCAGTGTGGTACACAGGACCCAGCAGTGGCCTTGGTCTGCACATCAATCCTTGGTAGTAACTCTAACCATGGGGTGTTATCACTGCTAGAAGCAGACACTGCCGGTGAGAACAGGCTGCTGACTTCAGACAGTGCAGGCAGTTAGAAGAACTGAGATGAAAAGTAAAATCACTGAGCAGAATTAGTTCTGTTCTCCCTCAAACCAGAACTGGAAGACCATCTATGAAAATACCAGAGGAATTACTTCCAATTGTTTTAATTCATAGATGGCCTCTCTGTCACATTTCATTTAGTTTCTGTATTTTTTCTCAAAGTGTAACACTTCTCTTTATTGAACTATAGAAAAACTGGTAACCCAGTATAGGAAGATATGTTTGTGTCATCCAGCTGAAGCCTTCCAATGTGTTTGTACGTAGTGTACCTAAAGTTCACAAGCCAAGGTGATATGGGAGTAGGGGGTTGACAAAGATACAAGGGGTAAAATCATGTGCTTGGTTGTATATTTGTCTTTTCATTTTAGAAAAGGTTTCTACGATGTTACTCTGCATTCACCAGATTTCAAAGAAACTGAGGGGTCATTTTGAGAAGCCCAGGTCCCCTCTTGGAGATCCTGAAGAGGACTGTGGCGTATTTGTGATGTCTGTGGATTGGAGCTGTTACACCGAGTAAATGTGAACTGGGCTCAGAGTATGCCATTGTGTTGTCCCACTCAGTGGGCAATGAGGGAGGTGAGGATTTGTGGTCCCCTGAAAGAGCCTGTCGGCAGAGTCACGACAATGACTCTGAGGAACTATAACAAAACAATTTATTAGTTCTCTGTAATGAAACAACCAACGAACAGTATGGATAAAGGTGTTATTTTCAAAGGCGATTATTTTATGGTGCAACTAAATTTCAAGGAAGACAGAATTATTAGAAAAGAGGAAAAGATAGGGGGAGTAAGAAAGTGAGCAGGAGAGAGAGAAAGATAAAGAGGAAAGGTTACCACCACCCCAGCGACATCTCACTGGATCAGTCCAAGTCTCCGTTCTTCGGTGGTGGGTGCACACCGATCAATATTTTTCTGTCCCTTTATACCCTTGAGGTATCTGGGTGGCATTCCCAATTCCCATAAGAAGTGGTGTTGATTTGCATGAGCCCTATGAGCTAGAAGTAGTGTGCTGCCTGCCATCCACCTCCCCTATGGCACAGTCAGCAGGAGCACTTAACTAAAGAAAAGACAGAGTCCCACCTATGCAGAACCTATCTCTTCCTTTTGTTAAAGCATGTCTGCAAGGAGCCAAAGGGGGGGCACAGAGACACTGGGAGCAATCAACATATCTCCCCTCTAGACAGGTCCTTCCAGACCTTATCACCACACAAGGTTTGAGGCACAAAATAGCAACCAGGCTCTTACAGCCTTTTCCTAAGGTTCTCTGATCAAAGGAAGTCAACAGAGCAGGCTTCGGCTTTGACTGTACTTATTCTTTTCTACAGAAAGACTGTGTAGCTGCCTAGCCCTGCTTTCAAAGTCAGCAGTGTTGGTTTGAAAGAAAATGTGTTTCTCAGGACACAGTTGGGTGCTCTCTCCGTCATTTTCTGCCTGCCCACCCAACTAACTGTGTGCACCAGGGTACTTCTCATGATATCTTGAATACCCTCTCTATGGAAGAAAGTTAAAACCTTTCTTCGACTGCCTGCCTCCCTTCCCACCTCCCAGCATACAGATTGGCACTTGCTTAGGGTGAGCACTCAAAAAATAATGTAAATAAACTCACAGCCTCATCAAAAGGAGTTTAACAACAGAAAGATGGAAAAGGGAACACAATAGTTTCAATTATTTCTTGCAAACTGTTTATTTAAAGGCTCGTGATAAATCTTTGAAAAACAGAGAATGAAAGGCAGTCCAAGGCAATACTTTAAGGGCGTCAAGTCTTAAGTATCAGGATGTTCCTATCCTTCAGTAGAGCAATCCAGGATTTTGATTTGTAATACAAAAGAATCCTGGAAGTAATAGATCTGAGTTCTATAACCTAAGGTAATTCCTAATTAATATAACAAAATACTGAACACACTTAATTCAAGAGCAAACAAGCATTTAACATCAATACGCCTTTGTCATCTACTATATCTGACAGCCAGCTATACCATCCAGGAACCTTAAAAACCCCCTGTCTTGTGGAGCATAACAGTGACATCTTACTTAGATCAGAAAATAAATCATTTTACATGTCTTTATATCATTTTAAGTCACGACCAGACAGTGGAGCTAAAGAGCCACACACAGAAAGCACAGAAATGGTTCCTTTTCTTTATACTTGTGTGGAGTATGTGAATCAACAAAAAGTAGAACAGGTATAATTCATTTTTATGTGCAAGTGTTAAGTCATAATACATCTGATAGAATGCAAAGTAGAAGCAAGTATATTTTGGGGCTAAATTCACTCCTGTCAGAAGGGGAGTAACTTTGGTGGATTCAGAACTGAATTTTGTCCACTGAAAGAAACACGGGAGCTATTCTTGCCAGTTCCTTTGGAAAACAGAAAGAAAAAGCAGCTACAAAGTCTTCCCCATCCAATTTATTTCACTGTGCATGCAGATGACTTAAGACCAGTTCCCAGTGCAACTGCTGGAGACTTGGTCCTACAGTGCTTGTTGAGATGGGGTGAGGCAGAGCACGGCAGGTTCACACAGGAGAGGTCGAGGAGAAGTAGCAGCCTGTACCTTTGCCTTTCTGAAAGGATGAACCACTTCAGAGAGCAGCTCCAGCCTGTTATTTTAAAGGAAGTGACACGGGGCTGCTGAGGAGAAATTGCACATGGACATGCTGTGCTGAGAAGCAGGAAAAAGCCTATAATTTAAGGTCCACCCTTATTGTTCTGAAAGCCTTTTCTGGCATGAGGAACACAAAGTTTTCTGCCTTATTAGTGGGGAAAAAAAAAAAGTATGTTTGGAGGGTTTTTTTTCTGTCCCAAAAGTTGCTGGTCTCATTTATGGAGGCCTGGTGATCTTCCTACCCTGATCTGCAGCTTTACTACTCTCTGGCTATATGTACAGGTCTCGTGCATCAGTTCATCAAAACAGGCAAACCATCATGCTGCTAAACGGAGGCCTTTGTCCTCCATGTGAAATCAGATTTGATGAGGGTGAGTTTGGGATGTACAGAGAGAGAGAACTGTACAAAAAGTGGATCAGCTGTGCATTACTAGAGCTCATAGCCTCTTTGTAGGGATCCAGCCACCACAGAGACCGAGAGTCACAATCATGGGAGTAGTTTTGATTCACTGCCCTGCAGCTATTGTTGAATCATAGCACATTCACTTTTAAAATCAATCAGTATCTAGTTCATGTTTGCAATAGTGAAAGAGGATTGAGTCAGATGTTAAAAACCAGGGACATTGTACAGTTGGTGACTGATAATGGAGAGATAATTTTCTTCACTTTGGCTGGTTTGTATTGATATTATTCATATAACTACAGCAATAAAAATAGTTGCTTCAGTCCCTCAGTTCATGCACTAGATAAAATGGAAGCTTATTTCCTTTTCTCAGTTGATAATAGTTAATTGGCAGGCACTGCAGTCTGGCATAATATCTTGAGGAATGCTTGTTAACAGTACCTCTGAGCTAAATCCTTTGGCTCCTGAGCCTATTTAAGCTGAGATCACTGAGGAGAATGCACCCTGAAATTATTTTCCAAATGACTGCACACACAAATCCCTTCCATCCTCTGCTCCATTATTTCTATCTGTTAATGGAAAAACATTCTTGGTATTACCACACAGTTATTGGAGCCACGTCTCCTATTTTCTGAAAATAAATAAATAAATAAATAAAAATTTAAAATTTGCAATGCATTTGCAAATGTGCTTTATCCAGAAATGATATGGTGTCTGGACAACCTCAGGGGGATAAAGCTTTGCTTAACTGCAGGTGGGCAGGGCACAGGTAGCAGCCTGCAGGCTTTTCTTTCACTTCAGGAGGTTTCAAATCTTGCTGAGGGGGGATGAGGTAGGGGGGATTCAGATTTGAGCATCCACGTTGTACTTGGCTTCCCTGCTGCGACACCAAACCAGCACAGGTGACTAATAGTCTCACTGAGTTTCACCCAAAGCATGCTCTTCCTACACAAATGGAGCAAACAGGGGAACCACGTAAGCTTAATATTTGAATAAATTGTTTAGTCTTTGAACTCACTACTCCCTTCTGCCTAATTCAGCCAAAACTACCCATCTGTTTGTCCCATGGGCCCTCTACAGCTCACAGAGAAGGTGATTTTCCTGATTGTGCTCCCTTACTGCTTTCTGTTCATCAGTGTGGTTAGTGACAACTATGAAATCCTTGGTAGACAAACATTTGTTTCCAAATGTAATTAATAATCAAAAAAAAAAAGCTTTATTAATCTCAGTGAGCAGTGTGAGGATGCGCAGAGGACACTACATTTAAAATGATGCTGTTGTGCCTCAAACCAGTAATACTTTTTCTTACTGTGAAGCACCTTGAAATTTTATTGCATGAATATATAGTATATAGTATAGTAAGTGCACAGCTTGACACTGGTGATGGGATGCTGTGCCATGAAACTATGAAAGCTCCAAAATGATGAAGGAAAACGCCACTATTCCCAACAAGGCAAAAGACCAGTGGTTTATTTTTGAAGAGAGGAAAAGCAGTATGGTTTGGTTACAACATATGAGCACAGATCAGGAGGGTTCATGCGTGTGTTCTGGTTCATGTCTGCTGAGTGCTGCAGGTCTCCCTGGGAGTGAGGGGAGTAACTGTGTCCTCTGCTCTCCCTGCTATGTAGCCTCTCTAGGGCAGAGTAGACAGGGGGAGAACCTGCCTCAACCTGCTGCTCATGCTCTTCTGAATGCACCCGTTCCTGAGCTCACCGCTGCCCTGCAACCAGTTTGGGCAGTGACTGAGCACTGCCTGCATGAACAGATGAAGCATCAGCTACTCTGCTGTTGGACTATATAGATCAAACTGCCTGCTAAAAATTCATTACACCCCGTGGAATACGTTGCTGGCAAAAGAAAAGATTTGTGGGGGCATTTCTGCTTTCTGACAGAGCAGCCTCGGCCTGAGAAATCCTGCTGGGTTCAGCACTCTGCAGGAGCCTGAAGAGCTCCTCGCTGCAGAAGTGGGGTACCAGTTGGCCATGCTGACTGCCTGCCTCCACACAGCTCCCACAGATGACTCATGGACATTAGGAGGCTGCTGTGAAGATGTGTAGGAATTACTCTCAGACCTGACAGAATCCAGGTAGCTCACCTTGATAGCTCCTTTCTAGTCTAGACATATGGGGTTCTTAAATTATTCAGAGTTCTGTTTTCTGCATGTATTTCCCTGATTGGTTGAACAATTTCAGTCGGGGAATTCATATTACAGAAATCAGAGGACCGTTGTTTCATGTTTTGTTCTTTCTCTAGCTGGAATTCCTTCCACCCTCCTTGCAGAAGGGGTAGAATATACCAGCACACACTAGTTATCCATGAAACTTCTCTGGGTCTGATAGTGCCAGTTGGTATCTTCCTACTTAGCACGACTGGCACAGTAAATCTAAAGAAAATCAATAGCGTGTTCTACATGAAACTCTATATGAGAACTAGCCTGCAAACACAGGGTATCTCTGTATGCACAGTCACACAGCATTTTCCTCCTGACAATGTTTTTAGACTTCTAATGTAGGAGAAGCTGCAGTGTCCCTGAGCTTTCTTTTCCAGTACTTCCCTTGTCCTAGGATTAGGAGGTTTTTCTGATCATCTAACCAGAATCTTTCTTGCTACATTTTAAACCTGGGACATCATCCCTTCTATCACAGAAAAAAGGGAATGGTCTTTTCCTGTCCTTTAGAGAACAGACATTTCTGTCTCCAAAGACTATTAGCAGGTCTTGCTCAGTCTCCTCCTCCTCAGGCTAAATAACTCCAGCTCATTCAATCTTTGCTCATAAATAATTTTTTCCAGTTCTCTGTTTATTCTGCTTTCCTCTGGTTTGTCTCCAGAAGGGCACAGCCTTGTACTTGAGTGCCTCAGCATTGCTGAGGGTGACTGAGGAAGACAACACATGTCCACTTCCCCACTGTGACCCTAACCAGGTCACCACTAAGCCTTTGCATTCATAAGCACAACATTCATCACTAAACATAACAGTGAGAGAGAGATCATCTGGAAAATAGACTGGTTCTGATATCTTTTACTCTATGTCTCCATGAACACTTTGAAATCATTCTTCATGGACGCAAGAGTATATGAAAGTGAGGTAAGACCAAAGCTTCAAGAAGGCTAAAAAAAAGTTGACTTTCCTCTTCCTAGGCCTGCTCTACATAAGCATGTTGCACAAGTTTAATTCAGGTTATTTTTTAAACTGATGTAGTTAAAAGTAATACAAGTCCTTTACAGATCCATTTAATTCAATAACTGAACTGAGATAAATCTACATAAATCAATTATAAACCAAACCTATTCACATGGGATATGGAGTGATGTAACTCTTCCCCGTCAGCAAGGATGCAGGAAGCCATTATGCTCTCAAAATATTACACTCAAGTGAGGTAAGACTGGTGGAGGCTGATTTTTGAAGCAAATTAGTATTCCTTAGAGATGACTTTTTCAATTTCGAATTGCTACCATTTGTAATATATTTATTGTATACATAGATAAAGTAAATGTATTGTCAGGCTCTTTCACAAAGAGACCTCAAAAAATGCAATGGCTTCTTTGCAAACACAGTGCTCACAAACTTCACAGAAAGGACAGTTTTTCATCCATGTTACCAAGAGGATGTTGAGATACAGAAAAATGGCTGGCAAACATTTCCAAAAGTAGTTTTTCTTTTTCTGCAGCCCTGGAACAGGTGTGCCATAGCAGGAGGCAGATGGAGAGCATGGAGCACAACACACCCTGAAACTTCGAGGAGAGCAGCAGCAGAAGGAGGCACTGCTATGACACAGAAAGGAACTGGGCTGCCAACTGAATTAAGAGGGATAAGAGCTTTCCTTTGACCCTGCCCCTCAAGTATGAATTTTTGCGCTATCGCCTGTAAATTACAAAGCTTTGATTTCTCAGTGCACAATTTAATACGTGTTTTGACCTTTCAACGTGCCATATGAAGCTTTGATCCCTACCAGCTGACTGTCAGGGTGAACTTTGCATAAGATGAAAACAATACATTTCAAAATCGTGTTCCCCCTCCCTTAAGAAAAGCCATACAATATTTCAGAGCTGGAAAAAACTCATCTTTAGACGCCGCCTGCGGGTAAATGCTACAGAAGCGCTACATCAAGATAGGTATGGTCAGAAGCTCTGCTAATCACATACTACAGGCAAGGCTGATAACAAGTTGCACAGATTGTGTGGGAGGAAGGTAAACTCCTAAAAAGAATGAAAATCAAGAGTATTCTTACTCTATCCTTACCTTGGAGAGGCTGGGGAAAAAACCTAACTCCACGGCTTAAAATATGACTGTCTCTGGAACCAGGAGGTGTTTGTTCCACTTTATGCACAATGATAAGGTGAGTTCAAAAGGTCTGCCTCAGTTCAATTTCAGAAGAGCTCAGGGATATCCGAAACTCGCAGCCTGACAACAATGAAAATTCCATAAAAACAAAGCCCAGTGATATTTCTAGTCCTCTAATGCTATGAGAGAGAAAAAAACAACTCAACACCCAACGAAACAAAAACCGAACCCCAAAGCCCAAACAGAAAGAAAAACAGCACAGAAAAAAATGTGAAAATAAAAGTCTGTGACAGAAAGTGCTTCAGTCATTTTTTATTTGTTTTGGGCTTTTTCTGGATGGAAGTTCTAAAAGATCAGGTTGCAATATTTTTAAGATTATGTAACCCTCTCATACATGGCAACTGGATATAATTTGGTATCACACGCTGCAACTGATTTTCATCAGTTTGAAAGATAAAGTTACAAACATATCCCCTGTGAAAAAGCTCTTTATGTTTAGCATAGGTACATCCTATTTATTTTTTTTTTTAACTGAGGGATATTACAAAATTTCCCTCTCTCAGGAAAAGCAGGATCAGCTATCCTGTGCTATGTGTGAGCTGCAACATTTAGCCGCCAAGTTGCTGTGCTGCTGGTATTTAGCTCCTTGTTTTCCAGTGCACAGTGGAAACATGCAATATCAGCTCACAGTTTTCTCTGAAACACCATTTGAAAGAATCCTTCAAAGCTACAAGCTTTGGATGTCACTTTAAAGTCAGGCTGTGTCAGTTTTAAATGTCAGGTTTTTCCTACTCTGGAAAGCAACTCTAGAAATAGCATCTGAGGTATCACATCCCTCCTCCATGGCCTGGACAGGCTGGAGAGCTGGGCAGAAAGGAACCAAATGAAGTTCAATAAGGGCAAATGTAGGGTCCTTAGCCCAGAAAGGAACAAACCCCTGCACCAGGGGTTCACCTGCTGGAAAGAATCTCTGCAGAGAAGGACCTGGGAGTCCCGCTAGAAAACAAGTTCACTATGAGCCAGCAACATGCCCTTGTGGTCAATAAGACCAATGGTCTCCCAGCGTTCATGAAGAAGAGTGCAGCCAGCAGGCTGAGGGAGGTTCTTCCCCTCTATTCAGATCCAGTGAGGCCACATCTTGAGTAGCATATCCAGTTCTGGGCTCCCCAGTTCAAGAAAGACAAGGAACTACTGGAGAGAATCCAGCAGAGTCTAGAAAGATGCTGAAGGCATCTTTACATCCCATGTAACCTGGCCCAGGCTGCCCAGAGAGGCTGTGGAGTCTCCTTCTCTGAAGACTTTCAAAACCTGCCTGGACAATGTGATTCTGGGCCCTCTGCTCTGGGTGACCCTGCTGGAGCAGGAGGGTTGGATGAGAAGACCTCCAGAGATTCCTTCCAACCCCTGCCATGCTGGGATTCTGTGATTCATCCCTGCTCTCTCTCAGAATTGCTCAGTTCCCAAGGCAGAAGCTTTCCTGGCTGTTCTCAGACTGCTGGTAGACATATATTTCCCCCATTCACCAAAAGCCTACCAGCATAGATCTCTGACATCAGTATCAGTAATCCCAGAGCCCAAATTTCTCTGTCCCTTTTTTTCTGCAAATGCATGATGCCACTGAGCTCACAGCTGACTTCCTTTCCACTTCTTCACTTCACTAGTGCAAGCTGAAAAATGCACACAAGTCACTGCAGCACCGGGACTTGCAGCCCAAAAGGTGAATCCTCTCACGCCTGCGCTCAGCATAGCCCTCGAAAGAAGGGAAACTGTGCTCCTCGAAGTCAAGGCAGCCTGGGCAGGCAGCTTCTGGCACTGGAGCATGGTTGGCTTGTACCAACACTTCAACCACTAGTTCCTGATATTTCGCACTCTGTGAAGGACTGACTCCCACAGAGGGGTGGCATAGGTGTAAACTGGCTTATACAGATTCCACATCAGGCAGGGCTGGCTTTGTGCCTTGGAGCATTCAAGCCTATTTTGCTTATGCCAGCTCTGCTAGCTGTCCTCCTCAATTGCTGGCATAAATTGCTGCAACACACCCCTAAATTTCCTCCACAGGGAGCAGATTTGTTGAATTAGAAGGTACAATTTCTAGATAGCTACTTTCCTGGATGACACGCAGAGGCCAGGAGAGACAGAGAGGCATCAACCTGATCTATGCTCAGTGAGAGACCAAAGTGTCACAGGAGCTAGCCCTGTCTGCTGCACTTTGGTGTCTGGGAGGACAGCAGGAGGACTGCTCTGTAACGAGGGGAGACAGGCACGGAAAGGGAACACGACCGTGATTACAGATGAGAAAGGAAGAGTTGCCTGACAGTGTCACATGGGGAAAGAGATAGGCGAGGAGGATTAAGGATGGCATCACAAGATATGTCTACTGCTGTGTGACTCCAGCATGGCCCTGCTGGCAAACCACAGAAGTAGGGGTGCACTGAAATAGCCCTGGCTTGGAAAGTGATGATGAGGCCCTGGGAATCGTGGCTGATGGTTCCCAGTTCTCTTTGGATGTCCCTAGTGGTCAGTGGTGTTTTGGGACCTGTTTTCAGGAGGCATTTCCTTGGCAACTGCCATTCATCTAGTCTCAAATGCTTTTCCTGTAAGACTTGGCAGTGCTAGGAACTGAAGTCGGATGTGTAAGCTTATGATGAGAGGCCAGATTGAATGAAAGTAAGAAAATTTCCCCTAGCTCCTCTGTGCCATTATTAAATGGCCACTAATTAGCAATGTAAGATAATTCTCTAGACTTTAGGCATCCTCACCACAGCTGCAGTGGTGTTATTTGGGAATCAAAGGGAGAAAGGATGAGGTTAGAAATGCAAGGGATCGGAACAGACTTTCAGCACCACCAATTAAACCGTGCCTCAAGGACTATCTTCACATTTTCAGTCATCCGGAGACATGATGATAATTTATAGGAATAAATCACATGGCAAATCACATGATAATTCCCGTGTAACCTGAAATGATTGAGGCTCACCAGGGGTCAGCTAAAATCAGCTGAAGTAATTTTCACTTGGTTTCTAAACGTGCATTAAAAATGCACCTTGATTCAGCTGGAGACACCAAAAGAAAAATAAAAAAAGTAACAAACCAAACAAAAACCAACTCAAATATGATTTTTCCAAGGTCTGCACTCTCCTGACCCAGACAGTGCAGCCTGACTTTCAGTGCTTCCTTCAGGCCCTCTCTCACTGACTTTTGATACTTTTGCCCACTTAATAATCAGCATCCTGGCTTAAAAGGAGGAGTTTTGGGTAACAGAACTGGAGAGAACAGGCCAACCTCTGATTCCAGCAAACCAGACAACACGTGTAAATGACACATCAGACAGGGCCCGGCTTGAGACAACGACATTCAAGCATTGGGGAATGTTCGATCTGGGACCTGTGATAATAGGTTGATAAGAGGTGTTAGCTAGCTGGGCAGATTTTATTCAAATGCCCTGACTTCCAGACTAATTTCACATAAATAAGCTGTTAGAAACAAATTTTGAAAACTTTATTTCTGCAGAGATTCTTCATCTTTTCTGTTACTATCTGTATTATCCCCCATCCCCATTAGTGCTCTGAAGTACCTATCTGTATTTAAAGGACCTCCTAGTATGGATCAAAATAAGTCACTGTCTTCTAATTGCTGAATCAAGTATGCATAAATAATTTACCAAAATTGCATTGTTGCACTTAGACTATTTTTTAAATTACCCCATGTAACTTCATTAAACTTCAAGTCTGGAATGTAAATTCAGGGGAAGAAAAATAACTATTTTGGTATTATTAGATCATTCGGGTGGTAAACACATTCTCCAAAAAAAAGTCATCTAATGAGCATTTCAGTCATCAGATTTAAATTGTAAATGAAACCGTTGTCTATGCATTAGAAAAGCACATGCCATGTTTTGTTAACATAATCAGAAAAATGGAGCTGCCACAAACCCTTTCGCCATCTGCCAGTCATTGCATTAAACGTTTCTGCAATTTTATTAGAATTCTCTGTCTCTGCAGATCCTGCTCAGCTATGAAATTGGAATTGCAAACAGAAATATCATGTTTCTATGTACAGTAGCAGATAAAAAGTCCCACTTTGACATGCAGAGAGACAGGGAAACTTATTTTTTCAAGGGTAGAAGAACAGCACAGTAAATATCCCCCTCCCGCCAAGAATGAGGCAGAAGGTAACCAAGCAGCTGCTTCCTTTCTATGACATTTTTCTCTGACCGAAGGTAGAAAGTGAGAGGTGCAGGAGCAGCTTTCTAGCAGCAGCTTTAACAAAGGAGGGACAAACCCCTGCCAGTCCTTCCAGTCCTTGGTGTGGGACACCAACTGAAGGTTAATAAGCCACTGCCTCTGCTCGGGGTGCAGGAGTGGAAGAACAGAGGTTGGGGAAGCAGTAGGCAAGCCCTGCTGCCTAAATCTGTGTTGTAGCCCTTTTCTTATTGTGTATTTGTTGCAATGCTTTTATTACACAGGAGGTGTTTGGGAGGGGGTCTCTAGTTCTGGTGACATCCCCTGTGTTGGGTATCACTGAAGCATTAGTTCCAAAGCTGATACAACACAGTGATCAAAAAGAGTTTGGCAAGTCCAAAGCTTGAAACAATTTGTCAAACAAAAAAACCCCCAAATTGTTTTTACATATTTCTTAACAGAAGGTCCCAATATAAGGTGCTTCGCTACTTCCCCACTCTCCCTTCTCCTTTCTTCACAGCCTCACTGTAATGCTTGTTTCCACTTTCAAAAGGAGTTTTTCCAAGAGTCAAACACAAACACTCGTGCACATGTTCACTTTCAGTTTGCCTGCACAGCACATTTGCTTCCTTGGAAGAGAGACATGAAAAGACTCTCTAGGTGTGCAGCCCCTCTTGTGAGCATCTCAACTCCACCATTTGGAACACAGCAGAGACAAAAAGAATGACCTCTGGGTTCTCATCAAAAAAACTGGCAACAGATCTGTAGAACAGGGTTTTTTTTTGTTGTTGATTTCAATGATCTCAGCTGTGAAGTTTAATCAGGCCAGCATCAGCCATACTGGAATTCTCAGGCCTTTGTGTTGCTTGACATTCACCTGCACACAAAACATAGAAGCTACTAAAAATCAGTCTGACATTCCTAATGGGCTGCTGCTGTCTCCTTTCACAAGAATTAATGTCTCTGATTTTTCTCTTGAGTTAATACAGTGTTCAAGAGCTGATCAAAGGTTTCTGTCCTTTCCCACAACTCTTTCTTCAGTATTTTCTCCTATTAACAGGCTGCCCAGGGCAGTGGTGGAGTCCCCATCCCTGGGGGGTGGGTTCAAAGCCATGGAGATGTGGTGCTGGGGGACATGGTTTAGTGGTGACCTCGCAGTGCTGGGTTAACGGTTGAACTTGACGACTTTCAAGGTCTTTTCCAACCAGAATGATTCTATGATTCTTTCCCTTGGATCAAAGTCTCGGTCTACCTTCTTATCATAACTGGGTTCTGGTCTCAGCCATGGCCTCTTGGCATTTCTCAGCATGGTAATAATCCATGGAAAATGGCACTTGGAGGAGTAACTTTGTCTCTAACTGGCTGAGGACAAGGAATCTGCAGCTGTCCTCACGAGGACTTCATAGATACTACAAGTCAATCTCCTGCCTTCATCTTTCTGTAATCACATTTAGTCACAGCCATTTTTAAAAAAAAATCTAGGTACAGCTGTACCCTCCCTGCTTCTGCTTCCTCCTGCATGGAGAGCTTGTATCCAGCCTGCTGCCAGCGCGCACCAAGTCCTTACTTCAAGACACAGTAAAAGGCAGATTCCTCCTTACCCCCTGGGCAGTATTAACCTCTCCTTTGCTGCTGGGCTGACTTGATGTTGGGCTGACCTGCTGCCTGCCGAGTGAACCTCTACCTGAGCAGCATCACAGCTAATTAGAGGAGAGATGCTCCCCTGAGCAACTTTCACAAAGCTCTACCCCAAGTACTGTCTTCTGAAGGTGCTTCTTTCTCGGCAAATTCTTCTTTCTTTGTAACTTGTATAAGCAGATACAGGAACAAGACCCCATAGCTCTGTTCAGAATGTGTTTGGGATCGGCCTCATCACAGACCACTTAGCAGGAGTTCTTATTCTTTTTTCTCGCCTCCACTTGTAGGTTCTATGAACTGTGATTCTGTAACAGCTCTTGTTTAATTAGGTTTTTATTTTAGGATTGCCAAAGACACACTTCCGTGGAAGGTCCAGTCTGGTTACATTACAGGGAGCCAATTTCCCCAAATCAGGTCTATTCCAGGATAAACAATGAATCCAGAAAGGCTGTCTAATGCCCCTCTATATGTCCCTAAATATAGGCAGTGGGCAACATGTGAACAGCTTCAACATTTTGCAGTTACAATATGACACATAATCTAACAAATTTACAGAAAAGAGGCTTATATATCTCTGCAACCTTGTCTGGAATAATTCTTAAAAATGGAACTTTCTTGGCAAGACCTACTCTGCATTTCCTCAGTTCCGTTTCCCATGCAAAAAGCAACTGGTACTTTCAGGCTAAACAGCTTCATTTTACATCAAAGAAAAGCAGCAAAAAATAAAAAGCAAACACAAATTTGTTATGAGGGTGCATAATAGCATTTTTTTTTTTCCCAGCTGCCATCTTGAGTCCCTTCACAGCACTGTCATCAAGCAGAACTGCTTGTATTTTAAAGTGTTGCATAGAGAAAAGAATCATGAAAAGTAACATCTTTGTAACCCTGTCATAAAGAATGAGATTCCGCCTTTACTTCTGTGATGACCTTCTTTTTACTTGACAACCTGGAAGCATGACATTAAGCTTACCATGGCATAAATTTATTGTTAGGAACTTGATGCAGAACTAAATCATAAAAAATTGGACAAATAGAAACAAATAAGCAAAGACTTGAAGAGGAATTGAACGGATTTTCTGCACGTGTAGCTTGTTCCATCAAATGCAAAGCAGACTAACAACAAAGCCACGTCAAAGGACCACAAATGAAGAGTTGGCACATCTGTCTGGAATTCCTCTACTGACTCTAAGTGAGGATGCAGATGTGGATGCGTCTGAATGCAAATAGAATGAGATATTCCAGTTCAGTTTATCCTATACATTATATCATGATACACAGCGAGACTATATGTTAGTTTGCAATCTTAATTCAGCATTCCCAAACTTCAGAATTTTGATCAAGCTTAACAACTTAAAGATTTTAGATTTATCTGGAATAGCTGGATCTTTATAAGAACTCCTTCCACTTCTATAAGAGATGTGAACAATAAATCAACACCCCTACAAGCTGCTTTCATCATTGTCACCCGGCTTATCTCAAGCTGGTTTCCTTGTGAAGCGAAAATACATACAACGCTTGCTCCAAATCAGGCCATGACCAATTTACCCCATCACAACCTCAAGATGAGAGGAGAGTTTAACTTCTGCATCAAGTCTCATTTCTTGCAAGGCTACCTTTTAGAGACCTATTTAATACCATTTTTTTCTGAAGCAATTGCTACATTTGTAGAAATGCAAAGAAATCACCAGCTGGTTTTCTGCAGACTAGAAATCATTTATCAGATGGCAAGAAATGACATTCCTTAGTGCTGGTCTAGTAACTTAACCATGAGATAAAAGGCTCTACAGTATTTTCCTCAGAGCCTGAGCTACCTTTTCTTTGAGCACAAAAAAAAAATCAAAAAAAATCAATGTTTATACACTGGAGTTATTACCTACAGTGGTAATACCGTTATAATATAGTATGACTTACATTTGGAGATATTTGTTTCCATCAGGTTTTGTTACTGAAAAAAATAGGACAGAAATAGTATAAGCAAACAAGCAAAGGAGTTATCAACTGGGTAACAAATGTGCTTTTCTTAGATGATGGCAGATCATCTTTAATGCCACCTGGCTGAGCACGTAACACTGTCCAGGGATGCCAGACGTGTGTGGTCTTATGGTTTTGTTACTATTTCACAGGCGAGCTCTGGATGGAGATATATGAGGGCTGATTCATCCTCCTCTGGCTTTGTACGCTAGTCTCCCTGAAAGGCTGGGTGCTGCTCTGGGAAGAAGAGGGGATGACTTTGTCGAAGTCAACAGAGCTGCACCCTCTTGTGCCAAATGAGAATCTGGCCCATATTGATGTTTTAATTAGAGTCCTGTTAGAGATGCTGTTTTGTACATATAGATTAATCAAAATGATATATAAAACATATGGCTCCAACAGGAGTAGGGTAAAGGATAACATCTTCCAGTAGTCTTAGCACATGAATATTAAGTCCTTATTGCTATCAGGTAATACTTAATGGAAGCATATTTCAGTCAGGTGTACAAAACCACAGGGATATAGTCATCGCTGTTAGGCTGATGCAAACAGCTGTCCACATGGAATACATTTAATGACCTACTCCAGATGCTGCTGAAAACTGGCTCCAGAAATCCAGCAACCTGTCACTCCTCCTCCTGCCAAATCCAAGCTCCCAACTTCCAACCTGAGCTTTTCATCTTTTAGCAGTGCTTAATAATAGCTGATCCTGTAACTCCATAGGCAAATCAAGAGACATGGCCCACGACCAAAACACACTTTCCCTGAAGAGAAGTCTAGGCACATCACAGCAATTTTTATTCTGCTGGCTATTTCTTTTAACACTGATTAATCCACCTAGGATGCATTTTGAAGAATCACCAGAGGCAAGGTACATAAGCTGTTTCGTGTGCATGGTTTCTCTCCATCTTTTTAATGTCTTTGTATCATAGGAATCACTCTGGTTCTTTATCTCAACCAGATGATGTGGCACCAAACAGCTGCCGCTCTGCCAGAGTTCCCAGATTTCCAGAAATACAGAACAAAAGTCCTAACTGTTGTGGTCATTAAAGGTAGTCTTATAATTTCCTGTAAGAGTCAAGATGTTTTGCTCTTATTCCCTTAATAGAATCTTATCTCTGATAATTATTCTGCCTTCATAAATTACCCTCTGCTTTTCAGCTTCACACAGTTTTTATGCTGATTCCATTGAAGCCCTTGGGTGGTTTTGGTACTTTATTACTTAGCTCAGTAAAATTGCTTTTTCAAACAACTAAGATGTTGCTTCTAGTGCTGAATGTGACAGGAACTTGACCACCATTCAAAGATACACAGCCTTTAAGTCAGGTAATGGTGAAACATGCTGAAACTTCAGTGTGGTTTACTCAATAAAAAGTTACTGTGTATGCTGGAGTTTGGCCAGGTTGGTTTACACCTCTGTTCTTGTGAAGAGTGACATGAATTTTTTGAAGGCCTCATTAGTGAAGGTTGGACTTGACATTGGAAGGTGTAACCTGCAGGAAAGGGCACTACTTTGCTTCATGACAGCTACAAATCTCTACTGCATGCAAAGTTAACTGCTCCCACCTTTGATCCTGGTTCTCCTGCAAAATTACCTCTTCCTGAGGTAAATTTTCTGCCTGGGAGATGATCTGATAAGGTTCATTCATGACTTCCTAAACCATCACAATGGTATGTGGGGTCAGATGCAAGACAAAACCTTATCTTATGCTTTTACTTCTGTGAGTCTTCTTTAATCTTAATTTCTAGGACAGACAACTCAGACGTCATAACCACATATTTTTGGTGTATACAGATGGGAAGAAGAAACTGTTTCCTTAACATTCTAGATAGTATTACCCTTAAATATCTCTACTCCAATTGAGGAAGCCCTCTGAACAAGATTCTCAAGCTATAGTATAACATCCACACTATAAGCCTGCATTTCAGGAGGACTGGGATCCAGAAACACAACATGTGTGTGATAAATGCCAAACAGAATGATTTATGTTAGACACAGAAAGTAACTGGCCTTAACAGACTGGACCGTGCCATCAGCATCTAGACTTACACATTCTATCATTTGAGAATTATCCAGTGATGAAGTAGTGCACTACTGAAATGGCAAAAGAACAAACACAGGTCCTTGGTATCTGAAGTGAATTTGCCGAAGCAAGGACAACGCAGGAAACTGGGCCCTGAACAGCAACTGTTATTAATTTCTGTATTATACATCATCAGAAATGCTCATGGTTCTTTGATTAAGACGTAAGCTGTTCATTTTAGAATAAACTGGGAGGTATTTGTATTGTTATGCTTACTGTTCTTTCCCGTCTCACAAGAAAATTAAGTCATTCTCTGGCTTTTCAAAAAAATCCTCTAATCTTGGCCACTTTTTTTTCCAAGACACTACAAAGACTCATTTCATGGGCAGCTGCAAATGTGCAGCTGCTTAGGAAAATCAGGTGCCAAATCTTACCCTGCAGACGCTTCACTAGAAAAATATGAAACTAGGTGATTTGGTTGGACTACCTTGAGAAGGGGCCAGGCAATGGACTTCTCAGTCTGTAAATACTTCTACTTGCAGCCCTTTACTATTGCTAGACAAAAGCACATCTTCCTGTGAATTATGTATCTTTCAATGTGAAAACATAATTTGTTAGCAGTGAAATTAAGAAGGGGAAGACTTTATCACAGTACTGACATTTTTCAACAGCAGGCTCCAGCAGTCAGTACTTGCAGTTTGATGAAGAAAACTGTGAGGGGAACACCCTCACCCACCCACCCTCTGCCCCAGGAGTGAGCACACAACGCCAGTTAGAAAAGGAAGGCTGCCAAGGCTTTGGGAACTCAGCTACAGTTTGTGAGCTGCAGTCACATCAGCCATGTCTGCGCTGTTTGAATTTTCACGTCCTGGAAGAAAGGCGGCCTGGCACATTACAGAATTCGTATGCATGAATGCAAGGCCTTGCTGCTGTACATTCTCCTCAGATCCTCCTTGGAGAGATGTCTTAACATGGTGATAGCTTATCAAAACCTCTCATGATGTCACTGCAGAGATTTTGCAAACTAAATTGTGTTAAGGTAGGGCAGGCAAGGGGATGAGAGAAAACAAGACGCATCTGTTAACTCCAGTTATATAATTTCTAACTGTTAAATGTCATCTCAGGCCTGACTGCAGGTGGCACCAACCAGTTCAACATGGTCTGTTCGTCTGCATCCTCATACAGGGCAGGCTGACATCTTAGAAACCTGTCTAGGGTGCTACTGTCTTTCAGAAGCAGCTCTATTACCTGGGGATGCAGAAAAGTGCTTTCAAAAGTACAGAAGACTAATTGCCATTTTATTCAACATTGCAATGCATTCAACTAACTTTATAAAGCCATTTATAAAGTACAAACTACAGTCCATACATACACAAATTCAAGGTCATCTACCCGTTATATTTTTCTTGCACAGAAGTCACATACTTTCACTCTGAATAAGCTCTCATTTTAGTCCTGGGGCCAAAGAAACCCAAAAGAGAAAACACAAAGTCAGGATATACCCCATTTCTTTGTGCTCCTCTGGTCTGCACTGATCAGGGCAGAATAGGAGCTGATTTAGGCTCCCAGCCACTTATTGTTATTCTTCTGTTCCAGCACAAAGTCAGCTGGCTCACTTCACTGATATTTTCAGCCGAAATGTTTTCCTTGCACTGCAGTAGATGAGGATCATTCACAAAACAGACGCCTTCCCTTCTGCTGGCCCTGCTCTGGGGTGGACAACCCCCACCAGAGATGTGCTACCAAACTACCCAGGGTTAGTAGCATCTCATACCTCTGCAGATGAAACTGCAGGGAACAAATACCTGAACACAGGCTAAATTGTTGTGTGAAGTGTCTCACAGAACAGCAGCTGCCCCTGCAGCTAGGATCACTTGTGAAAATGTAAAGCTATGATACAGGCAGCACTGGAATAGTGCAGGGCAGAAGGACAGCAAAAAAGGAAAGTTCTGGCAATTTGCGTGCAAAGCAAAGGCGTGGTTGAGGTGGGAGGCTTACAGTCCACAACTTGGCTTGTTCTTCTTTCTCTGCTAATACAAAACTGTGTTTAAAAGAATATTGCTCCTTTTTTTCTTTTTTTTTTCTGTTTGAAATGATTAACTCTACCCCGTTCTTTAAGATGCACTTGGGCAATTGAAAACTCAATTTATATTGATGCTGCAATTGTATCACTAAATAATGACCATGACAAGCTGACTAGGGGTGGGCTGTTAAGTGGGTTAGAGGGGATTAATTATTAGGTGTTAGAGATGAAAGTATGTACATTTGATTCATTTTATCTTTGTATCAGTGATGTGTTCAATAATTTGTGGCTAGAGAAGCAGCTGCATGGCCATCTGATGAGAGAAGAAAAATATACTGACTGTTTCTATGTGAGCCCAGTAGAAGTGTCTCTTATTCCAAGTGTCTCTTATTCCTCATCACAAATTGCTGTTCTCTCCAGTCAGCAGTGACTTGTGTCACTTCTCTGAAGTTCGCATTCATCTGCCATGAAAGGAAGGACTAGAAGAAAGGGTTTGACCTGAAAGGTCAGGCATTCCCATGGAGAGAACTCACTCACTGAGCTTTGTGAGGGTATCTCAGTTAGTTGCAAACTCTTAATCATGAACTACATATGCTGCTGCTTTTATTCTCATGGCTTTTTAGGTTTCAATTAAAATGCAAACAAGGGACAACAAATTATTTCTTTGGGCTATAAGCCCCATTTCTTCACGAGAACTTCTGGAGCCTCGCTTCTTTCAAGAAGTGAGCACCCCATGTGAAACAGAAAGACAGACAGATCCTCTTCTTCCTTTTAAGTGTCCAGGGCAATCATCCAGACTGAAGAAAATGCTGACAGAACAAATGGTAGCAGGCAGATAGATATGGCTATATACTTGAGGTATTGGAATCAAGGGGTAGGACATCTGAATTCAGTCAAGATCTGACAGGATTTTTCCCTAGGCTTCCAAAAAACAAATTTTCAAATCACTTACACTTCATCTCTCTAAAATCTCTCTCCTTTTTGCAGATCTTGCTTACGTGACTGCAAGTTGTTTTGCATGAGCCCTGTTTCTTAATGTAGTATTCCCATTATTCTAAATGTACTATTCTATTATATTATATTAATTAATTCTATTATTCTAAATGTACTATTTCTAGCCCTCAAGGCCTTTGGGATCATTTAGGGTGCCTTATTTCTTTTGAAATACAAATAATACCCATAAAGAGAATCTGGATTACTTGGGAAAGGAAGGTAGAGTGAATGCTCTGGGTACTTACCTGTTTCTGTGGTATGATCACAGGGAAGAAAGACAAGGTAACTACAAGAGCAAGAATAGAATCTACGTCTAGAAAGAAGGTTACACTGAAAAGAGATGGGGATGTGGGCTGGAGAGACTGAGGTTACAGGAGGGCAGAACTGAGTACAGAGTGAAAAAAGGTTTATAGTAAGAGACTGGACAGTGAGAAAGCAGAATGAAATGCGAAGGTGAAAAAGGCACTGGAAAAGAAAAAAGAATAAATGGGAAGCCTAGGAAAGCAATAAAGGTTAGGACTAAATACTTAGGGAAAACAAATACAGTACAGCAAAAGGAGGAGGATAAAAGGAATTAAAAAATGTGGGGGGCAAACCACAGAAACTCCTTGCACTGCAACATCTTTGTTTCCAGGATGTCTGCATCCAGTGGATATAGGAGGTACAGAAAGCCATCGAGGTCCCTAATGAACTCTTTGGTTCTGTAGGATGATCATTAAGTACCTGTATATTCATTTCTTGTGTGACTGTTTCAGGCTAGAACTACCTTATCTTGTCGCTGAAATAATAGGAGTTTTCACCTTGAAGTATTTGCCTTGTACATTTTCTAAATAAATAGAGTATTTTGCATTAAAAGGAAGAGTAGATGGAGTACGGCAAAACTGGAGAAGAAAGAGCAAGAGAAAGAAACTAAAAGAAAAGCTAGGTTTAAAACTACTGCTGACATCTTGGGTAATTTTATTGGCAGGATCATTCAGTCTCTGCCGTATTTCATTAGCCCACCCCATTTCTTGACTTTTCCAGGGTGTGTTCAGAGTGTTCACCTTCTTCCAGCAACGGTTACTGAACCATAGTATTATGATCAATATAAATAAAGAAATCTAACAATTTATCTTCTGTATTGTTTAAAATAATTCAGGCGGTGGCTCTGACTACTCCTTGCACTGGAATAAGGAATTGCAATCAATGTAGCATTAGAAATTGATCTTATCCTTCCTTCCAAAACTGAGCATGCTCTGCTTTGGTTTTAATCTACTAAATGGCATTAAAATAGTTATTTGGAAAATACTGTATGAGGCTGCTTTGTTCAGATGAGTGTTCTTGATTAGATGTATAAATAGCACTGAGCCTCCCCCTGCTTTGTCATCTGGTAGCTGCATTAAGACTTGGTCTAGTTTTATGTCATATTTTACATTTAACCAGGTACTTAACACCACCATGAGCCTTAGAAAAGATGTCCATATTATTTACTGCTAATTCAAGCTGACTCTGGAGGTTTATCCATCCTCTGTGTTTAGCTATATGGTTGTAGGTTCAGGTTCTTTAACTGCAACTGTCTTTAGATAGGTAATCTAGATATTCAGAATCTTTACATGGATAATGGGCTGATAATATTGCTCATCATGAGCAGGCCAGAGGATATGCCCTGAATGGAATCAGAAATTATTAGTAGCAAGGTTCTAACGACTACAGTTTCAGGACCCTTCCAACATCAATTTTTCTTTGAGTTTATGATTAAAATGGTGATATTACATGGCAAAGACTCTTTGCTCGTTTCATAGAATCACAGAATCATTAGAAAAGACCTTGAAGATCATTGAGTACAATCATTAACCCAGCACTGCCAGGTCACCACTAAACCACAACCCTCAGCACCATATCTCCAACAACTTTGAAACCCCTCCAGGGATGGGGACTCCACCAATGCCCTGTGCAGCCTGGGACAGGCCTTGACAAACCTTTTTGGGAAGAAAATGCCATCTCTTGCATGAGACAAGGAGGTGTTTCTGAGGCCACAGATGCAGAAAGATAGAAGACTAAACCTTATCTTTAATTGCTCAAGAAATAAGTGACTCCAGTCAGCTTCTGTTGTCAACGAAGATATCTCTCCTTCATTCCACAGCAAAGATTTCCTAACTAGACTTCATAAGAACAAAAGATTCTGGGCTTGTCTTAAATTGTCTTCCAGATGTCTGTCATTTAAACTATGACTTAATATACACACATCTGCTTTTCTGAAGAATAGGGACTGGGAAATGCATGTTGTGTAGTGCAAGAAACTTGCATATGATTGTGCAGCATGTTTAGAAACTGATTATTTCCCAAGGCAGGAATTTTAAGAAGAGAAAGGAAAATCTCACAGTTAAACCCATTCTATGCTGAACTTAGGAATCAGGTTTTATGCTCATCTTTTCTGTCGAATTCTGATGTATTGCTTAGCAAGTGACTTCAAACCCAAGTGGGGTTTTCAAATGGAGTCATTAACAGTTTGTTCCTTGTTCCCAGGGTGCTCAGCATGAGACTCTTTTTCCTGATTGGCAGGAGTGTAAAATGCTCACAACTATAGCTGCAGTCAATCAGGGATGTGCTCGCAGCATACAAAATGAGATCAAGTGCTAAATACTCCAAAAACTTAGGTGCTACAAATCTCAGTCAGTGTGCTTGATGTTAGTGGCTGTGTTCGACTTGAACTCCTCTGTGGCTCGGTTTTTGGTCTACAAAAGAAGAGGATAATGACAGCCTTCACCTCATCTGGGTTTGGAGAAGAGAAATTCATTAGTGGCTGTGAAGCACTTAGACATTAGTCGTAAACACCACAGAAAAGTCCACAGGATATGAATAGTTGTGTATTCAGGGCAGGGTTTGAATGGAATGCAGTAAATAAGGACTAAGAGCACGTACTGAACAGTGAGAGGAAAATCAAATATTAAAGAGCTGTTCATTAAGTACACCCTGTCAGTTCTGAACGCTGAATGAGACAACAGATCTCAGTAAATAAAAGCATGTGATCATGGGATTAAGAGCTGTATCATAAAGCATATGTACCAGAAGCCAAACAAAGTTTGCAGGCGCTCCTGTAATTCTGTTAATTCCTAATTGTCAAAGCTTGAAACTTTTGATAAAATTCTTCAATTTGTGAAGAGAATCATTTCATTTTGTTGAACACATATCAATATATATATCCACATTCTCTCACACCACAGAGCACACCCTGTCCTCTAAATAAGAATAACTATGGCAAAACTCAAGGGGTTTTTTTTACACATTTCTGCTTCTTTCTGCTGTTTTTCCACTTTCTTCCCACCCCTTCTGTGTCCAGCCTAGGTCACAACTGCAAATCACAGAATCCCAGCAAGGTAGGGGTTGGAAGGGACCTCTGGAGATCATCTTGTCCAACCCCCTGTTAAAGCAGAATCACCCAGAGCAGGTTGCCCAGGATTGTGTCCAGAGATCTGGGTACTCCATGCTCTGCCCATTATCTTAAGAAAGCCAATGACTTATGATCGCTTGTAAGATGAGCAACCACGACTACCTCGCTGCTGTTCTGATCAGTTCTGATACCTGTTAAAGGACAGCTTTTTAGGATGTCTTTTGGCACACTCACTTCAGGTCTTCATCAGAATCAGGAAGTGCAACTTTGCTACAAAACTTAGACTGAAGTGCCAAAGTTTTGACAAATGGGAGTTATCTACTGAATGCAGCTCTGAACAAGAGCATAGGAAGCTGTGGAAAATACATATAGGTAACAAACAGGACATACACAGCCATAGCATCTCTTTGCTACTGTTTTAACCCAGAACCTTGTAAGGCTCATAGGAAGGATGTAGGTCTGTATGTCCAGAGCCTGAGGATGGGAGCACATGTTGCAGGATAGGTCATTTGAAGGTCATATTAAGAGGCCAGTCTTTACATACAGAGCTAAAATGATAGCTGATGTTCCAACAGCACTGAACATAAGTTTACTCAGCAAACAGCTCATTTCACTAGAAATGTGAATCGTTTCACGATGCCGTATAGCTGGTTTACAGAAGAAACAGTCCCTGGGACTATGCAAATCCAAGAGAGACAGATTCAGGGGTAAACATTTCAATGTTGGTTTAATTTTGAGACTGATACAGTGGAAGTGATGTAAAATAAATGTCAAGGTGTGATGAGTTCATTGGGAAGAATATAAATGGAGAGTGCTGATTATGTAAACAACATACCATCCTTCTCTCCTGTACAGAAAAATTAATTCCACAGAATTAAGTTTGAACAAACGCTTCTCTCTGTTACTGATTTTACCTGACATTTATAGCCAAGAGATATACTGCTGAAATTTAACTTTCTGCTACACATGTGACCAACCTTACATTTTGACACGGGGATGATTGCCCTCGCACTCAGACGGGTTACATTTGGATTTGGTTCTTGTTCACGGCCTACTCCACAAAAAAATTATACATGGACCCCAACTAAGGAAACCTAATTAGGTCCAGCCACTTGGTTTACAGAAGATACAGTGAATGACTTAACTCTAGGAAGCACAGGTTGAAACGGAACATTCCTTTTTACTTTCCAGCATTGATATTCAGGGCACAAGTGAAAAAAAGGAAGAGCTTAGATGCTTAGATGTTGGACAATAACTCATCTGGAAGGGCAAGACATAATTTAGAGGTGGATGTGAATTGCAAGGAAGAGTAATGGTGTTACTGTATGTACCATGGCTCTGTACCTGAAGAAATAACAGGACTTGATCAATGATAACTTAGGTAAAGGAGGGATGCGAGATGATGAAGAGCCAGCATAGGTGTCCCTGAGAGAATAATGATATCTTACCCCATGGTCCACGTCGCCCTGCCCAGCAGGTGTGTTTGGATTGATGAGGGCTCCGTCTTAAGCAGTCAGTAGTAATTTAGTGTGGTAGGCCATGCACAAACGACTTTCGTTACTGCCGACAGCTTCATTACAGCAGGCCCATCCTTCACTTACTGCAGACCTTCTTCCATCAAGCTGAAGATGAATGAAAGAGTGACCCAGACCCTATATGTCTGCAATATTATCCTCTCCATTACTGTTCCCTGGCCTCTTTTTCTTTGTAAATTCTACAGTTGTACCTTCAAATTGTACAACAAAGACTCAGAAACACCTTCAATGTCTTCATCTGCATGTACTTACTGCACGTACTCCAAAAGATAAATCAGCAGCAATGGAAAGAGGAGCTTTCATAGCCTGAACTTAGAGTCTCTTCTGACATCTTGCAAGAAATATTTCCACAGCATGTTGGGTCACCATGGAGTCATTTTCTTACTGGCATGGTATGAACCATCTTTCTCTAAAACTGAATCTCCAGCCACTTTTCCAATACCTTTTCAACAGAATGAATAGGTTTCTGTAGAGCAATAAATATATCCCGACATTAGTCAGCCTCCTTAATCCTCTCTGTGGGTGCTGTATGCCACCAGATGGAGCAGGGCTGTACTCAGCTCTGGGAATTCCTTGTTCGCACAGCAAGTGTCTCCAAGAAAAAGGGAAATCACATCTTCTGTGAAATAAAAAGCAGCACAAAGGAAGCAAGGGGGTTGCTCAGATACTATGTGCATGTAAAGACTGCAGGAACAGAGAATGATGAAGTAAGGAATATGCAAGCCAAGGCTGCAGAGAACTAAATGCAAGAAACCAAAGGAAATGAAAGTTTAAAGGATCTTAGACTGTAACTCCTTGCTATAGTCTTCAAATGCAGGAGGACAGGTGTATTTGCTCCTGTTGGTGAACAGTTTGGCTAATGCTATAGGCCTGACAGGATGGTTTGTTTGGTTCTATAAGCTCTGTAAAATCCCTGTTACAACAGTTACAACAACTGAGATTCTTCCCGGGGTCAGCTCTAAGACCCTTGTTAAACTGTTCATTCATAACAATTATTTATACATAAAAAAAGAGCAAGATACCATACATAAAAACACTAGGCCCTGTAATAACAATCAGAACACTGAATGCATATAAAGTTCTATAGATACGTTAGATCTGGAAGGTGTCTGAATTTTTTATACTACAGCTGCATAGCAGATGAAAATGGAAATTGTTTCTTGACGACAGTCTCTCTGCCTGCATTGCACTAAGTAAACTTGTAAAGATCTGCAATGTGACTCTCAGATCAAGGGCAAGAGGCTGGGCACACATAAATAGGGTTAAAATCAAAGAACCCGCTGGCACACTAGCTTGGTATAAAGTGAGCACACATTAACAGCCTACAATTATTGACAATTATAAACATATTGGTAAACAATAGCTTTGAAGAAACACTCATATGAAAATTAAGTAGCTTTGCAAATGTTCATGAAAGTGTTCTTGAGTCTGTACTCTCTGTTCCACGTCTCTTAGGTAACAACACACCAACACTCTGCAGTAAGAGGAACTAGCTAAAAAAACAACGGCTTTATTTCCTAATTTATTTATTTTTAAAACTACATTTTATTAAAAACCCCACATAAGTACATTATGCATGATGACTGCTCTGCCAGGTGCAGAAGTGCCAAATTTCACGAGCCATCTGGGCAATCTCCTAGAGAATACTGTTGTGGAGCTGTTGGTGAATGTTCTTCTGGGGAACAACAGCACCAGGAGAAGTAACGGTGGGATTATGTGGAGAAAGTGCAGCTATGAACGAGACAGTTGGCATAGCAGTATTTTTCAGGTACTTGGTGAAAGTACCTGAAAATCGAGGAGTAATTTAGAGCCCGCTGCTTTATGCTGAGCAAAGCACAGGGACAAACTATGTGAATGATTGGTCTATGTGGTCAATATGTACTAACTTTAAAAAAAAAAATCTGTAAATCTGCATTGCAGAAATTCTTCACATTAGAATTTAATGTTTGAATGGGGAGAGTATGATACGATGTCCTGACTAGATGATCAGGAGGGGAATGATGACTGCAACATACTGTGATTGATGAGAGGATGAGAGACATCTCCCCTTTCCTCACAAATGTTAGCGAATGTTAGAGAAGCATCAAGGTAAGGTGCTACACAAAAATTATGTTCTTAGAAATCACTGCTGAGTGTCCCTTGAAGCATATTCAAATTCAGCAACCTTATAGAACTGAAAGAAAACCCTACAGTAAAATTTAACTTTAAAATGGGAACTATGTGGTAACCAGGAACTATTTTAAAAGATGAAGGGGAGTAATCAAAAGGGTAAAATGCCTTCAAAAGTATTTAAAGACACCATATTCCAGCCTCAAAGTAAATGTCTAACCCTGTATAAACATAGTCTAAATGACCAAAAAGAAGGAGTTTAGCTAAACAGCAGAGTGAAAGAGACATTCTTCAAAAGCCAGAAGTTGTATCCAAAGGCGCAATCCAGAAAATGCATAAAAATTCTGCTATGTGAAATGTAAAAACGTGGTAAGCTGTGTCAAAACTGATTCTGAGAGGCAAGCTGCTAAAGGCACGCAAACTGTTAACGAGGTCTCTCTAAAACACATGAAAACCAAGCATCCTTCCCAAGGCTGTAGGGCAGACAGACGGCTGAGCTCTGGAAGCAGCACTGGAGGATGCTGTGGCCATAGCAGAAAAGCTGAAACTATGCACATTAGTGTTAATCACACAGGAGATTAGAGAGCGTGCTGCACTGAAGCCTTTGCTTAAAGGGGGTGAGTCTGAAGAACTGTCTCAAAGTGAAGTGTCAGCAGAAGAGGTTTTAGAGCAGATCAATAAAATGTATAATAACAAACACCATAACAAACAGATGGTATTAACTCAAGAATTCTCAAAGTTGCTGCTGAAGTACTGACTACTCTGGGTGAACTGTTGCATAAATTAGTCTTTATATCAGAGAAAGAGCAGGTGGCAAAAGCCTAACACCCAGTGTTAAAAGCACCCCGTGGGGTGCGTGCAGGTGGGGAATAAGCAGGCTGTGAAATCCACAAACAAGTCTCATTTTCTTATCAAGCAAATTGGCTGAAGCTGTGATAAAGAATAAAAATAACAGACTTGGATAAATGTGACATTCCCAGGAAAGTCAGTAAAGCTTTTCTTTAAAAAAACACAGCTAATCCAGCTTCGCAAATCCAGCCGAGATCCTTGGGCACATGTCATCCTCTTAATATAGTGCATTTTGCTTTCCAAAAAGCTTTTGATGATGCTCTTGTCCAAAAGCCTGTTGGTGTTAAAAGAATATATAGTCTCATAAAAAGACAGACTGAGAGAGAGTATGTGAAAACCAAAAGATCACAAGTGACTTGGAAAAGGTGAATAGGGCATGGTTATGCACTGATTTGTCTAACACAACGAGCAGAGATCATTAAGTGAAATAGCCTAACAAGCCTGAAATAAAAGAAGGCAACTTGAGGTGTAATTAAGCTGTGAATTCACTGTCATAGAATGAAGAGACCTCTAAGTATTTTCACATGTTGATATGGAAAACAAGCTTTATAAGTTGCATTTTATGTCATACTATTAAATACTGAATAACTAAAAATGGAAGAGAAAGTGATGGAAACATTATGGAGAGAAACTATGACTAATTTTTGGTTTAAAGCTTGAGAAACACGTTAATTGAAAAAACAGATATAGAACTGATATAAGCAGATTTAGTATCAGTATCTCCAAAGATACATGGGGAAGATTTGTCTGAAAGGATGGTCTTGCAACTAAGGTATTAGACTGGATTTGAATCCTCACCCAAACCCCGGTTGATGCATTGCAGAAGATTCTCCAGGCTTCTCTGTTGCCCATCTGTAAAACTGGGTGACCTCCCACAGTAATTCCCAACTTCCAGAGTGTTGTAAGCATAAGTACTTAATGTTTCAAGGCATCCAGAAAATGTGTTTGAGAAGGCTCCCAGCAAGTTGCAGAGCCATTAATCTTTGCAATTTGTTTACAAGCCTTCGGCCAGTTTTCAGTCCAGGCAACTTACATACAAGCCTATCTGAATTAATTCTTGTAAGACCTTGTGAGGCACTGAATCAATATAGTGTTTGCTGCTTAACTTACTCATTGAAAAATATTTTACATTAATATAACTCTTCTCGAGCTGAATGGTCCCGAAGCGCTGCGCAGACTGCGTTCATACAGCTGCAGCCCTGAAACGCTGCACTAGCAGAAGGTGGATAGAGAGGGGGAAATTACAGCCAAGAACAAAAGAACAAATATTTCTGTGAGAAGAAGTTGTTTTGAAACCTTTACTGCATAGTGACTACAGTTTGTGGAGATAAATCCTAGAGCAGCCTGTTACTGATAACAGTGTTGCCAAAGCAAGAGGCAAACTGTATTCTTGTGGGGCATTCAGAACCGTGTGCCTCTCCTGGAGTCCCTCCTGTTCCCATGGTATCTTGTGTTTCTGGAGTCTGTACTTTTGGATGGGGTGAGGGTTCTGTAGCTCTGAAACTATCCTGGAGACACATGATCGCCAAAGGTTTCTCAATTCTGTGGAGGTTAGATTTGCTGTAGAATCTCTGCCTTGCTGCACTGCTTTGGGGAATGGTTCAGGGCTGGTTCTTCTGCCCAGTAGGAAGATGGGATGCTGGGAACCATGAGTTGCATCTGTCACCAGGCTCAGTGCCTCACTGCAAGTGCGAGTGTGTGACAATGATATCTGGGATTCCTCCAGTGTACCACTGACTTCAGGACTCTTTCCATGCTGCTGGGACCTGTTTGGGTACTGCAGGCAAGTCTCTGATGTTTGGGCTTCTCTCTCCCATAATCTGGGACTGACAGCAGCTGTTTTCTGCTCTGCATCTTACCCTCAAAGGGTCTTGGTCCAAGCTGTAATCTTTATCTCCGTTTTGAGACATTCATAGTCAGGCAACTGGAAGGAACGAAGGAGCTGAAGATAGAGACCAGAAAATCTTCTTCTGATTTCAGATCTCAGACTGATTTTATCTCATGGAAAAAAGAAATTTTCTTAGGTCTTGAAGTCAAGGATGGCTACCCATGATCATTTTTTTCACAGGTTTAAGTCAGATATAAAAGCTGTGTTAGGAACATGCGATGACATCGGAAGTAATTTTCTGCTTCATAGGTTGTTTGTTGGATTTGCCTGGCAGGAAGAAGCAAGCTGAGCTTTTTAGGATTTTTTTTTTTATATACATAATTAGAATAGGTTTTTATTAAGATCAAGTCTGAATTGGTTTCCCAACAATAAATCTGACAGCACATGAAGTCTTGAGAGTTGCAACGCAAGCAGAAGCCAGATGTGAATTGTAAGTAGGAATGCCCCGCTTTTCTGGCTCCCAATAAACCTCACTAATAACCTTTGCTGCCCCTAAAACCCCTGACAACTCAGGAGGCTTATTTGACAACAGGAAAAAAGAAAAATAGCTGTAATGACTCACAATGGATATTTATCATTAGCTCCTAAGAAAATATGTAGCACATAAGGTGGCAAAAGCTGCTTTTCCAAGCTAGATGCATTTTGCTATTGCCAAAATTTGACAGTGGCAGTAAATTCCACAAGGCACACATCATCTTTTTGTTTCATGCTTACAATGTCCAGCACAATGAGATCCCGATCCACATGAGAACGTCCTTCATCCTACCAAACTATTTTTAATTATTTAATTATTTTAAATGATAAACCATTTCCTTTCCTTCTTGTAGTTTCTTTGATCCAGGCGTAATGAACATGCTGTTCTGAATTCATTCTCCAAGTGCCCCTGTGAGAGCTGCTGAAAGGAAACGCATAGCTTTTGACTGAGATTTTTACTGCAATTTACATTTTTGGACTTTGGCTTTCGTTGTTACTTTTTAATGAAAATGCATTCCCTCTGCCCTTCTGCCTTTCTAAGAAGAGTATGAAGCAGTGGAAACAGAAGTGAGATGGGCAGAAAGAGAGCAGGGGGAAAAAAAAGGGAAAGGACTCATCAGAGCTCCGTGGAAAACCAGCCATGTTCTGTTACCTTCAAGCTATTCTTTGAGGCATTATTTTAACACTGGGCTATGTGTCTTGTGCAGCCTGGATAGTCCAGCTGCAGCTGCAAGAATGGTGGAGACTGGCTCTGTTCTAGACACAAATTAGCATCTTCATTCCTGTGGCAGTTATGACCAGATGACAGTGAGGACAGTTGTCTCTGGGCACAGGAAATGTTGCTTGTAAATGGCCTCTCTTTAAATCAACCTACTAACCTCTTTGTTTCATGATGTATTTTAAAGATATATGGCTCTCAGCAGCTACTGTCTCATCTACAGCATTTAGGAGACCCTTCATGCTTCTGGGCCCTCCAGATCTCTGGATCTAGGTGTGTGTTCTGGCCATTCTCAGACCCCATAGTGCACCTTGGGTGCACTTATTCTTTTCTGCTGCCTTCTTACCCTTGGAAGGAAACCCAGTCATGGAGATCTCTTTGTTCCACTCACTGAACTGGATGATAAAGCCTTTGTGTAAATATATCTACATATGTACATGGATGCTTCTGTTTTTCTTATTATACAGAAAGCTCATAACTAAGACATAAAACACGGGTAATGTTGAGATCGAATGTGAAACTATTCCACATAAAATTAAAAGCAAATCACTTTTTCCCGCAGTTCAGCTTAAAAGGAAATTAACTTAATTGAATATGGACATCTCTATTTTGCAAAAATATTACAGCCAAAGGTAATTTGTTTTTGGAAAATATTTTAGTAGACCATTTCAATTGCAATGAGATTACTTACTAGAAAATTAAATACATTTTCTGTTAAATGTAATAATGAATTCCATTGTCTGCATTGCTCAGGCAGAACTACAATATAATTGTGTTTAATACAATTAAACACAGCCTCGATTAAAAGTAATAATGCAGTCTATTGTCTACATTACTCAGGCAGAACTACAATACAATTAAAGCCTTGTATCTAAGTCACTCAGAAAACACACGTGCCTTATTACATCCCCATTCTGAACATCACATCCTCATAGCTCCCCAGGCTGGTACGTCTTGTTTGTCCTCGTTCTGCTGAACCCCTGTTGTTACCAGCTGGTCACAGACTTGCACAAAGTAAATTTAGTGCTTTTATCCTGGTTATTAGTGGCCTCAAATCAGAAAGCTTTTCAAAGCTCCCATCCCAAAGCATTTCTCCTCAGTTTTTAACTGTCTCTCATGCCATTTAGCTAGGGATATTAATGCTTAAATACCTTTTAAAGTGCTCCAACAATCCTCCCAAGGTCCCACAGTGAAAACTACTATATACTGGACTGTAAGAAGTAACTTACGCTTCTTGAGAAAGCACTGAATGTTAAAAATTGTGGTAGAGTCCCTGTTTTTTACAACACAAAACCAGAAACTTGAGGAAAAATGGAAACAAAAAATGGTGAAAAGAAACAAATGTGAATTTGGTAATAGGCTGTGTCTAACTGAGCAAATAAATATTCAGTGTGTCTTACTGAAATAAAACCTCTAATGCATCTTATTTCTGCTCAAAAGATCAGGAGAAAGGAGAGGAAGACAACAACAGGAATCTACAAAAGTGATCAAAGATGGTGCAGACAGAGTAAAAAGATGTGATGTAAACAGGTGGTGTAAATAAAAGGGAGGAAAAAATCCTGGAAAACTTCTTGAAATAGCTCAGAAACTTTCTGTGAGCATCAGATCAATCCTGGAGACATGCTCTGCATCATTTCTTCCAGAAGCAGAACTAACCCTTGTACAAAGGGGCAGATCTGCTAAAACCGTTCTCTTATTTTACTTTGACTGAGCATCTAAGTTTTTGGGGTTTTTTTTGTTCTTCCTGTTCATGAAAATGAATTTTCTCTCATGTGTCCACTCAGTGACACAAGGAGAGGATCACACTGGCAAGGGACCAAGGCAGAGCTGCTTTGCCTTGTAGTTCTTTGTGTTAACATGCAGCACGACTTTGACTATCTATGGAAAACTACAACTTTTTAACATTTTCAGTAACATTTTATCAATAAATAGGATTGTTATTAGCTCTGAGGCCTGGGTGGTGAAAAGAGCCTAAACTGAAAGCAGAACTTTTGGGGTCAGGCATTTACTGCCTTGTTTTTGATTCCACTGTCACAGCTCTATGTTTTTCACTGATCTTTTCTGGGGGTGGGTGGGGGTTTGTAAAGTAGGGGTACAGAAACCTGTCAGAAGAAAGTGTTTCTGGATATACATGGATTATGGCTAGTTCAGCTGAGAAATTACCTAAAGCCCAATACAAGGATGTATTAACTCTTAGTTGTAGAAATATTTATTTGGGTAACTTAGAGAAACCCTGATTGAAAGTTTAATATTTTCACAGTGTCTGTGAATCAAGGGGCTTCTGCTGCACTGCAGGTACCTGTCTGCCACTACATACGTTTCAGCATTTCCATTTCAATTTGACACTTGGATTTTGTCCCACTGGAGATAATTACAATTATTTTCACTACAGTAATGCCTGGAGAGTTCAATAAAAATCAGAAATCTTTAGCCAGGTAGTATAAAAACATATGACAAGGCATAATCCCAACCCTGAGAAGTTTACAATTTAAATAGACAGGCTGTACAATGGGAGACCTACTTGCATCTCTGCATCTGCAGGCATCCAAACAGCAGATCTTGAATACCAGACTGTTAGAGGCTTACCCAAATGGAAGTGGGAATTGAAAATACTTTTCCTGGCAACTCTTTCCAAAAAACAAACCAAAAAACAGTCTCTTGCAGTAGCTGCAGTGTAAAGGATTACTTTCAGTTTTCTAGAAGTAGGTTCTGGTTTGCAGCCATTATTTCTCCTGTGTTTCAGACCTGGCTCTGTCCCAGCTTACTGCTGCACTCACTCTCAGGACTCATGGATGCTCCTGTTGTATTCGCTGACCTAAAAATCCTCAGTTTCTCCTCTTCTAGGGCTCCAAAGGATCTAAGGATGATATTAGGATAGTGCAACTGATTCTCAGCACAGATTGATAATGTAGACGTACACCTAGCCTTCAACTGAAGTGCTTGGAAGAGTCCAGCACAGAGCCACAGAGATGATTAAGGGAGTGGAGCATCTCCCTTATGATGAAAGGCTGAGGGAGCTGGGTCTCTTCAGCTTGGAGAAGAGGAGACTGAGGGGGGACCTTATTAATGTTTATAAATATGTAAAGGGTGATTGTCAGGAGGATGGAGCCAGGCTCTTCTCTGTTATGTCCAATGACAGGACAGGGGGTAACAGGTGTAAGCTGGAGCATGAGAGGTTCCACAGCAATATAAGGAAAAACTCTTTCACTGTGAGGGTGATGGAGCTCTGAACAGGCTGCCCAGAGGGTCTGTGGAGTCTCCTTCTCTGGGGACATTTAAAATCCACCTGGACGTGTTCCTGTGTGACCTGCTCTAGGTGGTCCTGCTCTGGCAGGGAGGTGGACTACATGATCTTGCGAGGTCCTTCCAACCCTTAACATTCTGTGATTCTGTGATCAGGAGTGAGGCAAAACCAGCCACCCAAAGGTAGGACAGCTCAGTTTTAGCAACTCACTCCACTAAATACTTTTACAGGAATCTGAGGACTGATAAAGGCGTAAGAGGAAATAAATATTTAATGTCATACACCATTTCCAATTGGCTAAATCACTCCAAATGTTAATTTTATATCCAGTAGGGGAAAAAAATAATACAGCACCTTTTGTACTAGACCTTACTGGGTCCTTCTGTGCTTCATAAAAGCAGAATAATTTTATTCCTTATTCTCACAAGGAGACTGAAACAAACATTGAACAGTATCTACTTCTAGTCACAGGACTTTCATGCTTGAACTTCACAATGTGTCATGGCTGTTTCTGTGTTTTGTTTTGGTGCTTGGGTTTCTTGTTTCTTTTTGGGGTATTTTTTTTATTCAATTTTCCTCTTCGAATGGAGCAAAACCAACAGCTGACTTGTCGCAGAATGCTTTGTATTTTTAGGATGTCTACAGACATTGCCAGGAGAAATTAATCTGGTGACCTTTGTCCTATGAGACTGTAGCTGCAAGTCAAGCTCTCCGAAACATGAAATAAATCTGAGAATCTTTGAAAGGACAAAGTTATAAAAATTAGGATTATAAATAAAAGCCCCCTCTCCCCATTATCTTTTATAGGCAAAGCACCCTAAATCATTATAGCAGTCTTTATAGTAGGTATTTATCTATCCTTGCTACTGCAGCATCTGAGCACAGAACAGTTGAAATATTTATTGGTGACTATTTATTCACCCAGTGCTATTGAAAATAGAAGCTTGGTCCATCAGGAAGCTCTGTGAATTGCAGGCAGTTGCAGTGAAAATGCAGATACTTGAAGACTTAGGTTAGTGCAGTTACTTCTGTATAATTCGTTCTTTCTCAGGAATAATCACAATTACCTCAGGTCATGCTATCTTCCTTCTCTGGAGGGAGAGGAGCTGATCTTACAGAGTCTGCCCCATTTTCTCAGTAACCTTCCAATAACCATAACCAATAACACAGCCTGGATGCTGGGGCCCAGTAAGGATGATTTATTTGACATCATCAGGATTTTGACATTCACATCTTAAGAGTTCACTGTAATGAAGGATAACAATGGAGCAAACCTATGTAAGCTTGGCTTCCTAACATCAGATATTCAGATGCTCTGAAATTCAAGTTCTATCCAGCCACCTATTCCTGTATCTCTTCTCAAACCATAATACTGGAGTAGTAAAATATCTTCTGTTTTGACACACTGCAGCCGCACAAATATTTTACTGGAATATTCTGCTCTGAGACTGAAATTCTTCATGTATATGCAGCAGCCCAGGACTGTTCAAAAGAGTATTTTAGGAAATGGTTCCCTGTATGCAGACCAAACTGGAAGAGGAGGGAGGATGAGAGAATCAGAATACCTGACATTTGTTTTCATTACTTCATATTTGTTATTTCTTATTCATTCGCTCATTAAAAAGCTTGCAGCCACTCACTCAGAAGCAGGTATTCACGTTGGATTATTTGTTGTGAACACACTGACAAAGGAGATTGGCTGGGGAAGACACACTGCAGTTTTAGAAACTGCATTTTAGTGAGAATCCAGGGAAGCAACATCCCTCTACCCAGACTCACTCACCTCAGCAGAGTGAGGGCCAGACTCACGTAGGATTTCCCTCAAAGAGAAATCTTTCTGCACTGGGCAGAGGAGTAAACTAGGTTGCAGGCTTTTTGTTTGTTTGTGAATTTTGTTTGCCTTTCTCTTTTTTTTTTCTTTTTCCCCAGTTACTGCATTACAAAGCATTTCAATTTATGATCTTCCTGTGATATTTTGCCCCACCTTATAGGCTCCATATGGTTCTTCAGGACTCCCCCTCATTAAAATACAGCTTTTGAAAAAACAATTCTTTCTCTAAATAGGCCAGAAGAAACATGGGGTCTTAATGAAAAAAGACTAAGTGAGCGATGGAAAACAAACACTGCATCAGACACAGGGCCCAGATTCTGTGCTAGAATTTCCTTTCAGCTTGGCTCACGTGTAAGGGGCAGCAGGAATGGCCTTGGCAGTGCTGGGTTAATGGCTGGACTAGGTCTTAAAGGTCTTTTCCAATCAAAACTATTCTATGATTCTGTGAATGAAGCAGAGAAGGTGTAAATCTCTTGCAGCCCCCTGCAGTGGATATCAGACTTTAGGGAGAAAATTTCTGCATCAGCAGGGTCCAGTTCAACACAAAGCCTTATTTCTTTCTCCTCAAGGGGCTTAGAGAGGCTGGGAATAACCCAAATGCAGAATTAGCTTAGCTTTCGGGGCATATTTGGGCTGCTCTAGCTCAGGTCTAATTGCTCATAGTTCAACTAGTAAGCAGAGAGAGAAAATTCTGGCAAGTCTGTTACAACAGCTTTGAACCGTTAGCAAAAGAAAAAGCATAAATTTAGTTTTAGGAGTCTTGAAGCAGATCTCACCTGGAGTTTTGGCTTACCTATCTCTTTCCGGATATGTATATAGAGGTAAAGATTTTTGAAGGGTGTGGAAGTGGCAGGCAGAGAAACACCCAGTGCAGAAAATTAAATATGCTTAGAAAGTGATGGAATAAACTCATGGAAGAAAAATCTATCAAGGACCAGTGAAAAGAAAGATGCCATCCCTAATGCTAAAAGCTCCGAAGCTGCAAAGCCCTGGATACTGCTGGTATATGTTATATTGCACTTGCCCTGCTCCTATATTCCACCCCAGACATCTACGGAGGGCACTGCTGGAGATAAGCCACTGGGCTGGCTGGACTTTTGTTCTGTTTCATTATGGACATTGTTATTTTAGTGTGAGAAAATCCCCAATTTCAATGACATTGCTGTGGACAGCATTGCTATGGAAACGAACTCTACTGAAACTCCCTGGCTACACTTTTAAAAGACATTAGTGATGATGCATTTGCATCAAATCTCATGGAAATCGACCAACGCCTTTTGTATTTTTTTTACACTTCTGTGTAATGATCCAGCAATGAGGAGCTGTCAAGTTTGACTAGTGACTGGCATAAACATGCAGAAACATTACACAAGCTCCATACTGATGAAGCTCTGATATCTGCACAGGGCCATCAGAAGAAACACTTTGGGTTTTATGGTGCAAGACACAAGAGACAAAGGTTCAGGGGCTGTCCTGTTTCTTCTCCATAGGAAAAGCTAGGAAGAGCCAGAACACAAGCAATCTCCATGAGATTACTGCAACTGTGGTTTTATGCTGAGAATCTCACTCATTGGAAGAAGTTCACATTTAGCAGTATCAGCTATCTCCACAGCCCTTTTGGTCCCACTGCTTCTAATGGGATCACAGCAGGAATTGATTTGTCCCACAGCGTTTCTGCTGAAGGTACCGCTAACTCAAATATTTATTTCAGCAGTTCCTTCAGAACTCTCTGTGCCTGCTGACAGCTGTCTCAGCGCTCAGGGTCAGTGCTCTGGTGCCTTCTGAGTCCTGAAGGAGACACTTCAAGGTGCTGACCTTTTTCCAATAAGATTGCTGTGCTGTATGTACATCCTCCTAGGCACGTGACAAACCAGGCATCACCTCTTCTCTCCCTCACTGATTAATGGTGAGGATACATTATCGGAGCTAATAGGAGTCAAATGAAGAAAACTAGTCAAGTGAAACCCTGTAAATTGGATCCTGTGCTTTCTCCATTTCTTCTAATACCTAATGCCAGGGATTTTCATTCTTGTCCAGCCAGGGCTAAAAGGAAAAGGATTAGAAAGTAAATAACTCCCACATCTGCAATAGAGGAGCAGTCAGCTGTTTCATTGGCCCATTTATTAGCAGGACAGAAATGTAAATCTACATCACAGAAATGTTTTTTCCTCCTGTACAACCTGCCATTCTTCTTGGAAAAGTAGATGTGCATACCAGCTTTCCACCTAGACATCCATGTCTGTGTGTTTCTGCACCTTTACTATTCTCTGCCCCAGGCTATATGACCTTTGCTGAGGTGAAACTACCAGTTTTCAATGGGGATTTTGCTACTGGAAAACAAGCAAGATGTGACCTGTTCCTCTAGGATTTTTTTTAATTTTTTTTTTTCCATTTAAAATTCTTCCCAGTAATGTCTCTGCTGTGGTCCAGGTGGCAAGAGTCCTGATTCACGTGGGAAGAAAGTCCTGCTGGCATAGGCTGGGTGGTGGCATTCTGAAGACCTGGTTTTAAGACCTACTGGGAGGTGATGCTCTGTCTATCCTGGCTTTCCATAAGCCTTTGACAGTGACTACCAGTGGTGAGAAAGCTGGGTAGATAAGAGCAGTATTCCTGTCTCTACTGATACCCAGATAACAGGCCACTACCATCACCTGCTTTCTTTGTTGCTTTCCCCTTCTGGTTCACTTTCCATTCATCTACCACACAAATGAATTTGAAAATTCTTTAAATGCTGTTAAATTTCTGCCACAAAAATGCAATAGTGACCAAGTGGAAGATGAGGTCTACCAGTGTCCTGTGAGAGATCAGATAATTATATTCATCTTTGCAGTTGAAGCGTTTCCAAAGAAGTTGGGGGTGGTCTGCTGTACTTGCAAGCAGTTACCCCATTCAGAGTTGCCTGATGCGTGTGTGTCCCTGAGACTCCTTCCACACCCTGGACTGCTTCCTGTACTGTGTTATCACAGTGCTTTCTGTAAGACATACTGCAGAGACATGTAGGGAATGTGGGATTGCTCCTCTGGAAAAGAGAGAGAAATGCTCTGGGAGGGAAAGTACAAATTCATCTCCTCTACATAGAAAGATGAAATTCCTCTACATGCACATAGCTTATTATCCTTGCAGTTGCTCTCTTTGTCTCTTTGCTTCTGTCACCCTATAACCACCTATGGTTATCTCTCAACCTAAGTGGTCAAGGTAATTTCTCCACCTTGTCAGAGACAATGAGTTAGTAAGCCTGGCTGTATAACAGCTATTGTGACACCACACAGAGAGTCTCAGGCTTTTCTTAGCAAATATTTCACTTGAAAGCCAAAGAAACTGTTTTCTCCTCCTCCTCTCCTCTCCAATTATTTGAAAGCAATGAAAACCCATAATATTGTCATGCACATCTTTCCTTTTTCTTGGTTAAAGAACATTAAATTAAAAGTGTCAAAGTGTTGGACTTTGTAATAAAACATCATAAACACAAGTGGTTTTACCTTCTTGTTTGACTAACATTTTTCTTTTTATTTTCCAGTTTGGATTCCTAGAAAACTGTGAAACTATTTTCATTCTTTGTGTTCCTTTTTCAAAGCTGTACTTACCATCCTTCTAAACAAAAAAGCCAGTGACCACATTCAAGCCATCATCAGCATGCTCCCCAACTAGCAATTAATTAGTGTGAAGCTCTGAATTAATAAGCAAGATGAAAACATTAAATCACTGGATGTATCTAATTCTCTATCCACCAAGCAAATACACGTCTTACTGGACTGCAAACCTGACTGAGTACGAACAGCAATGGGCACCGTGGAACCTGACCCAGACTTATACCCCTTATTATTACAGCAAGAACGATATGGTAATAATAATATTATTAATGCACTCTCTTTCTCAGCAGTTCTGGATGCACAACTGCATGCAAATGCCTAAAAGCAGCATCACAATAACAAAATATTGTACGTTCCACAGCATTCACAACTGGTTCTCCTGGGATTTTATCTATATATGTCTGCTATGCAAAAAATGACAGCAGGTACAAATTGTTCGCATCTTACAAGCTGCTCATAAACTTCATTATCTTCTAAAAAGTAATCAAGGCACAGGATTGCCATCTAAACTTCTTTTTTTTCTTCTTTTTTTATTTGACTGTGGCACATCACTGGAAGAATAATATACACCAGACAAAAAACAATGGCCAGTGATTACTGATGTTTGATGTGCATATAGATATCATAAGGAACAACCACTTCCCAAATTTTTGAGAATACATGAAGTTTTTCCACAGAGGATTTTGTGGCAATCACAAAGATGAATCAGTTGAACAAACTGGCTATTTTAAGAAAACAAAAGGCTGTCACAGTATGGCTCAGCCAGAATTGCGCCAGAGGTTCAGCTACACGGCTAGAGTGGCAATGCTGTCCATTTACTGCTAATGACTACCCAGGAGATCCATTAAACGTTGAAAATTCCTGCAGCTGAAATACCCAGTATTTCCAGTCCACCATAATCCCAGTCTGCCCTGTTCCATAATTCTGTATGTCTCAGAATTACTTTTTGTCTCCTCCAATGAAAAGTATAAAACAAAAAAGTCAAACTGGGAAAAAATAGCTGAAATTAAGTCCGGGAAGCTCTAAAGCCAACTGCCACAGGGTGCTAGCTCTATGAATTTGGGTTCGTACTGGACAGCTCTAACTTTTGAACAGTAACTTAGTCATCCTTCACAGGACTAAAATAATGTTTCACACCATACTTGCTGATTTCCATAGCTATTTAAAAGCTGCTCCTCCTTCACAATCTAGCTCCGTTTTCTACAGCGAAGCTGCAATGCTCGGATGAACAACAACGTGGAATTCTGATACCAGCAATGCTGGCTGTTGAGGGATGAACTAATACTGCTCTGGACACCCATCACTCATATAATGCTCAGGTTATAGCTGAGGAACGCACACCATAACCAACAGTGGTGAGTAGGCTGAATCCACAAAAGGGAATAAATATTCAAGATGGGGCTAGATTGCAAGAGATCCACCCTTAAAGACCTGTGCTTATTTTTAAACGTAATGTTGTCTGGGCCTAAGACACATACAGGAATACACTGACCTCTGTGACTGTGAAGGCTGCAACATCACGTGTATTATGTGCAGAGTAATATCTTCATTTCTGTGTCAAAGGGGAAGACAAGCTTTATACTGTTTAGCAAAAAGAAGTATTTCTGGACACAGCAGGAAATATTCTTCTACCAGTCATTTCACTTTAGTTAAAATCTTCTTTGATTTTCAAAATTGTTCAGGTATGAAAGCGCTTCTTTGTTCTTTTGAGGATGATGTCTTAATGGCAATTCATCACAGCAGCTATAAAATCTTGATGACAAATCCCTAAACCCTGGAGAAGACGGGAGGGGAATTCTTCTCCTAATCTAAGCATGAGCTAGTCTGCTGCTTCATCTAATAACAGAACAAGAAGCAATTTGTGGAGTAACATGCATGGAGATTTAGTGCAGCTTTACGTGGACCCATCTAAACCAAATGCCAGACCCTCAGCGGTCGGCTTCCCCTGTGAGCAACCTGCAGATGAGGTGGCTGCTGGTCCAGCCACGTCCCTCAGCTGCTCTCAGTTCACCCACTGGCCTGAACAGTCCTGCACATGCCATCTAGCTCAACATAAAGGCAGGAGATGGGATGTCTGGTGCAGTTTTACAAATCTTTGAACAAGCAACAACAATAAATGGGTAGTTGTACAGGAGGGACATACTGTGAAATACATAACCTTGTAGATAGTGATTATCTCCAGGAACAGGACAACAAGACATCTCGAGGCACCCGAGCATGCTGAACAGACAAGAACAGGTTTTGTGGCAAGAATAAGGATTTAAGGCTTCAGGTCACTAAAAGAACATGGTGATGAAGAAGGGAAGATGAAGTAAATGACCACCAGAGGTCACAAAAGACCACCGAGGGGAGAAAAGACCCTAACCCTAATTTTATTATGCATGCTCGGACTATGTAAATGAATTCCAGGAACCCATTAGCATAAGACTGCCCTTTCTAAGAAATACCATCAATATGTATGTTTAGCCTGCATATAAACTGTGTACCCGGCTTGCATCAGTACGCACACTTGGAGGAGTGATCCCCTGTGGGTCTGGCACTGCAAAATAAAGAATGCCTGCTTAATAACTTTTGTTATTGAGTTTTTCACTGTGTCAAACATCTCTCATGTCCTGACCTCATTGCGATGACATACGACAAAGAGGGACACCTTGCAAGAACCAAATAAAATTTTTTCAGTCATTTTCTTAGGTTCATGTTCCTACTACCTGTTCTATCTGGGCTTTTTTCCCAACAGCTAACAGAACCAGTGCATCTTCATTTTCCCCTGAAAACATAGTGCTTTTCAACAGCAATTCCTGTTTCTGGAAGTTTCAGTTTTAGATGTCCTGATTTCAAACAGTCACATAACTGTCACAGTATGGCAAGTATTTTTATAATTTGTTTTTACACTGAGAAACAAGGCACAAAAAACAAGGCACAAATTATCTTCAACTACCTCTTCAGTATAAGGAGTCACACTATGAGCAAACCAAGGTTAGACTCTGACTTCTTACAGAGTTACTCAGCCTCTCATATAGCAAAACACATCAACGAAAAATTTGCAAACACAATTTGTGGAATGTCCCTCTACCTCTATGTAAATCAGATTTTCTGAACTCTACAGAGGCATCTGCATGCTCTAATAGACTGTTGTGGCTTGGAAACTCCTGTTTTGAAAGCCAGATCTTCATGCATCTTCCAATAAGGTCCCCAAGTATTACCAGCTGACAATCAATCACTGCACATTATTTTTAAATAACCAGCTAATTTTTATGACATATCTAACATAAGGTTCATTCCCAGGAAGCTGGCACCAGTGACAGTCATGCCAGCAGGAGAAACCAAAAGTTTCCAGACAAAAACTGTCCATAAATGATGACAGACCCCAATTGTCAGATGTCTTTCTAATGTCTTAGCCAGCTTAAGCAAAGAAAAATAGCTTTTTCTACTAAAACAACCACTACCACAACCATCTTCTGTCCAATTCTATGTCCCTGCTGAGTAACATAACACCCTTATGACTAACAGGAAGTTGCTGTAACATATTACCAGTACTGTTCAATACACCCATCAGCGACTTGGATGAGGGCACAGAGTGCACTGTCAGCAAGTTTGCTGACGACAGAAAACTGGGAGGAGTGGCTGACACCCCAGCAGGCTGTGCTGCCATCCAGCCAGACCTGGACAGGCTGCAGAGCTGGGCAGGGAGAAATCAAATGAAATACAACAAGGGCAAGTGCAGAGTCTTGCATCTGGGCAAGGACAATCCCATGTACCAGTGTAGGTTGGGGATTGACTTGTTACAGAGAGCAGCGTAGGGGAAAGTGACCTGGGGGTCCTGGTGGACAGCAGGATGTCCACAAGCCAGCAGTGTGCCCTCATGGCCAAGAAGGCCAATGCCATCCTGGGGTGTATTAGAAGGGGTGTGGTTAGTAGATCAAGAGAGGTTCTCCTTCCCCTCTGCTCTGCCCTGGTGAGGCCACATCCGGAATACTGTGTCCAGTTCTGGGCCCTTCAGTTCAAGAAGGACAGGGAACTGCTTGAGAGAGTCCAGTGCAGAGCCACAATGATGATTAAGGGAGTGGAGCATCTCCCTTCTGAGGTAAGACTGAGGGAGCTGGATCTCTTTAGCTTGCAGAAGAGGAGACTGAGGGGTGGCCTCATTAGTGTTTAGAAATAGGTAAAGGGTGCATGTCAGGAGGATGGAGCCAGGCTCTTCTCAGTCTCAACCAATGATAGGAAATGGGGCAATGAGTGCAAGCTGGAACATAGGAGGTTCCACATAAATATGAGAAAAAAAGGTGAGTGTAACAGAATACTGGAACAGGATGCCCAGACAAGTTGTGGGGTCTCATTCTCTGGAGGCATTCAAAACCTGCCTGGACGCGTTCCTATGTGACCTGCTCTAGGTGGTCCTGTTCCGGCAGGGGTATTGGACTAGATGATCTTTTGAGGTCCCTTCCAACCCTTAACATTCTGTGATTTTGTTATATAAAGCACTATTTGTAAAGCAGTTTTCCACAGCATCCTTCTTTCAATTTCCTCTTATTTATCACTGTAACTTCTATATATCTATGCATAAGATAACAACAAAGGACCTGACTGATAGGTATAAAACTTATAGAAAGGAGGGCTCAGAGAATCATGGAATAGTTTGGGTTGGAAGGGACCTTTCAAGATCATCCAGTCCGACCCCCTGCAGGAAGCAGGGACATCGGCAACTAGAGCAGGTTGCTCACAGCCCTGGCCAACCTCACCTGGAATGGTTCCAGGGATGGGGCACCAACCACCTCTCTGGGCAACCTGGGCCAGGGTCTCACCACCCTCAGCATAAAAAAATCTCTTCCTTCTCTCTAGTCTAAATCTCCCTCTTTAAAACCATCACCCCTTGTCCTGTCCCAACAGGCCCTTATAAAAAGTCTGTCCCCATCTTTCTGACAGGCCCCTTGAAGTACTGAAAGGCCACAAGAAGGTCTCCCCAGAGCCTTCTCTTCTCCAGGCTGAACAGCCCCAGCTCTCTCAGCCTGGCCTCCCAGCAGAGGGGTTCCAGCCCTCCCATCATGGCTGTGGCCTCCTCTGGCCCCGCTCCAACAGGTCCCTGTCTCTCCTGTGCCGAGGACTCCAGAACTGGACCCAGCACTGCAGAGGGGTTTCTCACCAGAGTAGAAGCAGAGGGGCAGGATCCCCTCCCAAAACCAGTTTTTAATAAAACATCATTTTCAAAGAATTTGCCAGCTTCCTGAAATTGAAACATTCCAGAGAGATGATCTGATTCTGACAGAGTTGTGATGTCATCATGTTGCTGTCAGAACCGCAGCCTGGTGCCCTGGGACCAAACACCAGCAGCTCAGCATCCCAGCAGGTGGGCTGACTGGAGTTGAGAGCATGAGCAGCCTGGCATCCAAGCACAGATGACATCAGCTGCTTATCAGCCTGGGCTTGTAGGGCTTCCAGCTTCTGGGACGGTCAAACTCACAGAGGACTTCCACGGTCTGCACGTTCCAGAGTCTGTGCCCTGAAGACCACGGGGGTCAGTGGTGTAGCTCCTTTCCCAGATAAAAAACTTGGAGTTTTGTCTTGAATCAACCTCAAATCACACTGCAAAGCATTCTCTGTGAAATGGAATTCTCCATCTCTGCCGATCTCATATATTAGATTATTAACAACAAAGAAACATGATACATGTAATTTTTAGTAGTCAAAAAAAGGACATTAGAAAGCTTTTATTACATGACATATTAAAAGATATTTATAATGCTCCCACAACTTAAACGGATAAAAGAAAATCAATACTTCGTACATGCAAAGAACCTTCCATGTGAGAATTATAGGCGCTCTTGGATCTAGCCTACATACCTTAAGGTACCTGTCAAATGTAACTTGGCTGCAGCAATGGCTTTCAAATTCAGAACTTATTAGGAGCCAAAAGGAACCAGCCTGACAGCCCTGAATATTGAACTCCTTTGCAGAAAGGCTTCATTCACACAATCCTGCTGACATGCCTTCAATGCCAGCCAGTGAATGGCCATAGAGACCAGAGAGTCTTTCTGCCTGGAGGTGTTTTCTCCACATCAGAGGTGAGGAAGGGCGACAGAGGGAAATGTTTGCAGCAGTGCCAGTACTCAGCCTTTTCTAAGCATAAACGAGGGACTTCAGTCTGCATGGCTGTCAGTCTACCACAGAGGCTGGCATTAAACTCACTTTCTTTCACAAAGAACGTATGTCTGACTGATAGAAAAGAGTTTAAAAAGGGCAAAAGCAAGAATCTGGATGACCTAAACAGGTACAAAGAGAGCAGAGGACACTTATTCTCTCTCAGGAATTTACTTCACAGTCTAATAGACTAGTAACAAATGGATAAAACCAAGGAGTACACAAAAGGGTATTTTTAGTCTCTTTGGTGGCACAGAGTTTCAGCAATACGTGATCCCCAAGATGGCAAAGCATGCACAGAAACAAAAAAGAGAAAACCATTCAAAAATTGTAAGGGGAGATGTTAGTGTTAAGTTCAAGCACTGACTTCTATTCTTTCTCAAAGCCTGCCATGCTTTCCCCAAAGAACAGTTATGGCTAGTCCAAGTACTTCAGATTTTTGTTGCTATAAGAAAGAGGGTATCAGGATCAGGTTCTTTAAAAAATAACCATCTATATAGGTCCCAGAGGTTTGATTCAGGAAAGAATGTTTTTATTGCTCAGACTAAAGATATTTCTTGAGTTGTAGTCGTGGACAACTTGCTAAAGCCAAACAAATGGAAAAGATGGATTTCTGAATTTGTAAAATGTCAAGGACTGATGGAAGGGAAGGAGTGATGGTGAAGTCACCTGAAGAATGTCTGGGAAAAGCTAGAAGCTAGAAAAGTAGAAACAACTGCAGCACAGGGGAGGAATGGGAACAGCAAAGAACAAGAGTTTCTTTAAGGACAGCATCTGGATTTACTTTGTGCCTGAAGAATATGGAGATGAGCAAAATGATCAGCTCTTAGAGACTCGTACATCTAACAAAGAAGCCATGAGACTGGCTGACATCACTGTTGAAATACTGCTTTACTTTGATAAAATTTTAAATGAAAAAACAACCCCAAAATCTCACTTCCTATAACATTGGGTTAAATATCTTTCCTGAGATCTCTTCTTGTTAAGATCATTAAACTCATTACTGAGCTTCCTCATAGCATCTGAAAGTGCTGCATCCCCTTTTGACTGATAATCATACATGAGAAGACTAGGAACAGGAGTAGAGCTGGTATCAGATTAAAACTATATGCTGTCTCCATAAGATTGACAAGGAGAGGCCTTTTCAAGTTCAAGTACATCATGTTTCTGCATTTTTTGCTTCTTATCGCTGTTTGTATAATAATAGCATTTACTGGATATAGCAAACTGGGAACTACATGCTGCTAGATGTGTTTATGTATGGAAAGACAGGAAAGACAGAGCTGGTATCCCAGAGAGCTTATCCACTAAGTAGATAATAAGTATGGGAAGGAAAATCTCAACAGATTTAATGGTTGGACTTGAGGATCTTAAAGGTCTTTTCCAACCTAAATGATTCTATGATCCTATGAATAAAGTTTGGGATGCTTGATCCTCCCTTTTTCCTAACACGTGACCCCAGTATAGTTCAGGTACACCTGGAAGCTGCTGAGATCTGGAGCTGGAAATGGCTAAGAATACGCACTTTGTTTCTGATTAATTGAAAAATTCATTTCAAATACTGTCATTTCCTTCTGAAAAGTATGAAATACACTAAAGCCTCAATGAAACGTTAATAAAACAGATGGGTGATGCCATTCGTGTGCTACTCTAATGTTGTAACTAATGCAACCTCTGTGACCGTACGCATGTAATCTGGTCATCTTCTATACAATCTGTCCACGTGGGACATTTCAAAGTGCTCTCAGCCTATACATCAGTAAACAGGTAATACCAAAAGAGACTCAAGAAGGGGATCAACAAAGTTTCCTGTTGTGAACTGTGAGTTGGTTCCTATATGCAACACAAGGTCAGGCTTTAATGAGAAGAGACAGTAAGGTTTTTGACTAAAGGCTGGTTTCTAGAGGTCAAAGCTAATGGGAGATTTCCACTTCTTTTCCTATTGAGAGAGTTAAACACTTTGGAGGTTTCTCGGTCAGTGAAGGATGATAGGTACAAGTCTTTAAATGGCATTATTTTTGTACTGCAGGAGGCAGCAGAGACACAAATATACCAATATTTCCTTGTTATGTGAAACAAGGACAAATAGCCTTGCTTGAAAGATTCTCTCCCATTGCCTCAAAGGGATTTTGGTTAAAGTCAAAGAAAGGATATTTTGCTTGAATATCCACGATACTGAAATTTGATCCCAAAAAATAAAAGACCATTTTGATACAAATGTGTGTCAAATTAGACCTATTTATACTAATGTAGCATGAAATAGGATCATCCTGTCAAATCTATATCTCTTGAGCTCCTAATGTCTTTAAATTTTTTTTTTTTTTTTAATATCTTTTTCTTTTTTTCCCCCTTGCTTTTCCCTGGAACTTATTTGTTGCATGCCTCAAGTTTTATGGGTGATGTGCTGAGTCCTGGAATCCGCAGGCACGTGCACGTACACAGATGTTAACAGAGAACTTCAGCCCTGTCACGCTGGTTGCAGAGGGAAAACGATTTTGTTACAGAAGTGGGAGTTATGGACTATACCCACATCTTACTCTCTGCCACGATGGATTTCCCTGTTTGATGTAAGGCTAGAAATACGAAATGGAGGAATAAAGCAGAAAAGGAATGGAGAAGAGTCAGTGACAAGACAAAAATGGCTTTCTTCTCTTAGTTCAGGGTATGAATATTTGCCTTTGGGTTCTGAGGGTTAGCAAAATATAACAATTTGAACAAGTTGAAGGCATGAGTTCTTTGCTACTTCTAAGCTGTCTGATAGGCCCTGGCATTAGCTGAATCCAGCGATGATTGTACATCAATGCCTGGGAAAGACAAACTTTAACAAGACATTTTCCAACACTGACAGGAATGCACTTTTTAAGGCCCAGTTCCTTAATTAAAGTCACAGTATATCCAGGAGTTTCAATGTGTACATTACCTGTCTTCTCATGAGAACCACCTTGCATTTTGTAGGACCTCCCTGCAAAGACCTTTCACCAGTCCCTTCTCTGCTTCCTGAGAGACATGCAGAAGAATGCATGGAAATTCCAGGGATCTTTAAGGGATGATTGAAAAGGAGAATATGTGACGTGCAGTGCTCCTTATACTCCTGGAACGTCAACGTGTACTTACTGACATTTAAAAATGAGCCTTTTTATCATGAGGGGATCGTTTTGAAACTACGGTAAAATAAAGATGGTTTAGAAACATGGAGATACTGGAATAATGCAGAAAAGATCATCTGCATTACCAGTGACAGAACATACTGCAGTCATTATGATGCAAATTATCTTCCTTTGCATTTTCTTCTCCCTCTTTCTGTGCCACAAAAGCAGAGACAACAATAAATCTGGATCCTCTGCCTTAGGTTGTTTCATTTTTTTTCCCCAGAGATTTTCCTCCTCAGTATAAATCCAGCATAATGTGCTCAGATTAGAAAAGTTACTTAATAGAACAGACTGTCCTAGTGGCACGTTTATTAATACCATATATAATGAGAATTGAACTGTACAGTAACTTCAGTCTCTATTTAGCATAAGAAAAAAGGAGGACTCCCCTCCCCAAAACCACACACAACCACTAGTGAAGTTCTGAGGGCTGGTACTGTCTTCAAAGGTGAACAACGTATCCAAATGGCTTATAAACATCCTATGCTAGAAGCTTATAAACCCCAGTTAACTGTGCTTTGATGCCTGAAATGGAAAGAGCACATCTATTATTTGTTTCAGATGCATGAGAATAATAAAAAGAATTATAAAAATCTTCCAGTTACCTTGCAGACAAGCTTCTAGAAGGATTCCTGCCCTGATGCTAGGCAACACTGAAGGATGAAAGCACTGACTTGGAACAGAGCCCTTGCAGAAATGGTGTTACAGCAGAATCCCACCAGTACTTCCAAAGCTGTCACAGCTTTCTAAAGCCACTGTGTGACTTGTCTGAGACAGCACAAGAATAGGTAGTGACAGATATGAACTCTTCATTTAAGAACAATGGGCTATAATGATATTCTGAATGCTACCAGAGATGTAGTCGGCACGGAGAAGTTACCGTACCTTTGCTTAGGAAGTTGTTCTGTAGGAACACAATTAGAAGGCTTTATAAGGAGAATTAGAAGGCTTTACAGTAAGAATCAGAAGTTATGTGGAATATGCCACTGGGGAGACATGGGACCAACCCACAGGGAGACTCTTCTCAGATACAGAAGATTATAAATTTTACGGCAGGTCTACAAACCTTCAGGTTGGTTTGGCATTTGAAAGGCACGGTTTCACAGAAGGCTCAGAAGTTAATGCTGCCTAGCTTTCAGTGGGGTTACCTGTTCTGTCATTGCCACGCTAGCTGAAAGGAGAACTGCATTCTCAAACTGAAATGAGAAGTGTTAAAATACTTGGCGTGTAGGAAACTGTGGGCAGGGCTTTCTCCAGGAGTGAGAGAATCACTTGACTAAAGAGGAAAATGCTCGAAGAGCACCTTTCACAGACATTTCAGTCACTCAGGATATTCTCTAACCTCACAGTTCTGGCTTCTGTCCTGTTTGTGACAGTCCTTTGTTCTGAGGCGGATAGTATAGACCCATGCAGAGAATATATTTACAGTCTCTACTTACAGTTGCTACAGGCCTCCAGAAAAATTAAAGCTAACAGCTTATACCTTTAGGGACACAGTGATATCTGGTTTACTCCAATGAATCTGCTAACAATGTACTAGTTGGATAAGGACGATCAAAGGAAGATCTCTTCCCCTAGAGTTAATGAGGATAACTCATATTTTTCAGACTTCTAGTCTTTCAATATTTAATATAGTCCAGAAAAAAAAAAAAAAAGACACAGTTTGTGACTCCTCTGTAGTGCTTACAGTTCTGGGAAGGTAATTATAAAAGATCAGGCTACATAGCGAAACATGCTGGTTACTAGACATAGTATCCCTCAGGAAAGCCAGAACTATTGAGAGGCTCTTCAGGCCCCCATACATAGAAGGAAAGTGATCCAGTCGTTTTATTAAATGTTTTCCTAAGAGAATGCTCTCTCTAATATTCTGGTAAGCCTTATATGCCTCTTCGCTATTTTACACAGTCACCGTCATGGTATTTGACTACTCTGCATTTCACTTACCATAGGTTGTAACTCTTTTTGTTAAATATAAAAGAAAAAAATCACTAACCAGGTTTCAAATATCATGTGATATTCTGAATGGTTGTAGAATACATCACATTTTAACAAGAGAGGTAGGGAGCTTTCTGACATCTGACTCCATCTTGAAATATTAATAAATTTTTTGATTTTTTTTTTAAAGCTCCTGTGCTGATGGGTCATGGCTTCAAAGGGAAATGTTTCATAAAATCAATGAGTCACTTCTGATGTGTTGTCTACTCCTCTGCTAAGGTCACCTCTGCCCTGCTGCTGGAGATCATCTGCTGGAGGTAACACAATGTCAGAGGGTATCTCTAAGGGGAAAACAAACAAACAAAAAAACCATAACAGCTCATCTTTTCATCTGTTGTCTGTAAAGATATGATTTATTTTTTTTCCCCTGGAAACGGATGTAATTTTAGCCATGTCCTTGGTACAATCCTGGTGGTCATTAGGCCGAACTTAGGTAAACAGCTACAGGGATCATAGATTGAACTCCTTGTCATTGGTCTTTCTGGTAGAGAGTTCTGCTGTGAAAAAACAAACCCTGTAATGACACTGCAGGGGATGGGCAAATTTGGTTGCTAAGAGCTGATCCTAGGCTGTTAATCCTGTATGTTCCTGACAAATTTGCCCTTTGGTGATCACACTATAACCACCATAGGTCAGATATGAAATGGAAGCTGCAGATTGAAAGCCCCATATCCTACTAACAGTAGCTCCTGCTGGTCTTTTCCCACTGTCCAAAAAAAAAGAAACAATCAAGTCAACAAAAGTAATTGAGTAATAAGGGAACATACATTATAGAGTCCTGCTGGAACTATGAGATCTTCCATTCTGTTCCAGATCTCATGTCTCAGGGAGGGGTGTCTGAAAAAAATTGTGGAGGCTGGAGGTATAATACTACTATCAGATGAAACAAGAAGAAAGAGAGAGGGAGAGGAGAGGAAGTTAGCAGGCTCTTAACCAAGCACCCTTTCCCAAGATGGTCATTCATTCATCACTGACCCACCCAAACCGACACACCTTAATTAATTCCTGGAAAGACAGCAGTTACTTTTTAATCTTTTGAGCTTGGGCTCATTTTAAACCTACTCCAGCTGAAATATTTACTGCATGTCTTTCTCATAAATTATGTCATATTCAAAAAGTGAAAATCCTCATTTCAGCATCATCAGCTCAAGTGGAAAACTGCAAATCCTCTAACAGAAAATTAGGGAACATTTGTTCTGTCTGCCACAGCTCAAGTGTGAGAGTATTTTTTCCATGGCACAGATGGATTTAGGTTTGCTAGCTGGTGAAACTACTGTAGCTATTCTGCAGTGTCCCTGGAGACAGGCGTCCTATGGCTACAAATGAGTGTATTATTTAATCATGAAAGACAAGACTTTGAATAAGAAAAAGCATTTCTAAGAGAAAAGTTACCAAGGACTCTGGGATCAGACTGCATGATTCAATCTCATTCCATTTTTTGAATGAAAACAGAAAGCTGCTGCAATGAAGTGCTGGTGGCCTAGGAGTGCACTTCATGTGCACCCAAGTAGAGTGGTGCTTTACTCAGTTTTGAGAACAAATCAGCTTTGTAGATAATAGGACAAGAAAATGTGTTCTCTGAGGATTTAACAAACATTAATTGCTTCATGCTGCATCAGAAAGATAAGTACTTTGTCCTGCATTTGGAAGTAGGTAGGTACTAGCACTGTAGAAGCTTTGGGATGAACCTGAAACTCATTCAAGAGGGTTGATTTTGAGAGTCTTTGGTATTCTCTCCTGATAAGTAAAGGCTTTTTTAAAGTACCTCTATGAAATCACTCAGTTTTGAAATCTAAAGAACACCAAATCATTAGGTATGCGTAAACTTTTATACTGAAAACTACTGTTCTACTCATGTAAATGCAAGACATGGCTTTTGTAACTTATCCAGAAGTGACTTGGCAATAAAAGACCTGGTAAAACTGTGTGGAAGCCTCAGCATCAAGTACATACTGTAATTAACTACTAGATGGCACTTTGAGGGTATTTCATTTCACCTTGCCCTTTGCATTTCCTTTTACCTGTATCTGACTTTTTTTGCTACACTCTGAGCACAGACAGTTTTTACCAGTGCAGTCACTGAGACTAAGACCAGCTAAAAGCAGATACACTCTATAATAGCCTAAAAGAAGCAGCAGATTTAGGAAACTTGGTGACAGAATGGGGAAGTAACTTATATCAGCAATATAAAAATGGGAACTTTCTCAGAAATTAAGTAAAGCTAAGTCTTGTATCTTTAAAAACTGTAGAAAACACTGCCTTTTTGCTGCCCCTGAAAGATGACAACATTCCCTTAAACTGGAACAAGGAGAGAAGCTTCACTTCTAGATTAATTTTTGAGATGTGAAGCATGATGTGAAAATGTGGCTCAGTTGCGTTCTTAAGGCCTGCTAAGTTCACACAAATGGCTGGGTCTCTGCTATGGAAGAACAGAAGAACCTAAGATGGGTACCTAATATCTGGCACTACATCTTGCAGTGAACATCTCTACACCGCTTGCCAGTCCCCTTGACAGGGGCCACCATGGTTCATAGCTCAGCCAAATTCTGGCAAAGAGGCCAAATGTTGTTGAGCAAGTTGCATGGTGGGCTCTGTAGGTGTCACCAGTGGTTTATAGAGAAAAACATGCAGTTAAAGAGAACATTTCCTTCAGGCATCAGACTCTCAGTGTTAAATTGAACAGTTTACAAGAAGAGAGTTAAAATTTGATGGTCCTCAACTTTCACAGCATCCCATACACAAAAATAGTGCAAATGTTTAGATTAGCTGTTAAGTTTGTCTCTGGCTTTTGAGATGAATAACTCAAGTATAATATATCTGTGAATGAAAAGGATACAAGATGCCTATAGTAGTGTATCGTCATGTTTTGAGTGCTGTCACACTGATTTCTATATGATCACAGAGAATTATAAATCCAGTTAGACCTGCAGCAAAGCGGCTGCACAGTGAACAATATCGTATAGTCTCACTCACCAACACTTGCAAAAAATTTGGGTGTTGGCTGCTTTGAAGTTTTACTTTGATCTCACTGAGACCTACTACCTGGCATGTAGCCAAAGAAAGGGAGACTCCAGGAATGAAAAATTGTGCAACAGACTTTTAGAGTAGCATCAAGAACGCAGATGGAAGGAAGCTGAGATTGCTAGCACGTAATATTTCGGTTTATTATCACTAAACTTTGGGCGGTACATCACAAGACAGACAAATAAATAGATCCCCTTGCAGTGCTGAATCCCCTTGTTATGCTTTGAACCTGCTAGTAAGATTGGCCAGTAACTATAAATGCTCTCCTGAGGTCACACCATTCACCGCATGTTTCAGAGCCCCAAAGGAAAGACATGCACATAGCCAGACTGTTCAGGAATGAACTTGGACATGTTTCAGGTGTAAGACTGAGAGTCTATGTAAAACAAGGACATTTTTCCCTGAGTCCTCAATTATACATTTCAATGATGTTTAAAAAAATAATCCTCAATTCCCTATCACAATGATTGCTCTGATTTTCTTCCTGAGGTGTTAACATGCTAGCTCCTCTTCTTCCTCTCCTTCTTTGAAGCCACTAGTATGTTAGTTTGCCAAACTACTTTTAAAGAAAATCATTAGTTCCTCATGCAGATATGTCTGCAGGTTCACAATCTCGTCAAAAAAATCGTCAACTCTTAATAAAAGAAAATATTCTGATATTTTCCATCACATGCATAGTACACAAAAAGAATTTTATGTACTTTTGCAAAGTCACTGATTCTTTATACTAAATTGAATCCCCATTATAACACTTTTTTTATCCCGTTATAGGCTGGAAGATCTTAGTACAGATATTCTACTGGCCCTCCTCCCTCCTGCAAAAGCTTCGTTCCCTGCTCTTAGCATAATTTATACACATTTATCCACACAGGCTCTCTGTGACATTTGATTGTCATCATTACCTTCAATGGGGAAGGCTGACTATTAACAGAAGGGCTGGACCCTTTATTCTTTAAAGTAAGTTACTCTCTCTTCCAGATGCTTCCCTGGTGACTGATTTGCTGACGTGTGGATTGCTAGCAAATATAGGAGGTGACAGTGGCAGATAAATTGATACCAAACATTAAATACTCTGGAATCCCACTCTGTTTCTTCTTGGACAACCAAGACTAATTCAGAATACCAGGACTCAGCCTTTGCTTCCATGTGTAAAATTGAGCAGTAACAATACAACTCTTCAAACAGCTGATATAAATATTATTGCGTTCACTACAAAGACACAGCATCTGAATGAATATGACATGAATACAGTAGATAGGCCTTTAATTCTATATTCTGTGAAGGTATTGGATGGCATATAGTAAACAAAGCATGGGAGACTGCAATAAATAGTGACGATGAAAAGGACTATTGAATAGCTACCACTCAGTGCACTAAATAAGGGAGGGGACCTCGAGGAAATTGATCTTGTAATTAAAGACTATCATAAAGGCATATGCAGAGGGGAACTGAATAACAATCACACTGGAAACCTTACTCCTGGCATTTCCTAACTTTGGAGTGTTAGTTTTGCAAGCCTGATGTGTGGTTTTTTTAATGTCATTTTCAGGAGATGTGCAATATATACTATACTGGCATCCCTTTATACTAAGCTGCTGCTGTACTCACAGCTTCTGAGGGAAGGAATTTTATTGTCAAGGGCATCAGTGAATAGTAAAATATCTTTGAAATCACAAACGAGAGTGACATCCCCTAAGCAGACACAGTAAGCATTGTTAGAATAACAATAAGATGTAGGAGGGACACAGCCCATTGTATAAATGTATCTGTTAAAATAAAAGTTTCTTTCTGGTGCAAAGCCCCGTTACTTAAGAAACTGTAGAAGTAGGCACTGGAAAACTTATGAACAAGAATGACCTTACTTTGCCACAGAAGAATAGGCCTGATAGAATCTGAAAGGTCTATTTCTAGCTCACATCTCAGCACTGTTTCAATCCACTTTGGCTCCAGGGCAGTTCACTGTTACATATGTTACTGTTCCCTCTCATATGGACTTGAACTTTACCTTAAGTACATGTGGAAATTCTTATAACTAAGGGCACCAATCACTAGACAAGGAAGATTTTGCTTAGGATCACTGACGTGGTTCTTCACATTGTCCTCACAGAGGTTCTCTGAAGATGACAGTTATTTGTTATCAGAGCTCTTGTGCCACAGCATTGTGCAGCCTGAGGGTAACCTAGAACTGGTTCTGCTTTACCTGAAGGTTCAGGTCAGCTGCAGGATTGACCTGATAGGCTTCTGCTATGTAAAACCTGGATGCAGATTCCTAATGTGAACAGTCATGTCTTTATTACTGTCATTACTGTCTTTATTACAGTCACTGTTACTGAATCATGATCCAAAAGCAGCATTTGAGATTTGTCCTATTGGGTTTACAGTTATGATCTTCCATGTCCAGAAGTCCGCCCTTGCCAGCAAGAACTCATCTCAAAGCAAATCTCAAAGTCAGACTGATGAAGCTATATGTGGATGAAGCTACATAATGCCATATATATAGGACTTTCCTACAAGGGGAAGTAAGTGTGCAGTGCAACCCACATCTCATCCACATCTCCCCGGACATTCACCTCTTGCGAAGGCAAGGCAACATCAGGCAACCATCACCATCCAAATGTGCTAGAGAGAGCCCTGAATGGCAGCACACGTGTGTTGTGCCAGCACTTCAATCACACTAGTTACACAAATTAAGAAGAAAGGCTAATGAGCTTCCGTATAGTACTGTGCAGATAACACTAATAGCACTTCCAGGTTAGTATCGTAGCTCAGGACTGTGTTGTAATACATAGGCAAAGCAGTATATTTAGCAGGGGGTTGTCTCCAGACTGCTTCCTTGCTTCATGCAGGCACTACATAAAAGTGCTTTTGTCTGCAGTCAGAAGCACCTTCTGCCACAAAACGTCACTTAGCCATCTAAAAATATGCCAGTGAGTAGTTGTGATTAATTTTTTAAAAAAAATGTTCATAGTACATAAGCCTCACAGTTATTACTATTAAATCCCAGTGCAGATTCTAGAAACTTATATATTAGGATGATCAAAATTTAGATGTTCATCACATTCCTCCCACCCCAGACATTTAGGACACTATGATATCTACTAGGTACAGCTGGCACAGCATATTGTGGAGCTGATCATTATGTAAACGACCAAATTTTTAGGTCAGTGAATCGACAGACAGATTATGGTTGTTGTAGTCTCCATTTGCATGATTCTATTTATTTCTTCAAACTCCTAAGTTTAGAAACGGAAAAAAGTACCCTAAACATTAAAAACTCATGGGTGTTCTAAAAACTTGACCATTTCTGCTTTGTGCACTGCATAGTTTGGGACTTTGACAGTTTGCTTTCCTTAAAGCCAGCTAAAATGGCAAGAAAACTGGTCTGATCGTTCCAGTAAACACAACTTCAGACATAGGGACAGTTTTATAGTGCAAATAACAACCAGGTTAAATTACCACTATAAAAGCTTTCTACTCATGAACGGTGATTTCTACTTTTCTTAGGATGTATTTACACTATTACATTGCAAAAGCAGATTTTTTTGTTGTTGTTGCTGTTGTTCTTGTTGCTCTTGACTACATAAAAGAACCTATCCCAGTAACTAAATCAAGATAAAAGAGATAAGTATTTTCTTTTTACTGGGATGTATCAAACATCATTAGGAATGCAGACAGTAAAAAGGCAATTTGGGACTCTGAGAGCAGGTTGTAAAAATAATTTACTGTTGTGTTCACCACTGGCATCATACTAAATCACATCAAGGCTCTTCATTTGTTCAGGCTGCATTCAGAGTGGTATTAAAAATGAGTCTTTCCATTGGTATTTTTATTTTTGTTTGCAAATAAGGTGTTTTCTTCTAGATGTCTAATGTGCCAAGAGAGGCACCTCTGCACAGATACCAATTAGTTATTTACATTGTAATGAAGGGCATTACAAAGCAGGCACAGTATGGAATGAGATCATGACTTACCAAGGCATTTGTCAGGTAAAGTTGCTTCTCCTTTATTTTTAATTATATGCTGCAGCAGTTCTATCAATGCTTATATAGTAAATATACCTCTGGTTTTAATTACTGAATGTCTATGACAAACACACTGAAGTCTTACGTATTTTACGCTCTTTTCTTTCTAAAAGGGTTTTCAACAGGGTGCCATCTCAAAGTGCTTTATAAGCTGTGAGGTATTCAGGAGAGCTCAGTATAGGCACTAAGTACTATACCATTGCCCCTTTCTATGAACAGTCTACACTTAAATAATTTATCCAGCATCTCAGTCTGAATCAGTGGAGGAACCAGGAAAAAAGCCCCAGATTTTCATAATTAGGCCATTTGGTGTGTATCGAGCAAAGCTATATTCTGTTCCCTTCAACGGTGATCTGACAGAGATCCTTGTATCCTTGCTGGGATACAACTGTTTCTCTGTGTGATTATATTTGGTTTACGTAGTGGTTCTGCCCCATTTAGACAAGCGTGTTCCCTTTTTGCCACATCCCCTCGTTTCTCCTGCCATCTATCACAAGCTGCTGCTACCAAGATTTCTTTGCTACTGCTGCACTGTGATACCAACGCTCTCCTAGTCCTTGAAAAGCACAGGTTCTGCCTGAGCCCTTATCCCATCCTCGGCACAAATATGATCTTTATAATGTGAAATATGTGCACTAACTTTTTTCCCATACCTCTTGTTTTCAAGGTAGCTCTGTAACTCTGGGTTCATCAAGAAGAAACACCCAATTACAGCAGGCATGAGCCATTTCACCAAGATTTCAAGCTTATCTTTTCAGACTTCAAAGTAGGCTCGATCAGTAAATAACTCTCCTCTCTGAAAATGTTGAAAGACTTTCTTGCTTAGCTAATCGTAATATTCTTCTAGCCTTTGAAAGGCTAACCCTCTTGAAAAGGGAAAAAAGGTTTAGCAGAAAGAGAAGTGTTTTAACCCAGACTCCAAAGAATCTCTAATCCTCGGATTTCTCAGGCACTTCACTGAAGTGCCCTCAGATGCTGTCTGGGTCACAGGCTGTCCTCTCTGCTCCGAGACCCTCCAAAGCTTGAAGAATATTCCCCCATTTCTCATGCGCTGTTGTGACACGCTTTTGTCATTCTAAGCCAGGCTTTCACAGGTTGGTAACAGTGGTAAGAACTCATTTCCTCCAAACTGCAAATGTATCAAGAGGCTAAGATGGCTTGTGGCACCCTGTCAAATACTGTCAAGTGTTCTCACAGCACCATGTTTCAAAACTGCAGGCAGTGTAGCCTCGTGGGTGGGGCTGGTTGGAAGGGAACACTCAAAGTGAGATGGTGGGGTACAAAATCTGCTCTCTGTCAAGGAGGTCAGGACAAATTGACTCACTTGAGGAGACAGAGTATTTTCTCTGTCAGAGCTTCATAGCCAGGCTAGATTCCAAATCCCATATATGTTACTTCTATCTCATACATTACTGATAATACATGAGAAGGGAAGAAACATGAAAGAAGAACCATTTGCCCTCCTAGGTTTTTATTGTCTTGACAAGAGAAGTAAAAGCAGGCTTTTGTCTCTATTAAACCAAATAAATGGCTCTGTGACATCAAACTTGTGTCGTTCTTTGCATGTATTATTCTCAAAGCACTGTGGATTTTACTGCCAGAAAGAAAAATAGCAATTCAAGACAGACCAAATAAAAGGTAATTATTAAAAACCTCTTAAATTAAAAAAAAATATATATCAAAAACATTTCTATTTAATCATGAAGCTATGAAAGCTTATATGTAGACTGAATTTATTGCTATACTAAAAGCACACATATTAAATACAAATACAAAATGTAGCATGTTTGCTATCATAGTGCTAATGCTTATCACACCACTAAATGGTAGAAGTAAATCGTCAAATTCTGAAAATCCACTTTACTGACTTGTGAGCTCAGTGAAAACGGCTGTAGCCTCTTCCTGCAGTACAGAAATGAGGTCGTTATTCAAAAAGTTTAGTTCAATGATTGATTCCATTTAAGGGGAGAAATTTGGAAAGACTTTATATAAAGGTAAAAATTATGTTTCCTCTTCCAGACCATGAATAAAGTCTGGGTATAAAAAGAAGATCAACTAGTTTTACAAAGATAAAGGATCTGGTGATTAGAAACAATCTCTTCAATTCACTGATAATAGATGCTGTTTTCTTTCTCTACTAAGAGACCTTTCTTGGTGGCTTAGACTTGCATGAAGTCAGGCCCAGAACAACTCTGCTTAGATTTAGAACAACGTGAAAAATAAAAACATGATTTCAATGGATGGCATTTCAATTTCCTTTCAAACACAGCCTGGCATAAATTGTAAAATAATCATTATGGAATAAATAAAAATGTAGAATTAATTATTTTTCTAACAAATTAAATGTGATAATTAAGGAATTTAATAGCTGTAGATTAAGCTTTCTAAATTATTTACATCAACGCCTGTACATTTAGCATGTCCTCCTGAGTCAGTAAAAACAAATGCCATGTACAAGAAATGTCCTTTAGAAAATCAGATGGAATGCACCAACAAAACCAGAATTTAAAAAGCTTAAAGCAAATTTTCTACTCACTGATTTGAATAACGATCATAATCCTGGCATTTCAATCTCTTTGAATTCAAGCAGCCTGTGTAAAGAACACAATAAAGCAAAGAGCATGGTAAGTGACAGCTTCAATCTTGTTCGTTTTGTGAGTTAATTTTGGGGAAGTCCTGAGTACCCAGCGTATTATTGGCCTGAGGTGATGCACCGATTATAAGAACACAAGGGATAGCTGCATTGCTTTTTTCTGCTCTGGTTGTGTGGATCCCACAAGCTAGTTTCTGATAATTCTCCACTGTGCCTTTTCCCCTTTCCCTTCCCATAAAATACAGGTCCAGTAGCAAATGTGAAAAAGTTCCTTGACAGCAAAGGTGGCAAAATTACACATGCTCAGCAGAGAGTGAGGGTTGGGCACATGAGGAAATTAAATCTGTCAGTGCATTGGTCTCAAGATCTGATTATTCATTTTTTAAGGTAAGGGCAGAGAATGCTTTAATGAATTAAAGACTGAACTGTGTTTCAAGAGTGCAGCTTAATCAATAGCATCAGGGAATATCATGTTTAAATTATGAATATATTTATATTTACTGAAGCTAAGGCTGGGAAAGACACCCTGGATGACAGGCCTAGAAATTAGTATCTGTCATTCCATTTGATCTCAAGCCTGGCAGTTCTAGAGAGGGTACAATTTCATTTACCTAGACAGTCACAGAATCACAGAATGTCAGGGCTGAGTCCAACTCAAGTGTGTCCTATACCCCCCTGAATACAGGCAGCATGCTTTAGAAAAGCAGCCCATGCCCTTCTTTAACAATGTGGCAGCCCACGCTAAACATCAAACCTTTTAGGGAACAGTGTTAGTTGAATGTCAATCCATATGTATGATTGTCTTTCATCTGCACTGAGGAATGGTAATTAGGATTTCCATTGAGTTTTCTGACAGAGGTGAAGCTGAATTAAAGCCTATTTATAAATATTTTAACATCATAAAACAGCCTTTGCACAATCAATTTGAGCAGCACTGTAAATATGCCCTTCATTATGTAAAGGTTGGCTGTTTAATAACAATATGCAAATATCTTTGCAAGAGTACTTGCTTTTGTCTCTTCTCTTTGTTTTTCAGGCACAGCGTTTCTCCCCCTGGGGAAAATGTGCAGATAAACCTACTATCATTGCCGTGGCTTATCTGTATGTATAGGACTTATTTGTGTTCTTCAGCTGAATCAGAAACTTATACCCCTGGCAGCTTTTTTCATTAAAACGTCTATTAAAACTTGACTTAGTGTCATGAGAATGTTCATTATTTACAAGTCAATGTTTGGTGGCAGAACCAGAAATTTAGCCTGCATGAACTGTCACAACTCCACTGACTGCAGCCGAGGATCTGTCCCATGAATCCCATTTCTAGCTCACTCATCCATTTGGTGTTTACAGAGAGACGACTGCCTCGCTCCAAGGCCGACTTGCTACAACCGTAGGTAAATGACTTTACCCCAGACTCATATTTTCAGCCTAAAAAGTAAGTCTGAAAATACCTTGCTTTTTAATTCAGGAATTCCACTAAAGTTAGAATGGCACAAAGCCAGTAAAAATGAAATCAGAACTAGGCTGAGTATCAACAGGCAGATGTACCTGAGGTCACCAGTAAACCAGTAAGACACACAATGTCAAGTTGCAGTGACAAGCAAGGGAGACAGACCCCAAGAAGCCAGCATTCCCAGTCACCTGCACAACCCCAACAGCATTAAAGCTTATGCTCTGCAACTGAAATCAAGAATGTTCTGACAGTTTTACTGCTAGTAATTTGTTCAGCATCATGGTTTTGCATGGAATTGTCTTCCTACTCCACTGAAAAAAGAGCAGTATTATGCATTCATTCTGCATCTTTTCTCTCTTCCTTTAACAAGGTGATTTCATCAGCAGCTTGTGGTGGCATATCAGACTTTCAAAAAATTAAATTCTTGTTTTAGCCATTACCAGTACAATCCCTTTAAACTCATCTTTCTGAATTTATTGACACCAATGCTGACACCAATTTATTATTTTTCTTATTATTCTGAAGCTTGTTGGATTGCCTGAAATCATACACAATAACTCATAGATCAATAAGCAATTCATTTAGAATGTCAGGGATCATTTGTGATCTAATTTTTGTGTGTGGGTCAAAGTAAAACAAGCACAAAGCATATGTGTATGCTCTCAAAAATAAGCACAGACAATCCAGTTTGTGAAAGTTCTTGAGCAAGAATCACTTCAAGGAATCAAAGAGGAGAAATGGAAAAGACAGTCCAAAGTGAGGGCAATACAGAAATGTTCCCATTATCTCAATCAGATTTCCCAAAGAGTCCATCACTGAAGACAATTACAACTACAGAATGCTGTCTTGAAAATATCTGTTAACTCTTGAACTACAAGAATACATCCTTCAACATTAACCAGCATAGCCAAAAAGCAGTTAGCACCTGATTTTTTGTTACAGATCACATAGTACCAGTCAACTCTGGGTTACAGGGGAAAACCTTAGGTAGTCCAACCCCTCTGTGGCAAGCACACAGCTGGTCACCAAGGCAAAGAGAGACTTTACCACCTTGTCTTCAGAGCTATTGCAAACTAGCACTTGGTAGAGTTGATGTTTACATTTTCTTTTCCTTCAATGTTTCTACGTATTGGTGCTGTTAGGATGCAGTTCATGTTCTCAGATACTTCTCTTTGAACAAGGCAGCTCTGCAGAAACCAAGGAAAGCTCACCTGCTTTATTAAAAACTTGGGTGTCACTAAAATTTTGACAATGAGCTATAGCTGGCACGACTTCAGCAAAGAAAACTAAATGTTGAGCACTACTTAACTTATACCAGCAGTTTTGTGTGTGTGAACAAGACCTGGGATTGTATAAACATCTGCAAAAGTGCTAGAGTCAACTCTGGTGCATATCAAGATAAACCTCCAAAATGCAAATACAGAAATCATGCTTTGACATAGGTATCTATATTCTTCACCAAATGAGAGAATAATTTCAGTTAGAAAGAACTTTTAAGATCACCAAGTCCAACTGTTAACCCATCACTGTCAGGTCACCACTAAACCATGCTCCTCAGCACCACATCACAGCTTTGAAACCCCTCCAGGGATGGGGACCCCACCACTGCCCTGGGCAGCCCAGGCCAGGACTTGACAACCCTTTCAGGGAAGACATTTTCCTCAAGTCCAACCTAAACCTCTCCTGGTGTGACTTGAGGCCATTTCCTCTTGTTCTGTTACTTGTTCCTTGGGAGAAAAGACTGACTCCACCTGGCTCCAGACTCCTTTCAGGGAATTGTGGAGACCGAGAAGGTCTCCTCTGAGCCTCCTTTTCTCCAGGCTAAACAACACCAGGTCCCTTAGTAGCTCCTCACAAGACTTGTGCTCCAGACCCTTCATCAGCTTCATTGTCTTTCTCTGGACACACTCCAGCCCCTCAGTGTCCTTATATCAAGTAGTGTTGATCAGATATACACAAGACACACTGAAAAGCAGACTGTGCTCTTGTGCATAGGAATAGCCCTTTCAGGGACGTCATTGAGGAATATGAGGATTTGGAAAAAACTTCAAACCTGTTGGCACACTGTGAACTATTAAAGTGAGGTACTTTTTAGTTTAGTTTGAGGAGAGAAAAATGCCAGTCAGGTACCACTTTCCTTCCATGGCCATCATTTACCAGGTAGAAAGAAGTGTTCTGAGCACTTTTGTCAACGGTATGTATTAATTTGATGCTTCTGTATACTCTTGTAACATTTGTCACGAAAACAGATGCATACATAAAATGCTAGGTTTTGACCCTCACTAGATTTGTCAAAGAAGAGTGTCTGTGCTCTGGGAAGACAAGACAGAAAGTACCTATCTTTCACCAAAACTGTGTAATAAAAATTTTCACAACAAGAATGGGAAGGTAAGATGTTAGTCCCTTCTTATGATGATGCCAAGATTGCAGTGAAAGATGGGAACATCAGATCATTCCTAGGGGATTTTGGTATTTTCTCTTACTGCAACTGACACGTAGACAGATGAGATTATTACCTGTGAGTCACTGAAGGGAGATGATGTTCTATTGCACATATGTAGTAAAGGCTACTTAGAGATGGGTACCACATCTCTACACCAGACTAAGTGTAATGTAAAACCGAACAACTCAGCCTTGTCTCTACCTGCTGCACTGTCAGAACGTCGGTAATTATTAATGCACCATCACAACTGCTTAAACCGGTTCCAAATAATGCTTAATTGTCTTTCTGAGACTGCATAACACACAATTTCTGCAACCCACGCTGAGTACTGGACAGTTATGGTTCAGGTCACTCAGAATTTATGAATAAGACACAGCGCATCTATGCAGACCAGCTTTTCCTTTTGAAAGCTGAAGTTTTATTAGAGTCTTTTAAATTAATTCAGGAGTTATCTTTCTTTTATTGTATTATTCTAATGCCTTTCCCTTCACAAGATAAATATTTAATGTGAAGCTGGAATCTTCATATCGTTTAATAAGGCCAGGAGGAGAGAATATAATCTTAAGAATACTATTCTCCACGGATTGCATTAAGATACTGTTAATAGTAGTATGTAAAGAACACCCTAGATACTGTACAGAACAGGATCCCAGGAAGGTAATTGCCTTCATGTTGTAATAAAGACATGAGAAACCCAAAAAATATACAAAAAAGTAGCATAAATGAGTGTATAGGACAGAGGATTTGAGGAGGTGTGGTTAGAAACAAATAGGTCAAAGCCATTTTTCAGATGTCCTGCAGTAGCAACACACTGTCTCTGTAAGTTCCTGAAGCCCCTTCAGCACAGAAGCCTGTGATTCCCTGAACTGCAGCAGGAGATGCCAACCCAACTTCTCCCCTGAGAAGTACTTCAGACATTGCAGTGGCACAGTAAAGGGAAGGTAAGGGACTAAATGACCAGAGAACTGTTTATTGTTTCTGATCCTCAGGAAATATCTTGTCTCGCTTTTTATTCTGGGAGAATTTCAATTCCCAAAAATCAAAGTTAAAAAGTATGTGGGGACTGTTGATTGGTGGCTGAACCAGAAAGTAGAAAAGGTTCAGACTTCCTGGGTGCTACAGATTTATATCAGATTGCTTAATTATTGTCTGTATGACCTTGTGAGACCTAGAAGAAATGCCATCCAAGATGTGTACAACTTGTAAATACTGGTTTGTGTTTGTGTCAAAGGAGAAGGGAGAAGAGGAGTGGAGTTTTTTTGCTGGTTATTTTTTTTTCCTACCATAAGATGTAATAGCTTATGACAAGGTCTATTATCCCCTGGAAGGAAAAGGAAAAAAGGGAATGTCTTTATGCTGTAACAAAAGCTAAATCATTTCAACTGTCAGGCTCCATCAAGACACAGCAAGCAGGGACAGTGATTGCTAAGCCAATTCGTCCATCAGTTGTTGAAAGGTGCTAGCAAATATAAATAAGGAACTGGGGAGGAATGTGACTCTGTAGGCATTTTTATGGTTGATTTCTATAGACATAATCCACCCATTCTGATAATTTTCATGTCATTTAGGAGAGCAATGCTAGAAGCACGAAGTATCTCTCTGCTCTGGGGTGCTGAGAAACATAAAGTACTATTTCTGTTTATTTTAATACAATTTGAAAGAGTGTCCCTTCATCCCTGGAGGGTTATCTATCAAAAGACAACGGAGGTCACTTTCCTGAGTCAACATATAGGTTAGACTTTGGCATTGTCTTTCATCTGTAAGTTAGATAACCTATATCAATACAATTTCACATGTTGCTCACCCTTCTGTATCACAAAAATTCTCCAAGCAATTCAAAGCCTCTTTCTATAGAGTACTGAATCAGTTTGCCCACTTAGTGAAGAAGGTGAAAGCCAGCTAGTTTTTAGTATTGCTTGGGCAATTTGGCAGCAGGCTCTCAGCAAGCCCCTCCAGTGGTGAAATGAAGCCAGTAGAATGTCATCAATGTCCATGCTTCGCAGACTGGCTGTTAGTCAGCCTGTGAATTCATAAAGCATAGAAAATTGATCTGTTCCAAAAGGAGGGAGGACTGCGTTATATTTTTTAGTCTAAAATAAAAGTATCAGTTGCTTTGAAGAAGTGGAGGGGGGAATCTCGATTTGCAGCTTCCGCATTTAGCCATTTGAACTTTTATTAGAATACGCTTGTTCCCTCTTTGTCCAAGGTAGCTAAGGATCATAGGACCTTCCCCTTCACCTTTTTCAACCTACTTCATCAAGGTGGGTCAGAACAGTTGCTTGAAACTGCCAAGATAATTTGATGCTTTGACTTCTTGTCTTGGAAGTGTAGAGATGTATGGAGATGAAGAAACAAGAAAATATAACAAGTATGTTTCCCCAGATCTTCAGAAGAGAGGTGGGTGAGTGTAAGGGCTTGGCCGGGACAATGAACAGAAAGCTTTAGACAAGTCTAATGAGACACTAGCTTGCTAAGCTCTAGGGCTAACAACCAGGCCTGGTTTTTGCACAGGATAGCAAATACTTATGATATGAAAATCAGAAATTCCAAGCTCTCTTCAAAGAGCTGCCTGATGGATGTCAGTCAGCTCTCCAATCTGTCTATTAGCGTCATCTGTACCATGGGGATTGTAACAACTATCATCATAAACCCAGGTCTGAGACTCCTGTGTGAAAGCTGGTAACTCCTATGTCAGCAACAGTTGGGCACAGCCCTTCAAACAGAAAATTATCATTTTGTTGTTTAGTTCTGTTTCCAGTTTGTTTAAAAGGTTTGTGGTTTTGTTTTTTTCTTTAAATCATTTGAAAGTGAATGTTAACAAGCAATAGTATCAGGAAAAAGAACCCATGTTTTAGATACAGGACCCATCTTTCACTACTGTCAATTAGCAGCACTAAGTTCATTGAAATCAATGAGAATTTAGTCATTGACTTCAAGAGCACTAAAAGGCCACTGAGGATGTTTTAGATGGAAAAGTGTTAGCTCTTGAAAGGAAACACAGAGAGACTTTCAGGCAAGAGTTTTCTTTTTTTTCTGTAGCAATCTCAGTGCTTTCCACAGGGATTTCTAATGAGGAGAGAGAAGAAGAAAGTGCTCAGGCCAGGTTACTTACAGGATAACAGTATATCATCTATTTTGAACGAATTAAAAATCAATCCTTTATTTTGATATGTAAGAACAGGGCCCTAAGAAAACTCAAAATACTCTTAAGATTTACAGATGCCAGTTTTTCACGTCACACCACCATTCATCACCTTTCTGAAGTGTTTCAAGATCTAAAATGTGCTCTGCATTGCTATTTGCTTTGTATTTCCAGTTTCAGAGACTCACCTCCTGAGTTTCAAATAAATATGTTTTCAGCTGTTTTTATATCTCTGTAGTTCTACAGAGCCACCTTGATTGACAGCTGTGTAACTCTCAACAGTATGAATCCAGGCTGATATTTGTATAAGCAGTTGAGCGGGCAAAAACCTCGACTGTGGTATTTTTCTACCAATTCAGACCAGTGTGTACCTAAGTTTTGCTGCAATAGGGGGTTTCATGAAGAAAAGATCAATAAATCATAGAATTGGAAAAGACCTTCAAGATCATTGAGTCCAACCCTTAGCCGAGCACTGCCAGGTCACCACTAAACCATGTTCCTCAGCAGCACAGTTCCACAGCTTTGAAACCCTCCAGGAATGGGGACTCCACCACTGCCCTGAGCAGCCTGGACCAGGCTTTGACAACCCTTTTCAGGAAAAACACTTTTCCTTATGTTCCACCTAAATATCCCCCTGGTGCAACTTGAGGCTGTTTCCTCTTGTCCTGATGCTTCTTCCTTGGGACAAGAGACTGATCCCCCCTGTCTACAATCTCCTTTCAGTCAGCTGTTGAGAGCAAGGAGGTCTCCCCTGAGCCTCCTTTTCTCCATAAGCTCTCCAACATAAGCTTTCCTTCCTGGAAATTGGATTTTTATACCATCACCTGCTTTATCAAGAGCTCAAATTGTGACTGAGTAGCATCACTAAGGAGAGCTCTTAAATGATATGGCAACTGGCTTTTACAAGAGCTTTCAGGTGCAGACTTCTACATCTTCCTTCTTCAGCTAAACAGTGATTATAACCATGACACGGAATGTCAGGCATATAGTTAAAATTTCTCATCTGCAATATATAATTGGCCTTGGAAATGCCTAGGGAGTATCCCCCCAAAATATCAAGTGTTACGGTGTCAGAGGTTTGTAAGACCCTTAACTGTAGTTGTGTCATGTCCTGGGGCTTGGTGGTCTCAGTCTTTACTGACTGTGATCCACCTCAGCTTATCACTGCTAGGGATTTTGGACGTAGTACTTTGCCACCCTGGATGCCTGTATATAAATGGCAAAACTCAATCTCATTTGCTCACAGTGTGGATTTTTGTGACACCTCTACTATTTGTGACTACTGGTTCCCACCAGTGAGGTGCACAACAGCACATCCCTGAGGTGACTGTAGCTTTCAAGACCCCAAGTAATACTGAAGGGGTTTTTGTTTGCCTTCACTGTCTCTGTACTTCTGTAAGTCTCCCAGGACTCTAGCCCATATTTCTACTGGTGAGGGAAGTCCTATTTTCAGTTTTCTGCACAATAAAATGTTAGGAAATCACAGGTGATGCTTTCAGCTATAGAATCAGCATTGCTTGAACCAGCTGCACATTGTGGAAACCATAATTCTAGAAGTGGTTTTGTTGTTTTCCACTCAGCATATTTTCTTACTTCACTTGCATTCACTCCCATTCTTTGATCACTTTCCTCCTAGGAATGGGATATTTGAAACTTACTATCCATAATATAAATTAGCCCACATATGCCTTTAGTTTTAATGAAATGTTGGGAGAATGCCTAGTCTTTTAAAATATTTAGTTGCACCAAGATAAGTGGCAAGATTTAACATGAAATAAAAATCTGGTGAACGATCAAGTCCCAGAATTTATAAAAGTCTTGGGGAAAAAAAAAAAAAATCAGGTGTTTAGGATTTGCGAGAGCCATTCTCAGCCCCTGCTTTGGCTGCAAATTTTTCTTCCACACATCCAAAAGGTGCCGAGAACTTGTCTTTTGATTGCTGTGACAGCACAGCATCTTGCAAACAGCATCTGACACTTCAGAGGCTGAGGATCAAGTGCTCCTCTCTGTATCTTTAGAACTGGTTAGATTTGCTGTGGAGAGGCATCTTCACCTGCCCCAGGGCACGACCCAGGCAGCTGAGAGAGGAGCACACAGCAGACTGCATAGGTCTGTCATATTCTGAGTTATCAGATACTGTAGAGAAAGTGAGAGGAAGGGGGATATTTCTGAGACTGAAGCACTTCTATGGAATAGCTCTGCTAATAATTATACACTGATAATGGAGAAAAAGCCATATATAAAGTAAAACTAATAATATCATAACATCAGATACAAGAACTTGACAAGCACCATTGCTATAAGATAGCAGAAAAATATTTGTATTCAGAGCTGGTGGAATGTTTGACTTTATGTAATCACCTTGTTTGCACTGTCCTCTGCACCCAAACTAATATGAGGATCTTGTGGGTATAAAAAAATACATAGACAGACATGGAATTCCTCACCCAGCTTTTTAAGGTGAGTAGGTACAGAGCTGTAGACAAACAACACATATAGAGGAAGATTCTATAGGTGGCTGGACAGAATGAAAGGTAAAAATTATTGCAGAAATGTTTGTACGTCTTAAAACAACAAACAGTTCAATACGATTTATTTAGTCTGGGTAGACTAAAATTCACTAGTATAATAACAAAACCATTTGTCTCAGCAAGTATCTTGCTATTGGTGATCAATAATGCAGCTGAGATGACTGATGGCTTTGTTTTCCTGCGGTGCCTCAGCCAGGCTAAATTATTTATTTGACCTGCTGCCTTTTGGCAAACACAAAGAAACAGAGATAAGAAATTTGTGTTCCTCTGAAAGGTACCTCCAAACGAATGCAAGGTATTCCTCAAGCTTTTGGGGAGTGACATATGGCTGTAGTTTGAGGGACAGTTCTGCTGACTGGACAGGTTTGTCTCTTGGCATGAATAGCAGTGGAGACACCAGAAAGAAACCCAGGGAGGAGTTACTTCTGTGTTGAACATGGCAGAGGAGAACACAGTGGCATTTGGAAAAGCATCCAGAATTTGGATGACTCTGAATATTCAAGAACCTATCCAAGTTTGCCAGGACCTTTAAGTTGTCGTAGTCAATTTAAATTAGTCTTGAGACAAGGAAAAGGGTAAAATAATAAAACCTTTAAGAACTTAGTAGCAAGACAGAACAAAGGTGTCCCAAGCTCCCTGAGATCACTATACTGCCCCTGACAACAGCCACCTGTGGACATTGAGGAGAAGAGTGAATGTAAGAGTATAGCCAGTACAGGACAACATTTTCCCTTCTTTATCTTGCCATTTCTGTGTCATCTGTTCTCCACACGAAGGAGTTCTGTTTTTAAAAATAATATAATAAATGCATAAACCATAATTTTTTTTAATATTTAATTTTCTCTCATAACTTTTAAACTGTTGCTGGGCATGAAGCTGGTATTTTCAGAGGTCTATCCACAATAACTTCAGTGTCTCTTTCTTAAACATTAAGAAAAATGATAATTTTGAGCTGGTCATTCTGCCTTGGTTTCTCCTTACGCATTATTTTGTGGTTTTCTCCATTTAATTTAATTTGCTGGTTTATAACCCAGTCGCTTTGTATCACAAAGCCTTCCTACAAAACCTCTGAAGTTCTGCTAACTATTCTACTAAAAGGACTGATGTTCGCTTCCCTTGTCTGCTCATATGTGGCATTCTCACAGAGGCACTGCAAAGCACAAAATCTCTTCTATACATGGAGCAGCTCCAGCAAGTATTTTAGCTCACACTGCCTGGTGGTCGGCAGCTCACTCACACAGGTTATGTTTCTCCATAAGCCTTGCAGTGCAGAGCTGCACATGTAATCAGTTCATGTCCTCTCCAAAGAGTGTCAGTTCTGGAAATGAGTTTCTATAAGAGCAAAACACCAGCATTTTAAGAAATGTTATATCTGGGACACATGCTCATTAGAAATGATGTCAAATCTTTATATATGCATAGAATCATAGAGTATTGTGGGTTGGAAAGGAACACTGGAAATGACCTTTCAAGATCATCTAATCCGACCCCCTGCAGGGAGCAGGGACATCTGCAACTAGAGCAGGTTGCTCACAGCCCTGGCCAACCTCACCTGCAATGGTTCCAGGGATGGGACATCGACCACCTCTCTGGGCAACCTGGGCCAGGCTCTCACCACCCTCAGCATAAAACATGTCTTCCTTCTCTCCAACCTAAAAACCCCTCTTTTAGTTTAAAACCATCACCCCTTGTCCTGTCCCAACAGGCCCTGATAAAAAGTCTGTCTCCATCTGACAGGCCCCTTGAAGCACTGAAAGGCCACAAGAAGGTCTCCTGGGAGCCTTCCCTTCTCCAGGATGAACAACCCCAGCTCTCTCAGCCTGGCCTCACAGCAGAGGGGTTCCAGCCCTCAAATCATTGCTGTGGCCCTCCAACATGAGTGTTAATGCAGATGTCAGCAGTGAAACCCAAGGTAGGCATTTTCCTAATCACAGGCCAACTTGAATACAACCTCCATGTCAGAAGCTGGTCATTGTAACACGAAGGAATTGATGGAATTACAAGATTGCCTCTAGAAAATGTCACCAGAAACACGATCAATCACCCATTTCAGGCTCAGGTAAATGAAAATAACCCATTCCTGTTGCCACTATGGTACTCTCCATGGTGGTTTGGTTTTTTTTTTTGCTTCAGCAGAGAGTGACAGTGGTAGCCCAGTGCACTGGTACCAGGCCAACAAATGTGCTATGGTGGTGTATGGCAGCCTCCAGGTCCTCCAGCACCCGCAGCTGTGGCAAGGCTCAGCCTCTGCCTGGCTCTGCCAAGACACCTTGGGCTCACTGCCAGGGGGTTGCTCTCTTGTGATTCACAACTGAAGACCATCACAATGACTTTCCACTGCAACTTTTCCAGTATGAAAACCCCAAGTTGGTGGGTGTGCTCACGTCTGGATCATGCCTAATTTTGCAATACATGACTTGTTGTCTCTGTGGTCCTGAGATCTGCAGTGTAGCAAGATGAATCTGAGTGCTGGAAATACCATACTGTGTCTTGCTGTGAGTCCTACATAGCAGCTAACAGCACTTTGAAACTTTGGGTTATTGTTCAGTGAGAGAAAATTTATGCGCTTTGAAGAGGTAAGGCAGAATGGACAATTACCAATGCTGCTGAAAACAATTAGTTCTCATTTGCTTAACACCATTTTCTAATGCACAGCTCTAAAACTTTTCATAGGACCTTTAAAATACAATCAATTTTCCTTGGCTATTTCCTAATAATTCAAACTGAGTGCAGAACCCGACATGCAATCAAGCTAATACAGGTCGATACCCATTTTCTTTCAGTTAAATAGGAATTTTAACACAGCAACACAAGCTGTGGAATCACTAACAGCTATTGTATGTATCTATCTTGTCTGTCTGTTGATCATGTAGAGTGAGGACATGACTCAGCTGCCTTTAGTCATGTTGAATCAAACTCACCCGTCTAGCTCATTAAGTAAAACAAAGGATAGCACCAGTCATTAAGACAAAACTAGTCTGAGATTCATTCAATCTCAGACAAACATGTCGTTTACCTTTACATTTCATTTACAAAGATATGACAAACACTTTACAAGGTTGGTGTCTGATCTTGCTTGGAAAAGTGGATATGAGAAGATATTCTTCCCTAGTCAGAAGAGTTAAAGCTGGAAAAGGTGAGATGAAAAACAAGCCCTACATAAAATACCAATAGGAAAAAAAACCTCAAACCAAACAAAAAACTCCACTTGACATTAAAAAAACCTTCTGCTCTGATTTTAGCACCACACAGTAATGGAAGGTGATGGATGGAGTCCTCAGAACAATACTGCACCCAGCTGAAATTGCCAGAGAGACTTAGGAAGCCATCAGAGGAGGAACTGTCAGAACCTTGCCTAAAGACCACATCTAACTATCTGTGAGTAGAACTGAGAGATGTCCAGGACTTAATTTTACATGCCATCCAAAAAATGCCACATTCCCCCAAGATGACATAACAAATTATTCATGCATAAATTTAATTACCCATATGACATTTATCACAAACTTCTATCTGTATTGGCTTGTTACAATAGTCTGAAGTCTGAGCTTTTAATGTGGCTCTGATGCAGTCACAAATTAGCGACAGATAAAATTAATAATTGCTTCATCTTTTCGCAACCAAAATAGCTTTTGCTTGATTTTCAAGGCTGATTGACTGAGATTTTGCTGATGCATCACTCCACAGAGGTATAATTTTCTACCTGGAAATGACTGACTTAATTTTGCTGGCCCATGGTTTACAGGACACAGCTAGAATGATTAAGTTCAATTTGTTGTTATGTCTCAATGTATCATTTGCTTGTGCTTGGAAAGAAGATGAGCGCTGGGGAGAGAAAAGGAGGAAAAGATGCATAGCAGGACAAAATTACTGGGATGAATGGACCACACGTGAAGCTCACAGAAATACTTGCACAGACAATAAGAAATCCTGAAAAAATTGAACTGGGCAAGGATTTCCACAGTAAAAAGGCTTTCACCAAATGTTTCTTTCATGTGGTCCACAGGGATGTTTTCCTCTATGTCCTTGTTTGATATTTTATTTTTCATATCTTATTGCCAGACTTATTTATCTGAGGTTTGAGATATGAATTAGTAAGGGTGAAAGGGAAAGAGGCATAGTAATAAAATAACATTTTCCCAATGTTACATATGAGCTCAGAATAGGAAAAAAAATGAAACCCCTTACTTTATATACAGGAAAACTGAACATGCAAAGAAAGATGCAAAGACCTACTCTTTATTCATAGAAGAGCTTTGATGAAACTGCACCTGTTTCTGTGGCTTGGTGACTTGTGCTGGCTGCAAGACCTTACTGATGAGCTGGCCTCAGTGATGAACATCAACACTGTAAAACCACTCTGTGCATCTGCCTTATTGGCAGATGAACCCTAGTATAATTTAAGACTTTTGAAAGATAAAGTCTGTATTTGCTCATAACCCACACTCACTCTTTCCTAATAAAAAGCCATGATCCATTTACTGATCTAGTAGGAATGAAGGCAAGGTTTTGACTTGCATATCTACTTGCAGTTTAATGGTTTTAACGTAACCGACCTGGCAAATAGCTACCTCAGCATGCACAGAACAATCCCAGGCTCAGACCAGGGCTGGTTTCTGAGAACAGAGTAAGTTCTAGTATGTGTCAGATTCTTCCTGTTTTCTTCACTGCAAATATTGACATGTATAGGAATTTACAGTACTCTGGAGAAAGATTTACACCCCTTCCAAGTGGTCTTCCATGTGGGTTTAAAAGCTGCCTGCACATCTTCCCTTTCTAGCAGACTTGTGACAATATCCCTAAAGCATTCAAAGAGACTGTTTTGAAGCATGAAGGACTCATACCTTGTGCACAAGAACTACTACTTCCATATATAAACAGCATGAAGGAAAAAGGAACAGAATCATGGAACCATAGGACACAGATGAGCCCAGGATGGAACAGACCTCAAAAGATCATCAGTTCCAAACTTTCAGGGGAGAAAGAGCATAGAACCCTAGAAGAGCAGACCTCTTTTCTGTCAGTCTTTGTTACCAAATCTGAGCTTTTGCACTAGGCTTAATACAACCCGCACAGGGAATGAGACTAACTGTCACCCATAGTTTGGGTCACCTGAAGGATAACATCTATTGAAAGAACAGTGTGAATTTTACCCATGGAAAACAGGAAAAGGGGAAAGGTTTTTCTTTAAAAGAGTTTAATTACTTTGCATCCCTAAAGGTGACTTGTTAACACTGTTGAGAATTAGAGCATTAATGTGACTGTGAAGGCTATGTGGGTTGATTTGGCATGTCATATTGAATTATGACAGCCTGTATCTGCATCAAACAATCCGTCTCTGACAGGAGGATGTGGAAAGTCAAGGATCATTTCTAGAGGTACCATCACTATCCCCAAAGTTCCCGCTTCAGTGTTTGTTAAACATTCCAAGCAGATCTGCAGCTGAGAAGGAACAATTTAAAGACAAAACACTCAGAGGCCCTCAAACCACAGAAAGCTTTTGCAAATTGTTGGGAAATAAATACTGAAGAAACTGCCACCACATTTTTTTAATGGTTTAAAACCCGTTAAAACGGCATTATTGCTACATTTTACATTGAGTATCAGATGGAAGATCAATGCGTCAGCTTCAGTGACTGAGATAAACCTCTACAGCCAGGCACAGCTTCTTGCAAAGAATCTGTGTTGCCATTGAATATCCTCTAAATTATACACGGAGGATGAGTGCTTGGCCTCCCAGAGATTATTGTGCAGACAACAGGCTCCTATAAAAGGACAGTTTTCTAAGGATGGGCACAGCTAACAGTCTTGTCCCAGCTGAACAATAAACTTAACAAAATAACTCCCCAAAATGCAGTTCGCAGGAAAGAGCAGCAGAGTATTCTTGCCATAAGGAGGTGTATCTGATGGATTGCTGAGGATCCGATCATGGTCCTGTTGACTCTGCTGCAAGTCCAACCAGAATTGCTCCTTCCTGCCACCTGAGGACAGCCTGGCTGTTGTGTTATCAGAAAGAGCAATTAGCTACCTGCTTGAATACTGTATCTGCTGGCAATGGTGAACAGCTTCATTAATACTTCTCATCTTGCATTTGAATCATGCATGGGTAGCCTGAGAATCCAGATTAGTGACAGATCAGTAGGCAGCCTGGACTGGGCTGTGGTAGCTGAAGGATGCATGTTCCAGATGAATCAGGAGAACAAGTAATCATCCTGTTCATCAACAGCACAGATAATTGGGTACTCTCATCCTCAAATCTCAAACACAAAGTAGGGAGAATAACTCTCCTTGATTTTAGAGAGTTTGCACAACATATCCTTAAAAGTATTTGATAGGATGCATGGTAGAGATATGAGCTTCATCAGAGTTTACTTTGTCCGGAACAATTGACTCAAGGGATAAAATGATCCAGTGATAAGGCTTCTAAAAAAAAGTTGCTTGCATATTATCACAGTTTTCTTCCTTAGCTCAAGACGTTTTTATTGGCAGCTGTCCTGCAAACTCTACTACGACTTATGCTGCTCCAAAAGGGCAGAGAGGGTATGAACTACCATCCTTGCATTCTGCTCTAGACTCACTAGCTCCAATTTAGTGGATCCGCAGTAATCCTCAGTAGTGAAAGCCTTAATATTCCTCATAATATCACATCTAATCTAATGTTAGAGGTGATGACTTTATGATTTGCCCAAATATCTGATTCTTTTTGAATACTACATAATTGGAATAATATTCCAGTTGGTAATATTCCACTGCCTCAGAACTACGGTTCTTCATTGGTTTTCATGTTTTATAGAACATGCAGCAATTGTACTGCTCATGCAAGTAAAGGGTTATTAAGATTTGGTTGAGGGAAGCCATCAGGAGAGGCACCATCTCCTGACACTTCTCCCCTGAGCTGTATTCCTGCCCTGAACTACCCAGTTCTACTGCTCTGGTGTTGTTGGGTCCATGAGATCAGCCAGTGCATTTCATTTCAGCCAGTGAACTCTGCCTGTTACTTCACTCAGAGAGGCTACCTCAGTGTGAGATTATGCTGAGGTTTTAAAAAAAGAGGTGCTAGATGATACAGCTAAAAAGGATGTCAGAAAGAGAATTCATTTGGGTCATTATGCTGTAACAGGCACTGTGGGCCAAACCAATGCCCTCAAAGGTGAAAAACAAATGGTTTAGGATAGTGCCTTTTAGCCTGTACATCCATAACCATCACACCACCTGTCGGCACCTCTACTTTTAAGGTGAAGCATCCTGCTTATTCTTTCTTCTAGCTCCTGGAAAGACATCCTGTGTCTCCTCTAGATGCTGCTTCTCCCATCCAGCAGTGTTTAACAAAAAGCTCTTGGGACTCACAGCATCTTTCCCCCCCCCCCTTTTCACTTTCCTTATAATGCAGGGAACATTCATCCTGCATCTTTCAAATCAATACCAAGGCAGCAGGGTGATCTGCATACAAAATCGTCTTGCAAATTTACACCCTGTCTGGCTCTGCCAACAGGATTAAAAATCATTCATGAAACAACAGCTCCCTGTAATCACATCCAGTCAGATTTCAATAATAACTCAGGCATATAGAAGCCTCTTGGTTTCATATGTATTAAAAATAGTTTCTTCTCATTTTCTACCTCTTCCTTGGATTGTAACTTCCCATTTTCTTGAAAGCTTTCTGCTCTGTATGTGCTTTATCATCCATCCTCCAAAACCCCCATCTACTTACTGACTGGAATGATTTTTCCTACTAACCAAAAGGTGATTGTTTATGCCCAAAAATCTGATAGCAGGCAGGATTTGAAAAAAACCCTGAGTCATCACCACTTCACCACAGATCCCAGTCCCTGCCTTCAATAAAAATCACTGCCCCCAAATTTTTGCCAAATGTTGATCTACAATGAGCCTGATAGTTTTAATTCTGCTCTGTGGACAGTTGTCTCTTTCAGAAAAGCCATCACATCCTATTTAACATTTTATGAATGTTAATCAATCTTCAGTAAGCAAAACAGGTAGACTTTACCAGGAAGCTTTGATTTTTGCTTCAGATGATGATGTGTCTACAGAATTAAATGTACTGCTTGCTATTATTACACTGCATTTTTTCTGCTTGACAGATCTATCTTGATACAGTGTAATTTTCAGTTATTGTAGAAATGACCAGAGTAGGGAGAAAGGAGCTTTTCTTGTAAATTGAAACAATACACAAATGAAAAAAAAACAAAACAAAAAAAACCCAAAACCAACATACTTCATCCTTCAGTTCCTTTTGTCCAGGAGAGCTGTGAACAATTTTTGCCTCTCAGTGACAGTGCTGTGAAAGCCTGATACCAGTCAGAGTTCTTGATTGCCTCACGGGGATGATCTGTCACCATTTGTCAGGGGCAATTCCTATGTTCCCAGCTTTAGAAAGAGTAGTTACAGACTGCAGGTATAATGGGATGCATGAGTTTGGAGGGCAAAGCAAGGTTTTTGGCAAGCACACTTAATAATCACTGCAGACTGAATTTCAGAACCTGAAACGCACTTGTGTATTTTTAGTCACTTAACCATTTCAGTGCTCAGAGCATAGATCTGAAACTCAGCCCAAACCACCACCAAAGTGGTATGATAGAAGAAGCTACAGTGTCTCTGTGGTGGCTTTTTGTTGCAGCGCTTTCCTGTCTACAAACACAGTTATTAATTAAGCATTCTGGAACAGCATCATTGTTAAGAATTTTTATTTTTATTCTATTCACTGTAGGAGAGCAAATTTTTATTTCAGGGACATGGTTTAGTGGTGACCTGGTAGTGATGGGTTAGTGGTTAGACTCACAGAATAACAGAATGTTAAGGGTTGGAAGGATCTTGAAAGATCATCTAGTCCAACCCCCCTGCCAGAGCAGGACCACCTAGAGCAGGTCACATAGGAACACATCCAGGCGGGTTTTAAATGTCCCCAGAGAAGGAGACTCCACAGCCCCTCTGGGCAGCCTGTTTAGAGCTCCATGACTCTCACAGTGAAAGTTTTTCTCTGTATTTCTGCGGAACCTCTCATGCTCCAGCTTACACCCATTGCCCCTTGTCCTCTCATTGGACATAACAGAGAAGAGCCTGGCTCCATCCTCCTGACACTCACCCTTTACATGTTTATAATCATTAATGAGGTCACCATAAATGTTAATGATGTCACCAATGATCTAAAATGTCTCCTCCAACTAAAATGATTCTGTAATTCTCTAACAAATTGGCAATCAGGGGAAGAATCAACTGAGACACCAAGAAGAAAACTCAGTAGCTCCATCTAGTCACTTTGGCTTCCCTTGTGTGCATAGTAAAACTGGCCTCAGCACTCATCATATATAACACATAGACACAGAGATTGCTCCTTTTAAGTATTTTATGAAGAATATGTCTCTTAAATGTCCAAATATAAGACAGTTTCAACCAGTGAAATGGATATGAAAGCAACTACCAAGCAGTTCCTTCTCCACTACAAGAAGCATGCTTGTATTGCTGCTGGCTGGCAAGGAGGAAGAGTTTCTCAGCAATGCCATTATTTCCATTGCCATCACTTTATAATGCCAATATTTATTTCTGCTGCTTCAACAGTGAATAGTTAGGCTGCTGCAAGCATAGGAAGGAGTAACCTGTGCAGGAGCAGGGCTGAGATCTGTAGGTGCCCTTACAGCTGCTGGAGGAATGGGCTTTAGAGAGGGAGCCCAGGAATTTCTGGTGCTGCTGGGAAGGAGTACTCCATGCAGCATCACTACCTCTAAACATCATCCAATCATACTGCTGGCATCAGAAACCAACCTGAGTTTCTGCTGTCACATAAATGGCTGGAATGTGGCTATTTGCTGCTTTTGATGGTCTGCTGCCTTCACCCACAGCCTACTTTCCTTATGTCTACAGCCTTGGGGTACAGTAGATCCACAGCTACCCAGTGAATCAGCAGTGATTGCTTGGCAAAGAGTACCACCTAAAACTGCTGCAAAATGCTTTTATGTGAAAACGAATCAGACCCAAGAGCCTATATTAGGAAGTAAGACCTTAGACTTCCAGGTCTTGGACCATTTGTGATCTGGGGTGCAGAAGTCATATCAGAGTTTCAGTGCAGTTGGGCAGGAACAGGAAAGAAAAAACAGACAATACTAGCTGAAATACTCACTTTCTGTACCAGAAGGAATAATAAAATGGTTTTGAGGTTAAAATGTCCTGCAACTTCTTTAAATCTTTTGCTTTATACAGTGGTCTCTTAGGCCATACCTATGCTGACAATCAAAATGGAAAGCAGGTAGGTCTGCTTAATTCAGGGGCCTAGAACTCACCTGCACAGAAAATACCCTCAGCACAGGCAATCAAAAACATTCTGGTAATGAAGCCGTAATATTTCATTTTGATTTTCTGACCCTAGCTCTTCATTCAAAGGGACTCCTTATGCACAGAGCTCACTTAAAATGAGGGCTAAAAAGGAACTAAATCCATTTATTTGCACCAAAGCAACTACTTTTTATGTTTGCAGCACACACTTCTCACATACTTGTACGTTCAAAATACACAAACCAGACTGATTCTTGTGACCATCCTATAAATGCTTAATACAAGTTTTTTGAGTAGGTTAAAGCAAAAAACTCGATGCTGATAACACACTAAGAACACTTATCCATCGTGTCATGTAGGACAAAGCACAAGCAGGGGCTTCCTATTTCTACACTGATATTATTTGGAGATACTGAAGAAGAGAGATAAAACTGAAGTGCCAAGGGCTTGATGCAGTGCAGGTCTGCAAGTTTACCTGGCCACAGCATGGGCTTTTAATTAAGATCAGCTTTTACTGGTAGAGCCACAGGCAGCGCTGCTGGGATGGTGAAGATAAGCTGCAAAATGTTGCAAGCTCTTCTCTGAAAACTTTGGCTCCACTAATAAATCCCAACATACCTGGGAAATTCCAAGGGCACTGCAACTAGATGGCTGGAATGGCACCTGGCATTTGGCCCACACCAAGCAGCACTCCCCCAGATGATTCCTGGGCTTTGCCTATTGTCCAGAAGCAGTGTGCATGCAGCACCCTATTTTGGAAGCAAAAAAGACTAAACCAGCATAGGCATGGGGCATTCTTTGCCAGCTGGCATCAGTACCTGGGAATGTTCCTGCACACATTACATTTACTAGCATAGATAGAACTATCTGATTTGGTGGGTGTGTTGCCGAGGGACTGCTGCTCTCTTGGCTCCCTGGCAATTCTGCACCTGTTTAAAGCAAGCATGGTTTGTCATAAAAGAGAAACTGTAGAGAAAATAAGGCAGGGAAATGAAATTCTTTCTGAAGTATTTGGCTTCCACTGATTAATAAACTCAGGTTTGGAATAGCTGCTTTGGTGCTCATTTTCTGGCCAGAGAGATGTAAACATAAAATCCAGCCTCTTTGGGAACACATGTCGTAAGACATTAAGGAGGCAACTGGACAAATGCCAAGAAATATCTATAGGGCTTTGACAGATATGCCAAATAGCAAACATCACACTCGCTAGTCATATTCCCTTGAGTCATCACGTAATTGGGCTGTGAAATTGTGTGCCAGTGCTAAAGACTGTGCCCACTTCAGCTACAGCCAGGCAGGGAAAGGAGGGAAATGCAGAAGTTCTCTCAGTGCTGAACCACTGCTGAGCTCTAAAATATCACCTCCTGACAAGGTGGGTCAAGATTGACAGCCACAGGGCTGGACTTTGACATCAGCAGATCCCTCTCAATTCAGAGAGATACAGAAACAGAGGTTACTACGAGAGGAAATACCCACCTGTTAGACAGAGCTCTTCCCTTCTTCCTCTGAGGAAGAGGCAGGAGGCTGGACAGAGTATGTGACGGGTGAGATTTGGCCTGCAGGCCACCAGCTTGACTGGTTTAGAACATCCTGATGGTTACTCCAAACTGCACTCCCAAAACCCACAAATTCAGTCGTGTTTAGTTTACGGCTAACTCCCACCAGCACCATGGCACATACCACGGTGAAGTTAGCTTCAGCTTTTTCAAACTATGGGCCAGACCACCTGACAACATGACAATGAGGCACCACTTCAGTCATACCATAATTCCATCCCCTCCTCCAAGATACAAATCTGAGAATGAATAGGAAATGCCATTGTCAATGCATCACTGAGAAAGCAAGGAACTGAAGTGAATGGAATAAAGTCTCTATATCCCAGTGCAGTTACTGATGATGACACCTGTAGTGTACATAAATGAACTGACTTACAGATGTGATTAAGAATCAGTAGTATGAGGACACACAAAAATAACTGCTGGGAGAGATGTGTTTAGACCTGGGGTGAGTCTGTGATGTATTTCCAGGGGATTAGAAAGCACAAATGTCTTGAGATTCAGAATCTCTGTGGTTCTATTAACTGCTAAGAGGAAAAAAAAGGCTAAAATGCTGTGGTTAGGGGGCTCTTCCCTAAGACCACCATTTAGATGAGATAGTTAAATTAAGAGACATTGATTCATAAGATGAATTTCCTTAAAAAAAAAAAAATCAAGCAGAGGAGGCAAGAGACCTGCATGGATAAACAGGAAGCTCCTGAAAATCTCCAACGGAAGAGTGAGGTTTACAATATGTGGAACAAGGGTCTGGTTAATTGGGAGGATTATAGAAATGCTGCCAGAGTACGTAGAGACTCAGTGAGAAAGGCCACGGCTTTCTTGGAACTTGATTTTGCCACGGAAGTGAAAGAAAAGAAGAGCTTTTTCAAGTACATCAGTGAGAAAAGGAAGAGTATGGAAAAAGTGGGGCCACTGCTAGATGAGGTGGGAGTTACAGTAACAGAGGATGCAGAGATGGCAGAGTTGCTGAATACCTTCTTTGCCTCAGTCTACTCCCAAAACTTGACCTAGTTCTGAACAAACCGCCATGGCTCTCCTATAAAGTTTCACAAGCTAATACTATCTGTGATATGAAAGTTACCCTAATGTCATGGGAGAAACCAGGAGAGAAACAGATTAGTTGTTCGCTGTGAGGGTGGTGAGGTACTGGAAAAGGTTGCCCAGAGACATTGGAGGTGCTCCATTCCTGGAAATAGCCATGGTGAGGTTGGATGAGGGTCTCAGCAAGCTGCTCTAGTAGATGTTCCTGCCCATGGCCAGGGGGGTTTGAACTAGATGATCTTAAGGTCCCTTCCAACCCAAACCATTCTATGATTCCACCATTACATCTCCGCTTCCTCACAGGTGACCGTGCTAAATTTTCCTTTGCAAGGTACTACAAGTCTGTGAATAAAAAGGACTACACAGTGGTCCTTTCCCCCATTTGATGGCATACTCATGTGCAACATGACCTGAGATTAGTAAGTTTGCTGGGCTTTTCTCTGTAAAATGAGCAAATCATGGGTAAAGTTATCTTAATGTTTGGTTATAGACAGAGTCTATAGTCATCATCCTAACATAGCCAGAATGGAATGCACATTGAAATACTGGGCACTTTTGGTTACGAGAAACATGATATTGCCACAGGCATCCCTGAGCATGGTTTTGTTCGTTACAGGAATATTGTGTCTGGGAAGAAGCAGAAACTGAGAAATGTCATAACATCTGCACTTACAAAAGCTGGACTGAAATAACGCTAAATTACTCCAAAGTTTACTACTCTGGCTTAGTCCATAAAACAATTGTAGTGGCTAGGTTAAGAAGGTTGTATCTCCCAAGATCTCTCTAGTAAAGAAATAAATCAAATCCTATACAGGGTGATATATAAAGTGATTTTGGCTACTTCTCCCTTTTCACTGACAGTAGAAGAAATCTCTGGCTATCAAGGCTTTTACTATGCTTTAAGTCCTCAACAATTTAATTTGAGGTAAATTGAAATCCCTGGTTAATCATTTCCTCCTCCCTTGTTCCAGCTGTGATGCTCATCTGACCCCGTGGTGAACCTGTTCAAAGAGTAATTTGGGGGGAAGTAGCTTTCCATCAGTGTAGTTCCTTGAATTGGCTCATTTTGTGACACCAGATGAGCACTGGGGCTTAAGAGTGCTTGTCTGGAGACAGGAACATAGGTCTGGGACTAAGGGCAGGATCATGGCAATGACAACGGACATCTGCTTTTTTGTTAGAAGCATCTGGATTTAGCTAGAAAACAGATTATACACTGGGATTAAAAGCAAAAGATGCAAGGGAGACTGCCGTGTTAAGGGTCTCCCACAGATACTCAAGAGCTGTAGATCTCTGCAGTGTTTCGGGTCTGGTTTGAGGCTTGGCTGAGGTCTCTTTACCTGTTTATAGACAAAGAGAAGCTTTATTCTATGATGTTTGGTAACCTGTGTACCATCCAGTTCTATCTGCAAGTGCAGAGTGAGTTCAAAACACAGCCATATCAAAACAGGAGCTGTACCTAATTAACTCCCTTGGTACTACAGGATAATTTTCCGTTGCGCACTCAGCAGTATTATGCTCAGTTGTGAATTTTAAGTAATCTTTTTAGATGTCTGGGTTTTGTAAGGAAAGTACTCCAGAGCTCCAAACCACTGCTGATGAAAATTATCTTGTGAATGATCCTTGATTTCCCTTAATCTGTTCTGAATTTCACTACTTACTACTCTTCTTGGGAGAGAATGAACTTTTAGCAAGCTTTTGCCTTATCTAGAGGGAATGATAGCATGCAAATCCAGCTAATTAATACACCAAAGCAAACTACAGATCTAGGGTTGCCAACACAGTGTTTCTTGGTAACCAGTTCTCAAGAGCAAACCAGCTGTGCATTCGGAAAGGTATGTAAACCTCTTGCAGCGTACCTGTGCTGTCTTAGGAATGTAAGCTGTGACTCAAGTCCAGATTCCCCAGGGCTTCCCTGCCAGCTCAGGTCTGGAGAAGTCAGATGGGCTGGCAGGCTGGAGATGACTCAAAGCTTGAACTCCAGCCTGGAGGCTTGAACTCCAACCCACGCAAGCAAGTTGAGTCACCTGGCACAGCGAACTGAAGCCATGATCAGGCAAACAAAAAAAAAAGAAATTCTACACCTGACTTCTGGATGAGCAGAAGAGGCTGAAAATGTGCTACCTGCAAAGGCTTCTCAAGGCTAAGGAGAACTCCTAAGACACACTTGTGAGCTGCAACTATGTTAATACAGTATTTTGCTGGATAGTTCATCAGCTTCAACTCACTCCACAGATAATCATTTAAAACTTCCTCTATTTGCAAGAAGCAGCAGCACAGCCATTATCTCACTAAATTATGTTTTTACTGGATCCCTTTCAATTAAGCCCATTTTCAGCAAGTCCATTCCATTTTGCAAGATAATGCTCCTTAAGTGCATATCTTACAGGAGGTGTGAGAAGAGAACCAGCAGTTTCAAACCTCACCAAAGCTTTGAGCAATTTATAGTAATGGCTCACACTGCTACAAGTGCCTTTCATCCCGAAGGGCATCAAAGCCATTTAAGAGAGCAGAGAGAGAAACAAAGAGAGAAAATAACATCACCCTTCACCAAAATCCAGCCACTCTGGAGGAAGAATTGGAAGTTGTCAAGCAGCAAACAGAAGAATGATGGTGAAACCAGTGAAAAATGCCTCCTGCCATGGAAAGCAGGAAGGAATGGAAACCAAATACAGCATCCCATCATGAAAGTTATTAGAAATATCATTAATGGCATCTGTATATATATGGGAAAATTCCATCAGTATTTCATAACCACAGAACATTGGGATTTTTCTTGATTTTACTTTCAAACTGAAAAATTACACACCTGGCATCCTAATACCTCGTATCAAATGTTGTTTTTTATTATTAATTTGGAGTGAAAGTTATTAATAACGCAGAACTACATCATGCAAATCCCTTAAATATCACTGGAAGTCTGCAGCCAACTAATGACCCATGTTATTTGTGACATCTGACAAAATTATAGACTGAGGCAGCATAATCATAATACTACTTGGCACTTTACATCTTTAAAGAACTATGGAAATGTTAATTAAATTCCACAATAGCCTATGGAATAAATATTTTCATACTGATTTTACAGATTAAGGGCACGGAACATAACGTGTGGACATGACTTCTCCGAGGCAATCTATCAAATAAGTGTCAGACAAGGGGCTAGAACTCAAAAGATTCATCAGGCCTTTAAAGAATGATGCCTGGGGCTACCACTTATTTATAGAAAGTAGCTCAAACCATTTCCAGATTCTCTTTAATACACTATTTCGCTGTGCATTGATTTTTTACACTAGTAGATGATGAGGACTTGCACTCTTCCATCTTTACAATTAAATTCTTTGTATTTCACTCTCAACTTCATGATTTGCTTCCATAAAATCAAGTGCGTTTTGATCCTGAGATCAAGTCAGTTAAAAGGTGCCCAGGACAGATCAGGATAACATCTTGCAGCAGAATGCACCTGTCAGAATGAGTGTGTCAAATTTGTCTCTTTCCACTGTTTGGCTGGGTCTTCTCTTAAGGATATTTCATTTTTATAGAGGCAGATCCCATCCTGACAGCCTGATCTTTTGCTTTTATTTTTGCTTTGTAACAACACAGGGACCAGAGCTCCAGGATCTTTTGGAAAGCTTTTTAGTACAAAGAACCAAAGGCTTGTAAACTCAGATGGCAACATCAGCTCAACAGATCAGCTTCACAAGGAAAATGCAAAGTATCTGATCAGGTAACAACCCTTCTTATTCACCAAACCACTCCTCCAGAAGACCCATCCCAAATGCCAGGGCTAGAAAACAGATGAGACAGACACGACACTTTGTAGCGCACTTAGGTTCTGTTGGACCGAAAGGTATTTGCCTACAAGAGCCAAACAGCAAATGCTAAAGCTGAGGTTTACTGTTTCTTATCTGAAAAGTATAATGTCTCAAAGTCAAATCCATGATGTATGCCTTATGGAACAAGGAATGTAAGGTCTTGAACAGTTATGGCTCCTGTTTAATGTACACATTAATAACATAGAATCCCAGCATGGAAGGGGTTGGAAGGGACCTCTGGAGATCATCTTGTCCAGCCCCCCTGCTCCAGCAGGGTCACCCAGAGCAGGGGGCCCAGGATCACATTGTCCAGGCAGCTTTGAGATCTCTCCAGAGAAGGAGACTCCACAGCCTCTCTGGGCAGCCTGGGCCAGGCTCTGCCACCCTCACAACAAAGAAGTTTCTCCTCCTGTTCAGCTGGAACCTCCTGGCTTCCAGTTTGTGCTTGTTGCCCCTTGTCCTGTCACTGGGCAACACTGAAAAGAGACTGGCCCCAGTCTCTTGACCCCCACCCTTTAGAAATTAGTCAGCATTGATCAGATCCTCTCTCAGTCCTCTCTTTTCCACCTAAACATCCCCTGGGCTCTCAGCCTTTCCTCCTCAGAAACACAAACATAATAATGCTCTTTTCTAAAGATCTCCCCCTTGCAATCTGTGTTCAATACCACGCCCCATAACCCCCCCTCTGCTATGGTGGGGTTACATACACTGCACTGTAACACAAAGCTGGTGGGTTCCACCTTTACGGTGGCTACTCTTCGTATCAAGTTCAAGTCATGAACTCTGAGAATCTGCAGGGTGAAAGATTGCATAAATGTACTTCCCTCTCACTACAGACATCTGCCTCAAAGCAATAGGTTTTGGATGTTCCAGGGTTTAATTAAATGAATCCTTCAGAACCTGAAACAGGCTTGTTTTCTTTTAATTTTGTCTGTGTGTGAGCTTTGGTGTTTTGTTTTTGGTTTTTTTTTCCTAAAGGATTGTTTCAAAGAAAGTTGCTCATAGCTTTAGTCACTGCTGTCAGCTTCTGTCAGCTTTGTTCCCCTGTGACAGGATCTGAAGGTCTATGTGCAGTGTCATACCTATCTCTGTCCTAAACATGCATCAGTGGTTACCTGAAAGGTTGTGGATGAGAAACTGCTGTCACCCCTTGAGTAATGGGAACAAGGAAGGAGGACACTGTGTGCACTGATTTGACAAAGGATTAACCTGGTTCCTCTACTGTAAAGTTGTAATGGGCTCATTCATTACTCAGAGCTCTGTGACAGTTCCCATGTTAGGGAATGACGTCTCTGGTGCACCCAGGAGGTGACAAGCCAAATGGTTAGAAAAGAAGGGATGGAAGCCAGGCAGGAGTGCTAAGTTAGATAATTAATACTTATATTTACTGGGTTAACAAGGAATTGCCTTTACACCGTGATTCAGAGCTTTCAGAATGCTATAAAAACATACATAAAACATTAAAAAAGCCCATTAAAACTACCATTCTGAGACAAGGGAATGTCCGCCGGCACATTACACCACAGAATCCACATTAAAAAAAAAAAGAATGTTTCCCTGGTCATGGCAGGTATGTCTATTGGAAAAATAAAGCTGTGTGACAGCCATTCACCCCATCCCATGTGTCTTCACCATGCTGAAGCCTGGCAGTCACCCCAGACCAGAGCCCAGGCCCCAGCTCCAGAGCGAGCAGTGGTGAGCAGAGCCTGGCTCCAATTCTCAGCACCCGGACGTGCTGTCCCCCCTCTAGCACACGTCATTACCCACGCTCCACTCCCTCAGCCTCCCAGGTCAGGAAACTGGCCCATTTCCCTCCGCTTCAAATTTAATCAGAGATTTTACTGCTCATCAGCAGCTTAACGGGAGCAGTTAAAACTCTAAAACTTTGCATATTTTGGCTTAATTACCGCTAACAGACAGATGCCACTTTCAAACACTTCTTCCCAGCCCTTGCTCCCTGCAGCCGCTCAAACCTGGAACATAAATTCATTGGTTAAATAACCGGTAAGTGGCAAAATGATTAGGGATTAATGGAAAGACAGAAATCTCCTTATTTCTGCTTGAGGTTTTATTTTGGGTTATCTCTGCTAAATTGCAGCCTGCACCTCCCATCTGGCAAGATAATAACTCCTCTTATCCCTCAAGTAGTAAATGGAGATGGTAGCCTAGAAATGTCTAGAACTCCAAGTGTCAGGACATACTGCTCCCCTGCATGACTCACATGCAAAAGCAGTGACCTCTAACGAGCTAAAATGTAGTAAGGGATCAGCTCCTGATGCCTTTGCACTAGACAGACTGGTTTCCAGCAGCTTCCTTTCCAGGTACCAAGGTTCTCCTTTGACCAGGCAGTGGAGGAGCAAATAGTTCTTCTAAACCCAGGAGAATATCAGTGATCCAGGAACAGGAATTCAAATGCAAATGAATGACGATGGGTGCTCCCAGGACAAAGGAGAAATATTCATTTGGGCCAGACTCTTTACCAGTCTTATTCTAGTCTACTTCCCATTGCCTCTAGAAAACCTTTTAAGAGCACTTTTGTGGACTGAAGAGTTAATGAATCCAGTACACTGAAAGAGGAGTCCAATGCTCCACTTTTTAGATTCTCCCTGACAAATGAAATCCTGTCTGCACTTCTTTTCATTAGATGGAACTATCCCTTGAAATGGAGGAAAAAATACAACAATCTCCTGCAGATCTGAATATTCGGACTAAGGATGAAACCTTTTCGAAGGCAATGCCCAAGATATTACACAGAATGGTGGAGTATGAAAGGGACCTCTGGAGATTGATTCCAACCTCCCTACTCCAGCAGGTTCACCCAGAGCAGAGGCCCAGAATCACATTGTCCTGGCAGGTTTGGAATCTCTCCAGAGAAGGAGACTCCACAGCCTCTCTGGGCAGCCTGGGCCAGGCTCTGACATCCTCACAAAGTTTTTTCTCCTGTTCAGATGGAACCTCCTGGGTTCTAGTTTGTGCCCATTGTCCCTTGTCCTGTTACTGGGCACCACTGAAAAGAGTCTGGCCCCATCCTCCTGCCCCCTGCCCTCTAGCCATTGATGAAGCATTGATCTGATCCCCTCTGTCTTATCCAGGCTAAACAGCCCCAGGGCTCTCAGCACAGAGAAGCTCCAGTCTCCTTAGCATCTTTGTAGCCTCTGATGGACTCCCGACTCCCCCTCATAGTTCCTTGTCTCTTGAACTGAGGAGCCCAGAACTGGACACAATACTCCAGATGTGGCCTCACTAGGGCAGAGTAGAGGGGGAGGAGGAGAACCTGCCTCAACTTTTTGGCCACACTCTTCTGAATGCACCTCAGAAAACCACTGACCTTCTTGTAACCACGAGCACACTGCTGGCTCTGATGTTTTGTTGTCACTTATTTACAAGGTAACTTGTGAGGTTAAACTAGATGTCTGCACTGATAGCTGCTTTTTCCCCAAACAGCAGTCAAGTTTGGATAGGGAAGATTTTTACTGAGCTCCTAAGAAGAATACTATCTAAAAAGCCACTCATATTACCACATGCCTGGATGCTTTCTCAAAATGCAGACTCAGGACTTACCAGTGTTTACTGAAAATTCACCTTTGTTTCCTAGAAACCAAGGGCAATATTTTCAAATTTTTGTTTGTTTTGTTTAAATACCAGTTTAGTCAACAGATTATGGATGTAAAATAAGATACTTTGAGAAGAAAAAAACTAACCAAAAAAACAACAACAAAAAAACTCAAAACCACACACACAAAAAAAACCAAAAAAACAAACAAAAGAGTCAAAAACAACAGAACAACCAACCATGAAAACCAGGAGAACTTTCAACCAAACCACAGCCAAAACCCGATTCCCAATCCATGTGAATTCAGTCTTGCAGATTTTGTCCTGCAACAGTTCTTTTGCCTCACTAGAAAGTGTGAGGACAGAATATAGTTTATGTCTCTTCTGCCTGACATTTAGTGAAGAGAACTGGCACCAAGAATTCCAGAATGAACAACCCACAAAGAGCACATGACGATGTGCAGGACAGATCCTGGATTCCACCATGCTACCCTTGTTTCACCTCACAAACTCAAGAGAGAAGACGCTGCTTGCATCTTGCCAGGGCAGCAACTAACTTGTTCGCCTGCCTCTTTTAAGGGACACCTTAACATCAGGGCAATGTCTCAAACAGAAACAGTCCTCTGTGGATGTATGGGCAATAATGAGCCAGCAGATAAAGGTCTGGTAGACGGTGCTCAAAGCTGCAGCAAAATCCCAGGTTTTGTAAGGTTCATGAACTCTTGTTTCAAATGTTTTTTATTGTAGCTCTCACCCACCTCTTAACGAGCTGCCTCCCACTTAGACAGGGCTTTGAACAGGGCTGTTAACAGCTCCCAGGATTTAGAGACACCTCAAGACCATTCCTAACTTTGACAAGGGCAGCAGAAATATGACTGAAATTAGAAAACAAATCTTCCTTTCATAGGCCATATTCTCAAAGACTGAACATAGGAGAGTAGCTTAGTATTTTTAACTTCTAATTGTTTAAGATTTCTAAGGATGCCCTATGGTTTACACTAGTACTAGTTAACAGCCATGTTCTTTATCTCTGCTTTTCTGGATTTCTCCCTGCCCACTGCAAACATTTTTAGAAGCAGTAAGACAACCCCTTTTCCTTCCTCACTATGGCAACTGGTGGCTGCAGAAGGTGTGCCTTTACAGCTCTTCTTTTCAAAACATGCTAAGGCTGACTAGCAGTACAGTGCAAGTCCATGCATTTCAGAGCACAATGATCTTCACATTGCATCCTTATGGCTTCAGGTGTGGCCAAGTTTCGTAAATATGTCTCATTTTATGAAGATTAGTTTTGTTCTTTGAGTGATCAAGATAACTGGGTTCATCCAGTTTTGCCAAAAACGTGCTGTGCAACTTTGACTGAGCTGTTTCATCTACCACTCCTTCATCCTTATTTGTAATGGGAGACACTTCCCCACCTTTCAGGCTGCTGGAAAGCTAGACTTCTTAATTTATGTGAAGCTTTCTACAACTATAATGATAAAAGCACCTAAAATGTCACAATACATTTATACAACTATCTACCTGACATCAGGTAGAGACATCTATTAAAAGAAAGGACACAAGTAAGTCTTAGCATTTCAACAGACATGCAGCATCACAAACAGTTATTCAGTTCCAGATATTTCATCTGCAGAATATTCTCCCTTCAATGAACAACAGAGTTCGTGAATTCTGCAGCAATTACTTGTTCTTTTGCAAAGCATTCTTGGGGGTTTTATTTTTAGATATGGGAATAAAATGACTCAATTTTCCCTCTTGTTGTCTCCTATCTCAGCAAGCAATAAAATGTCAGCACTGTGGTAGGTAATGGGAAGGAAAAACACCTCTGTTGACTGAATAGAGTTATAGCTGAATATTTTCATGAACATTCCACTTGTGCCTTAAGCACAACAAACACTGCAGGTAAAAGATATCAGAGATAACAAAGAATGAACTGAATACAAATAAAAACCATTTATCAGATGGGAAAATACCACCATTCAGAAGGGAGAGTTCTACAGATTTTAGCCAGTTCCTGCACTTTATTTTTTCCTAGTAGCTTTAACAGGCTCAGGTAAAAGCTGAACACCACATCCCACAAATAAGAAGCTATGCTACAGCAATCTACCCGCTGCTGCACTTACATTTAGAAGAGGTGAGTTCACCCTGCAGTTGCCAAGAGGGCTTACCTGGGAACTAATTCACACATCTGGGTACAAACACGGGTGCCTAATGGTAAGGGCAAGAAGTCAACTGTTGGCACCCACTACTTTTGTCGTCTTCATAAGCCTCTCTGCCCTCAGGCAGCTTCTCCATGATCTATAGCTTCTGCTTTTTTATATATCAAAAAGCCTAAACTCTGATAGAGAAAATTATCCTGCCACCCTGCTTTTGTTGCATCTGACCTCTCCTTAAGACCTTCTGATCAAATCTTTCTGATGTCCCTTTCCAGCCGGCTCTGGAGTCAGCGGCAGAGCTCCCTTGGGCCTTTCCCCAATGACCTAGGTATGATGTGTCCTCTTGTGCCCAATTGTCAGCTCTCAAACTGTTTCAAAGAATCCACAGCATCTTGTAGAAACTTTCAACTAGTCATTTGGACCTTTCATCGTATCTTCAAGCCCTTTGGTTTGACCATAGAGGTCACAGGTCTAGTCTCCCTTTAACAATTACCCAGTTGGAAAGCAGGCACTGTCCTTTGAGTCTGAGGGTTGATGAGGTGTGTCAACAGCTTTGAAATTTCTTGTGTAAATGCCTGACCTAACTTTTTCCATTTCTTTTGTGTAGAAGCTGACAGCTACACTTAAGAGAGCTACACTTAAGCTCAGAATAGAGCTTGCCCATACACCATAGCTACCATCAGGTCCTCTGATGAAGACGAGAAACAATTTATGCAGAAAACACAAAATGAGGAATTTCCAATGGTGCATATATAATGGCACTAGTAACTTCTTTCCCCCCCAAAGGCTACATGTGTTTGGGCTGCTGGATGGCTCCACTGAACTCTGCTGGGCTCCGTGTTCTTGATCAAAAGAGTACGAAAAAATAGCTAGCAGGAATCACCAAAGACTGCCTGGCATGTTAATAAGGATCCTGATCACACAGCAGGTACGGGGGGGGGGGCTACGTAAGTCTCAACAGCTTCTGCCTTCCTACCGAGTTGTACTCATGGAGTGTGTAATTAATTGTTACTGTTCATTTATTTGTACAAATCAATGAATTGGCAAGCGAGTGCCACCAAGTGACAATCTAACAACTGACACAAGACAGCAAAAGCAAAGTTTCCTTCCGAATAGCAAAAGGATCTCAATCTCATTTTTCCCCTCTTCCAGCCCTGTGTGTTCCAGCCCTCCTCAACTGCACCACACTTGACTATATACCCTCACAGAGATGCTTATCCAGCAAACTAGAATTAAGCTTTCTTTGGGGTTTTTTGTTTATTTTTAAAGAAATAAAACATGTATTGGGGAGAAGAGTGGAATAGCTGCTGGACAAATATCTGTTTGTTTTTCAAAGGCCACTGAATTTTCAAATCGTAGAATAATTCTGCTTGGAAAAGACCTTTGAGATTAAGTCCAACCATTAACACAGCACTGCCAGGTCACTGCTAATCCATGCCTCTCAGACCACATCTACATGGCTCTGAAACCCCTCAAGGGATGGGGACTCCACCACTGCCATTTCCATGAACAAACATTTAGTGCAAAAGCTGCTATTAATATTTTGTCTATATTTTTAATTCAAATAAATGAGGAAATATGAAATAAAGATACACTTGCAACAGACTGATTTCAGGACTCTGTAAGTAGCTTGGACTCCCTGTGCTGGTCCAATTTCAATATCAACAGTACCACATAAAATTTTTTCAATAACTTAGGAAACGTAAGGAAACATTAAGAAAAATGGAAACTTGTAACATAAAAAAAATCAATATAGCTAAAGCAATAGTTGAGTATAGTTGAGAGCCTTCTTACTGAATCACTACAATCTATTCTTATCAAAAACGCTATATATCTCCATTTAGAAACTGTAATTCCTATTAATTACATTTCCCTACAGTTTCTACACCTGATTCACAAATGTACTCATCCAGTTTCATGCCACCATAACTGCATTGAAATTAATGATATTATAGCAGCAATGAAGCAACATAGTATTGTCTGATAATCTGCCAATCCAAGAACTGCAGCAACATTGATTCATGGAATCCCAGCATGGTAGGGGCTGGAAGGGATCTCTGGAGATCATCCCGTCCAACCCCTCTGCTTCAGCAGGGTCACCCAGAGCAGGGGGCCCAGGATCACATTGTCCAGGTGGGTTTGGAGTCTCTCCAGAGAAGGAGACTCCACAGCCTCTCTGGGCAGCCTGGGCCAGGCTCTGACACCCTCACAGCAAAGAAGTTTTTCCTGCTGTTCAAATGGAACTTCCTGGGTTCCAGTTTCTGCCTGTTGTCCCTTGTCCTGTCACAACATCTTGAAATCTGAGCAGGAAGGACAGTCCTAATCTCATATAAATAAAATGTCTTTCAGCCAGAAACACCAAGATGTACCAAGCAACATTTCACACTATATAAAAGGAATAATTTTACCTGTCACTGAAGTGTGCATAAAACCAGTCACTTTTTAGCTCGTTGGACAGGAAAGTGAAAGTCAGCCTTGCGTTTGCGGCTGGCATAAACCCGACACACACCTGACATTCTCAGACTGGGGACCCAGACCTTCTTGCTTTCTGCAAAGGGCTGCATGCCTCTTGAGGTAACCCAGAACATACAGGGAGTACATGCAGATGGGATTTAAGTAAACCAAATAAATACCTGAAATGATGCTTGCCCAGGATGCTTGGCTTAACAGCTCTGATCACGTGGAGAGAAATCCCCCCACCCTGCCCACTGCTCACCCACATTCCAATGCATTTTCAAACACAGCAAGATGGTGTTTATTTTCTTTTTTTAATGCCTGTCTCATTGTCCTGAAAAAACCATCAAGTCTACTGCCTAAACCATTAGTGAGAGTCTTGTAATTACATATATTCTTCCAAAATTTCCATTGCTGAAGAGAGCCACTTCCCCACGTCAATACAGATTTTAGCAACTATAGGGAAAAAAACAACAAATCTTTGGAGTACCTGAGCAAGTAGTTAATACAAATAAAGCACTGAGTGAAGCTACACAGCAGGAAAATAACATTTTTAGTGACACAGGTAGCTCTGCTTTATGATGCAAAATACTTTTACCCTGTACTACATCCACAAATGCTCTCATAGGAATTTAATATTTAATATATACAGCAAGTATCAAGTGTTGTCTAACCTCTCCCACCTTCACATGCCTGTTGGTACGAAACATTGGCTCTCACACTTCTTTGTTGGAGCCTCTTCCTACCTTTTTCGGTTTCTTGAGCACTTTGTTCCTTACTGCATTCACCCTGTAATAGCCTTACTGGGTCCTGTACACTTAATCCCAAACGAACTAAAAATCACACCATTCAGAAAACTCATTGAAGGAAAAAAAAATCAAGACATGATATTTAAAGTAGAAAGGATGTCCTTTGAGATTTAAAGACACATATATATTAATTAGAGGTAACAGACACACAAGCAAGACTTCTGTGCTTTACTTCAGTTGCAAAGAGCCTTTATCAGCTTCTGAAGTGGTAACAGGACACTGGTCCAGTGACAGCTTCAGTTCCAGTGCATTGGCATAAAGACAATTGCTTCCTCTCTTGCTCTTTTTCCACCAGTTAGCAGCTCTGGGGGTGATTTGTAAAAGGTCATAGTACAAGAAACATTTTGCAGTTCAGTCAGGTCAACATTCGTGATCACTCTGACCTTTCCTGAAAGTGAACTTCATAGCACTGAAAAACTATTTTGCTACATCTCAGAAAGCAACTTCCTTATAAGAACAATAGGGCAGGGATTTGTTGTGGAGGGGGGGGGACTTTGCTTCATGTATCCAGTGAAACGACTGAGGAAGCTTTCATGTCCTTCTTTAATAACTGAGTAGGTGGTACCAGTGAAGTTTTAAGGTCCCTGCAGGTGGGTTTGAAATCGTGGAAGGACCTACAGCAGATAATCCAGGCTTGGGGGAAGGAATGAACTCTCAGACAAATATAATTAAATAGGAATGCAGGGACAAGGGTGTGCAGCTCTCAGACCCAAGATCAATGAAAAGTGTTGTGCAAATACAAAGACATTGTTGACAAATCCTCTGTTCTGATTTGTACCTCAAGCTTTTTATCCTTTACAAACCCTTCCTCATCCTTACATTGCTATATTAATGAAGCATAGCCTTGAGTTCTCCTGGACAGTGATTTCTGGTCATTTCTGTTTCTGGTTTGTTTTGTGGTGGGGGTTTTTTCCCCCCAAATGACCTTGAATAAACTTCAGGATTAAATGAGCCAGAATTCTCTTCCCTGTCTCCAACACTGTAGTTATTAATCTTATCAACATGGCTTGATAACCTCAGGGTAACTATTTATAGTTTAAGTTTAGACCATGATTCAACTTGGAGGTCACCATATAAATAAGGGGTGCTGTGTGTGCCCATGTATGCATGCACGTATTCAGGAAGCTGTGAAATTCATATGACCTTCAGTGCAGTTTTTACATGCTGAAGCACTACCAAAACCTCCTCTCTTTTTTCCTTAATTTAGTCTTCGAATATTCATTCAGCCTTTGGAATTACTTGCTGATGAGGTCTGATAGCATTTAATTTCTCTGGGCCTCTGGCTCCTCATCTGTAAGGGGCAGGGATGAAGAGCTTTCCTTTTCTGCATCACGTACTTGAGCATTTGTGGACTGAACCAGTTATTGAGCAGTTGGGACTTATTACTGCGATTCAATGGGCTACTGACTAAGAGGGAGGATTAGTTCATGAGGCTGCTGGAAACGAAGGTAAAGATTTCTTTCCAAAGATGCACAATTAAACCCAGCAGTTTCCTATGAAGAGAAACTAAGGGAAGCACCTTTAACATATGTGCAGAGAACACAACTTCCCCGTATATTGTATGATTCACGAGTCCCTGTTGCAAGAAGTTCTCCCCCACTGCAGACCAATAAGTTTGGTATCAGCTTGCACATCTCCTGAAATATACTACGTAAAATTAATACATGCTGTCTTCATTATTATGACTTGCAATTGATCCTAGTTTATTTATAGCATATGAAAATAAAATGCTGTGGACTGTGTCCTATGTGTACTTACTTGCAAAGGTTTTTATTAGTGCAAAGAATCTAGCAGTTAAAGAAGCCTTGGGTACATTTCCTTCAGGGAAAAAATAATCGTATGTTTTATTCCCTTCTAAACCTAACTCTTGCACTCCATTCTCACTGTAAATTGATATGACAGACATGATCTGAAACACTGTCAGAGCAGCTGCCATATTGTGCTGACTTCCAGCAATAAACGTTCACCTGAAACATGGTCCAAAGCCTTGAACTTGAAAAGACCACAGGAAGAAAAGAAGAATTAGGAAACCTGCAGTGATAGCAGAAAGGGGGAATAAATCTCACATAACATAGGAGGAGAAAAAATTTCCAGTGTCCACTTCTTGCTTTTTGTAGCAATTAGGTCTTAACCTCTTTTGTAAGCTCCTCTAGTTTTACCACCCTTACTGTGCTACTCATGCAGTCACTATTTTCTGATTCACTTTTACCTTGCACAACCTGTAACAGAGCAGTAACTAAACATCTGCAAAGCTAACCCTGCTGTCACGTCAAACTCCTTGTAGTGAGGACATCTGAGGTGCTGAAGCATGGCCAAAGATGGACAGCAAAGCTGGGGAAGGGTCTAGAGCACAAGTCCTTTGAGGAGTGGCTGAGGGACCTGGGGTTGTTCAGCCTGGAGAAAAGAAGGCTCTTGACAACTCCCTGAAAGGAGGTTGGAGTCAGGTGGGGTCAGTCTCTTCTACCAAGAAAGAAGCAATAGGACAAGAGGAAACAGCCTCAAGATGTGCCAAGGGAGGTTTAGGTTGGACATAAGGAAAAACATCTTCTCTGCAAGGGCTGTCAAGGCCTGGCCCAGGCTGCCCAGGGCACTGGTGGAGTCCCCATCCCTACAGGGATTTCAAAGCTGTGAAGCTGTGGTGCTGATGGACGCGGTTTAGTGGTGACCTGGCAGTGCTGGGTTAATGGTTGGACTTGGTGATCTTGAAGGTCTCTTCCAACCTAAGTGATTCTGTGATTCTATGGATTGACACTAATCTGAATTTCTTCCATATCAGACTGGGTACTGATTAAGGTCTGCACTTTATATTAAAGTCCTATAGAGATAACACATAGGAAGACAGCTGCTTCAAGGACAGTGTTTGGATTCAATTTTGGGATGGCACTGCTGTTCTGAACTGGAAAGAAGATGGGCTAGATGCAACTGGCCAAGTCAAAGCTTTTTCTTTCCCTTTTCCAGGGAGAAAAGGAACAAGTTTTGTGCTTCTATGATTTAGGGAAAATTTTGCCTTGTCAGTGAGCTACTGATTTTAATTTGTAAATCTGCTGAAATGTACTGGGCTATCCTGAGAAAGAAAAATCAAGTCCTGATCAAGAAGACAGAAATTCCTGAAATACAATTATATTGTGATGTCAGCATTCCTTATCTGCATCACAGCATAATCATTTTGCTACGGATTCCACACCAAAATAAGGATCACCATCCTGAATATGCTAGAACTGCAGGTACTAGAGGTTTCTCAGGGTAGATCCTATCTATTGATCTGATATCTTCTTAAGATTAAAAACTACAAGTCTGAAACTCCCAGCTGAGAGTTAAGAGAAGTGAATAATCCACCCTGCATTAAACAGCTTTGTCCTATGAGTAATTTTCAAATCACAGTGAATTAAGTCTTCCAGACATGACTGGGAAAACGATGCAGCAGCAGATTATGCTTTCAGTGCTGTCTAGAGAAATGCAAGGAAATCTCTAGAAGACATATTTCCTATCAGCTGCAACTTTTAGACAATGGTATTCATGACATGTAGGTCAGGAATTCCATAAATTAAGAGGCCCAAATATATACTTTTCTCCATTATCAGAGACCTAGAGAAATAGAAACCTGCATTTTAAATAGATGTGTGCTGTATTTTACTTTGGATAAAAGAAACAGGAAGAGATGTGGATACAAGGAAGTCTAACTTTTCTCAAAAAGGCAGCTCCACTAAGTTATGCTTTGAGCAACAGTAAGACTACCCAATTCATTTAATCTGACAGCTAATATGGATCTGGTTCATCAAAGAAATTCTACATCTTTTATGGTACCCCACTACTAGGGAGCTTACAAAGCACTCTGACACTCTCGCACAAGAAGCAGCAGCCTATATTATTTTATATTGGTTGCTCTTTTCAAGCAAAAAAAATGTATTTTTTTGTGGGCAAAAATCCACTGTGCTTCCTGTTCAATCTTTTGTTGTCTTTTCATCATTAACACTTAGTAAATTGGATTCATATTATGAACTAAAATCAATAAGTAAAAAAACATACTTAATGCCATAGAATAGATCTGCCTGTGACATCACTGTTCCCTTCTGTATCAGGGTCTTTGATGATGCAAATAATTCTGTTTCATTCCTACCTTTGACAATTGGTAAGTTGTTTCTTCAGCAGCTGAAGAATCCCTAGAGTGAATTATGTTTAGTCTCTGTAACAGACTCTTACAGAGAAAGAGCAACCCCAAACCTAAATCATCGGGGAGGAGCACGATTGGACAGAAGAAAAAGAAGCTTTTGTTTTCATCATGCAGGAAAAACGCATCAGAGAGGAGCAGTCTACTTTTTTAAAAGGAAAAAAAACCAGAAGAAATGGAATGAAGTTTTGCATTTAGCGAAGGTTATACATCTTTCACTACCATGAATATAAATATTCTTTGTTGCATATCTCAGAGCACTTCAGGGTGATTTTGATGAAGGTGAGTAATTGTCTCAATGGTTTTATCTAATACAAGGGCTGCTTCCCCAATTTCTTACATAACAGCTTTGGTATACTATTATCCTGCTCTTCTTGAAAAGGAGAGTCAATCAGACATTAAGAAGCAACCCTTGGAAAAGTAAAAGACTATGTATTCTGACAAAGGAAAGTAAAGAAACAAGCTCTGACCATACAGTGCATTTATAAATATTAATGTTAAAGAAAAAAAACAAAACCAAACCCCACACTGAAAAGCATTCCATAAAATGTCTTCAGTCCTATTTGAGAAAAAGACAGACATCTTACCTCTTTTCCCTAAGGAAATACGGGTATTTAGAAAGAGGTTATGTTTCAAGAGATCTGTCCTGTCATCAACACATTCCGTATTTGATCTCCCGTTTGCTGGCATAATTATGAAAATAGCACATTGAAATCAATGTTGTGTTTCATGCACTTCACTGTGTGTACAAATCAAACCTATTTATTTCAACAGCTAGTCACAATTTACTACCATCACAGTTTACAATCAGGATATGCCCCTCCCTATATTGTTTTATTAGTACTCAACTGCTGTAACCAAGAGTACAGCCAGATTCCAGTGAAACCTGGAGGAAGTCTTTGCTTCTGAGAATGTAAATGGTGTTAAATACAACGCTTCCCCTTTGGAATGCTTTACATCTAAATTCCATCACATATAAAGAAAAGTTTGAAATGCTTTCTGAAATCTGCATTACAAAAGATTGTTGCTCAACTCAAAAGGACTCTGAAGTAATATGGGAGAAGGTTTGCCACAGATGCCCACAGGCAAACCTGAGAGAAACTTAAAATCTGTGTCTAGGGGAGACAGACAGGGATGCAGTTGCTGATGTCATCATGAAGCAGAAATTACATCTAAAGTCATGAAGAACGAAAAACTTGCATTCTTAATATATGATCAGTGCTACCACTTCCTTTAGAAAGATATTTGACAGAATAATTTTTGCTTTTTCTTTTTTTTTTCAGTATTAATGCAAAGATAATGACTGATTAATCATTAGAGAAGAGGAAGAAATTTTGTCTTGTACATCAAGGGTGCTTACTTGAGCCATGATAAAAATCTTTAGGAGATTAAAACAAAAGGTTTTTGCCAGTGTGGGACCCTATGGATCAATAAACCAAGATGGTACTAAAGACAAGGCCCTTCACAAGTACTAACAGGTCATCTGTAGCACAAGACTAGATAATAAGAAGGAATTTCAAACACACAGATATATTTGAATACAGATATATGCTGGGAAAGGAAAAAGGCAGGACAAAGTATGGTCATGGGCTATTTACCTCAAGTTAACAGACTTCTCCCTAGGGTATTCATAACACCTCAGTTAGGATTGTTCTTCCTGCTTTGTCCAGCTTTCTCCCTTACAAAGGATTCCACAAGTTCTAATTGCTGCTTGTTGATAGTGGACAGGCTATGTGAAGGTGGGAACAAGCCCCAGGGAAAAAGGTAAAGTGATAGGATTTGCCAGCCACAAGGGAAAAATGGAAATCAAAATACAAGAAACTCAGCGTGGGTCTGTGCTGTCTCAAGTGAAAGCTAATGAATGGCAACATGTAGAATAAAGTGTTATGTTTGGTGATTTTCTATTATCTCTTCAGAAGTTTAAGGTGGCTCATCCTGTTGTATTTTACAGTAAGTAACTTAGAGTGAGCTGAAACAACCTCAGATTGATAACTGCTCTTTTTGCTAAGTCACGCAGGACAGATAAGGCATCAGAAGCCTAGAAAAATCTCTTCTTTAAGCAAAAAAAAAGAAAAAGCCTTAGGATGCAGCCAGCAGCTTACCCTCAAGTTCCTAGAATATCTGAATGAATAATCAAAAAAAAAGTATCTATGAATATTGTGAATATTTTAATTTACTTTTGAGTATTTATAAACATTCATCAGGAGATGAATGGCAGCTACTAAGTATGCACTGAAAACTTTAAATCACCTCTAATTATGCCTTTTCTCCAACAAAATAGTAGGCTTTAAGGGTAAGAGAAAAGTCCCAAAATTTACACTAGACTCCAATGGTAGCTCTGGCCATCCCATATGGCTCCTATATAAGCTACAAAACTATATTCCACAGTGAACTGCTGTGTGTATATATATATATACACACACACACACACACACCTGATCAGAAAAACATAGCTAGAAAGTTATCACTGGGATCAAAGTGGGGACTCACCCATCCTCACCAGACAGAACCCAGCACCTCAGAAAGAAGAAGACAGGGAGGTCAGACAGGTCCAGATCAACACATCCACAGCATGGAGGCAGCTCTAAAGCCAAGTCAGGAAGTCAGTTCACCAGCCAGGTACAATGAAGGTGACCAGAATCAGACTTACCTCCCTGACAGCCATGGAGAACCACAGGAACAAGGCCAAGCCAGAACCAACAAGACCCTAATCCAGCCACAGAGCAAAAACACAGCCTAACACTCACAACACCTCCCCTCCCAGCTGAGTTTAAGTAGAGCCCTTGGGCCTATGGGCAGGAGAGAAGCTGGGGAGGCCCCAGGTGAGGCTGGTCCATCCCAGGTGAGGCTGGTCCCTCCCAGGTGAGGTGAGGCTGGTCTCTGCAATTAGTGCCATTAAGCTTGTTAGTACCCGCAGACACTACCGTTATGGGCTAGCCTTAGGGCCTAACCACCACTCTTGAGGCTTTCCATCATAAATGTCAGAAGCAGTGTGTGAATGTCCTCTGTCTTGCCCAGTATGTTCTGCTTGAACAACTGACGAGAGGATCCTTATTTACATGTGTACATAAAACCACACGGTGATGATAGGATGAGAATTCAAAACTTTCATGACTAGCTTGGGGAATGCTTTGTAATAGCAGAATGCAATTTAACAAAGTCGAGTGCAAACTTCTGCGTTTCAGTGCGTGATCTAAACCAGGGATCCCAGGCTGCAGGCCATGGAGAAATTGGCACCATGGGACAACGCACAGACCAACCGAGCATGCGGACAGAGGAATGAAGAGACATCTCCCTGAGGTGCATCACCTAGGAAGGCTAACTCCTTGGAATTAGTTAATAAAATGTCTGCTTAATACAGCTGGGTGTTCATAAAATCCCTGACTTCAGATACCCCTTGTAACTCTCAGAGAAGGGTGTTAAAAATAAATTGGGTAATTTGCAATCAGGTAGTAAACAGAAAAATCTGAAGTCTAATGGCTGGTGATTTAATTAACAGGAATATAGAAAGTGCTTAATCCTAGTCTGCTGCAATTTTGGATCTTTTACTACTCAGGAAATTTTCTCTCTGTCTCTCTTAAAAAATAAACCCAGAAAACAACCCCTGCCTGCTGTTAAAATACCTCTGCAGTCACTAACCAGTGCATTTTGGATTGTCTTGCAGAGGCAAATCTGCAAACTCCTTACGTTCTATTTCAGACACCACTATCCGCAGTATATTAATCACAACCACGTCAGCCCATTTGCAATATTTTGCTCAGAGGACATATAAAACTACATTCAAACAAAGCTCAGAAGATGAGCTCAAGGGATTCTTATGGTAAAAACAAGCCTTTAAGTAGAATGAGAAGTGACACATCATGCATTGCAGCAGTTCAATATGCTCCCAGAATACTCTTCAGAAAAAGCAAGGAACAGAATAAACCAGACCATGGGCCAAGGAAGATCTGTTAAAAAATATTACCAGACCATTTAAAACTAAATGACATTTATTTCTATTTTTGCTATCACTCTGTACAATAAAGTGTTTTTTCTAGATCGGTGCCTTCAGTGTCAGTGAGCACAGTCGGGGAACACAGCATGGCTAAATGTCACATCATCTGGAACCTGCAAGGGACTTCGGCTGCAAATTCAGAGCTCTGTGTATTGTGTTCAAACCCAAATTCTCAGCAATGAACTCTTGGGAATCCTTTTGCCATCCTCTTACTTTTGTTTTATCAGTTCCCTAAAGTCAATCCAATTCAGGCACTAAAACATGAAAGATAAGCAAAAAATGACACTTCCACCTTGCGTAAATATATACTATATAGATCACATAAGCAGCATTTCATCTGCTACTCTAAGGAAAATAAAGCATTCTTTTTAATATAGGGAGTATGATATATGGTGTCAAAATTCGTGTCGGTGGTGTGGTGAGGCATGCTGGGAGAGTCAGTAATGCAGATAAGCTGTGGAAAAGTACTGAACCAACAGAAGCAGGAATGAACAAAGTTTCCCATGATGGCTGGTGACTGGTCAAACATGCTCATCATTTGTCTGGCCACGACATTTGTGGCCCAGACAGACCCTTTAAGGACAAGGAGATGAGGTGGAGGTTGGGTGAAGGACGGAACCGGTGAGGAAGGCTACAACCTTCATCGTGGACGATCACCAGAGAGACCATCAGGACAAGGAAAGCATGCGCTAAAGCGGGAACGCCTCTTCCAAAACACTTAATTACAATGACCCTCCCTCTTCTTGGAATAACTATGAATATGGATTAGGATAAAAAGTATAAAAGAGGATCTGTTGGTGTGTCCTGCATGCGTGTTGGTAGAGCGAAGACTCCCCGTGCACCCAGCACTGTTTACTTGCCTTTTATGAACCCCATATAATAAACATAACCGTTACTAGTTAACGGATGGAACCTTTATTCATAACAGGGAGCAACTACTGATTTTGTTCCTACTGGTATAAATGCACCGACTGTCATAGATTTAATGCTGATTTCAAGTGATTTATTGATCTGGGCATTTTATGTTAACACTGACAGGCTTCCAATACAAACCAATGAACAGTCAGATGTCATGTATGTCATTAGAAAATCACTCATTATTTCACACGATTCTGAAGTCTAGTAATAGATTAAAAGACTGGGGAAAGATGCTAATGAAAAACTCTTCTAAAGATGGAAGACTGTTGTTGTATGCTCAAGGCCTTAGGGTTCTTGGGTTTTTAATTTACCCAACAAGAACAGAGTCCTCATATTAAAGGCTAAACCTTACTCAGGGGCTTTTTCTTTGTTTATGTCCTCCAGGACAAAGTAACTCTACTGAAACGCTGTGTTACAAACGCTGCACAATGTCACTGCCATACAGTCTGTAAAAATAATATGAAAAAACGAGATCATCAGCTCATTTCATTCCTTTCCAAGATGATTTGGAGCGATATAAAAAAAGTACTTTATCCTATGTAAAGGAGTGTATTCAATGAGTCTCAAACACACCACTGTAAAGCCAGCAAAAGTAAAACTTGCACATCTCCAGCTCTCCTTACAACTTTACGTATCTACAAACACAGAAAGATTTCTCGGCAGGTCCTAAAGGACAGCTTTACAGCTGAGGAAACTATTGCTAAGAACAGAAAAGTCATCATTTCAGAGTTTACTCCTACTTTTTGATTCCTTAGTTCCAGGAATCACTTCAAGGCACTTGTATCACTAAGATGCACAAAGCTGCTGAGCTGTTAGAGCTCCCGCTGGAGTCAATGGGAGAGAGACCTACTCAGGAAACAAGCAATTTGTGTCTCAAAGTCTGCACCCAAAATTAAAAGGTGACTTTGGTGAGATAGGCCCATTTTCTGTTTTACACTTGTCAGTAAAAACATTATTTCTGGTTTCTAAATGTCTGTATTTTGCATAAAAGAGACTATTCTGCCTGCTGCACACAGGTGTAAACTTTCTTGGAGAGGCTTTATAAACCATCTTACAGAAGGGCATAGACAAGTCAAATTCTAATCTAAGATTTGTTAAAATTTTCTATTTAATTAGTTTTACTCCCTTTTAAGCCTAACACCAAACTATGGCATTTAGGGAGAAGAATAGTTAAAAGCTATGGGAAGTTATGCACTGTCTGTACGCATCTTCATCATCTGCCAATTTATACTTTGAATGCCTCATCCTATTATTTCCTCCAGTGTCTTCTCACTTATTATTAGAATGAAGATAGAGATTTTAAAAGGCCAAAACCATACAGTTGCACTCCTTTCCTCTTGCCACCTGTCTTAGAGTTAATATTGCTTTTTCTTAGATTTCCTTTCCACTAATTTAATTTATTTAGGAGAGGTTTAACATAAAGGACAATGTGGTGGCCAAGAATTTGATGGGAGGACAGAGGGCAGGCTTTGTCTGTGACTGCATGGTGAATGAAAACGGGGGATTAGTATTTTCCAAGTCCCAGATAGAATTGAATTTAAACAAAGCTCTAATAGTCAACCAATTTGAGAGCAAATGAGTCGTTTTGCATTGTGGCTGTTGATGATGGTGCATTGTTTGTTACTGCAACTCCCTCAGCACTTTTGAGTGCTACAAGGCAATCATTGAAACGTTTTTGGGAATTGCTTTATATGGCTGGGAAAGGGGAAGGGGAAAAGTCTGCAAAACAGCAGAACAGAGAGAGCCTGCTGGAATTGACTTAACTTTGAAATTAGCTGCCACGCTGTACAGAGCAGAATGTGTTCAACTGCTTTTTACAGATTATTTTATGCAGATTGTTCTCAGAATTTCTTTCAGTTAAAAACTGAGAGAAAACGCTGAGAGTGCAGCACAGGCTGTAATGCTGTTGGTAAGCCCTGTGAAGGAGATCAATTCTTTTTTCCCCCAAGTTAAGAAATGTTTTGGTGTTTCAAACCAAACAGGAGGACTATACAATTTTTCATTAAAAAAAAAAAGTTTCATCTCTTGTCCACCTCTAAAGCATCTGCTTTTCTGCAGCTATTCCTGTGGTCTCTCAGTGACTCCAGGAGGTGGTCTTCTGTTCAGCATTAACCAGGGTTGTAGGAGGAAAACTCCTAAAATCATTTCCATCAACTCTTGTAATGCTTGTGGGTGAATGACTTGGGGCACGCCTGCAACACACAGTCAAGCACAGCATGGAGATTCCACGCTGATGCATTCACATGGCATTACTTAGTTAGGAGCAGAGCATCATCAAATCTGAAAGGACTCCAGCCACATTTGACATGGCAATGCCAGACCTTGTAAGTTCACTCTTTCATCATTATAGGTTATTTGTTCAGAGGCTGTGCTGAAACCGTACTGCTTCTGGTTCTGAAGCAGCCATGAACATCGCTATCTCAGGGAGGTATGCTGCACACTCTGGTGCACTGTGCAGACACGCCAGCAGTCAGCCTGAACCTTAAACCCTACCTGTAAAACAAGGACAATAGTTTGACCCATAAAACAGAGAGATAGAGTCAGTAATGCATTTTGACAGGATTATAAAGTTTCCCTAGAGCTTGGTATAGCAATGAGGGCCAGATGAGTAACACAGATCTTTGATCACTCATGCAAAACTGCACAATCCTTAAATTTCTTTCCTCAGAGTCAGTGGATGCTTTTGAAAGCATCACAGATTTTCCCCAAGTTCTGAGGTGAGTTAAGGGCAGTGCTGGTGTCAGGTCCCCAAGGGCATGACATCCCTGAACAGCCTCACCTGGGATCTCCTCATCTGCTGCTGATGGGATTGGGGGCTCTATTTCAGGTTGGGTCCAGACCTTCAGCCCTTTCCTGGGCTGTGTGGTGGGGGTGTCTGTTTCCAGTTCTGTCTGAACCCCTCAGTCTCACACACCAGCTTTGTCTCCTGCAGCATGTCAGGACTGCCTGAAGGAAGCAAGGTGTGGTCCCCTTGCCATGCCTGAGACTGTTGCAGGGCCCTATCTCCACCTGACTCAGCCCTGCAGGACACCGTTGCTTGGTGAGCGTCCAGCCTGCATGGGCCTCATCCTGGCTCCTGTCTTGAGCCCCTTTTCATTAAATGCTCCAGGCTTGGGGAAAAGTGGCTGGAAAGCACGTGCTGCTAAAGGACCTGGGGCTGTTGGTCGACAGCCATCAGAAGATAAGCCACCGTGTGCCCAGGTGGCCAAGAAGGCCACCAGCATCCTGGCTTGGACCAGCACTAGTGTGGCCAACAGCACTAAGGCAGGGATCGTTCTCCTTTATTTGGCACTGGGGAGGCCACACCTCAAATTCTGGGTTCAGTTTTGGGCCCCTCACTCCAAGAAGGACATTGAGAGGCTGGAGCGTGTCCAGAAGACAACAAAGATGGGGAAAGGTCTAGAGCACAAGTTTTGTGAGGAGGTCTCTTCCAACCAAAACAATTCTGTGGTTCTCTGGGCAGCTAGCCCTTGCTGTTCCCTGACAAACAGTACTAGGATCAAGAAAACCCAGCCCTCCTCCTGTCTGCTCTGATCAAGACGGGACAAATCCTCATCAGGTGCCAAACAGCTACTACAGCATTCTTTGTATTTGCCTGCTTCAACTCAATGTAAACCACTAGCCTTGTGCTTGCTGGACACCTGAATGGCTGAGAAAGTGGTTAATGTGTGTGACACGCAGAGGTAAGATACTGAAGGATTCTAACTCACGGATCTTGATGTCAGCTGAATTAGATGTTAATGCCCTAATTCATATTCTCCATTCTATGAAAGCCAGCATTTTTTTCTTTGTGCAGTTAGAAATGTGGGGAATTTGAGAGACTGACCACGTAGCAAGGAAGACAGCAAACTTGGCATTAGCGTGCTTGGGAGTATATGGAGATAAGGCACTCACAGCCTCCACTTCAGCATCATTCTTGCAATGATCCTGTTGAGTGTTTAACTGGACTGACTCTGCTGTGCTCTAAATACTTTGCACTTACATGGAGTTTTGCATCTTCAAGGTGCTTTCTGGACATAAATTAATTGGTAGCACTTTGATAGCAAGAAAGAGGAAGAGAGAAAGATTAGAAAGATCAAAACTATATCAGCAGCAGTGGATAAACGTGCCACATGTTTTTCTGATTTAGTCTCGAAGATGGTGAGGAACAAGGTAAAACATAACACTGATAAGAAAAGTCTGTCAATCTTTCAGGTTAGTTCTGACTGATACAATCTAGAGGAAGAAGGGTGAGAAGGAACTCTAACATAATTTCTACCATACTCTCATAGAGTACTTTTTGAAAAAGAAGCCAAAGGACTTTTAGTTGATAAAAGTGCTGGGAATTTTATTCTTGGTGACTGAAGACCTCTGTCCACAGGAGAACAGGACATAGAATCACACTGTACTTCACTAACAATAAACTTTCACTTGTGTGTTTTTTTCAGAAGGAATCATAGAATGGTTGAGGTTGGAAGGGACCTCTGGAGATCATCAAGTCCAACTGCCCTGCCAGAGCAGGATCACCCAGGGCAGGCCACACAGGAACATATTCAGGCAGGTTTGGAATCTCTCCTGAGAAAGAGACTACACAACCTCTCTGGGCAGCCTGTTCCAGGCTCCACCACCCTCACAGTAAAGACATTTTTCCTCATGTTGACATGGAACTTTCTGTGTTCCAGTTTGTGACCACTGCCCCTCATCCTATCACAGGGCACCACTGGAAAGAGACTGGCCCCTTCTACTTCACATCCACCCTTCAGATATTTGTAAACATTAATAAGATCCCCTCTCAGTCTTCTCCAAACTAAATATCCCCAGGTCTCTCAGCTTTTCCTTCACTTATTATCCACCAGGACTCCAAAGTCCTCTCTGCCAACAGGACAACCCCTAAGCTGTACTGATGCATGGTGTTATTCCTGCCCAGGTGTGGGACTCTACACTTAACTTTGTTGAACTTCCTTAGGTCCCCCTTTGCCCAGTTCTCCAGCATGTCCAGATTTTGCTGGATGGCAGCACAGCCTTCCAGTGAATCAGCCACTCCTCCCAGTTCAGTGTCATCAGCAAACTTGCTGAGGGTACACTCTATCCCTGCATCCAGGTCATTGATGAAGATGTTGAGTAAGACTGGACCCAGAACTGACCCCTGGGGAACACTGCTACCTGCAGGTCACCAGCTGGACTCTGACCCACTGATCACGACCCTCTGAGCTCTATTGTTCAGCCAGTTCTCAACCCATCTCACCGTTCCCTCTTCTAACTCACACTTCCTGAGCTTACCCACAAGGATGTTAGGGGAGATGGTGTCAAAAGCCTTGCTGAAGTCAAGGTAGACAACATCCACTGCTCCCCCTGCATCTACCCATTCTGTCACAATGTATACATTGCTTATTCATTTTCTGTTTCTTATGAAACTACCAATAACAGTGGCAGGAGATTAGACTGAGACTGTCTAAACACTTTGCATAGTTCACCAGAAATATTTATGATAGTACCAGCTTTCCTTAAATCCAGAGATTTAATCTGCTCTCAATTCCAAATCCATAATCAGGAGGTAAAATTTTGGGTCCATCTATTTATGCTATTTTCTATTGTTACAGGTGGGAGAAGATAAGGGGGTTAGTAGGGAAGATTTACTTGCTAGTTGTTTACCCACACCATGGATATGACTTCTCATAGTGACTATATCTTTTGTTTTAAGAGTATTACCTGTATTTGCATGCACACGTAAACTTTGCAGTAAGTTAAATTTTATGTCAAAAGCAGAGATGTGTACCAGTTCACTTGTGTACAATCAAACCATTACTTGACAGGTTCTAAAACTATCAGGCTTTTGAGTCAAGTTAATTCATATTAATTGCACCAGTGGTTTTAACTGCATCACACCTCGAGGATGCTACTCCGTAACAATCTGATGGAGAACTACTGCCATCAACTCCTAGGGTTCCTACAGTCGTATCTTGCTCTGCCTGGGCTCTCATCTGCTTTGGCGCTAAAACCAGACAGAGTATAGCACCCAGCTACTGCAAGGCTAACTCTTCCCACCCAACTGCTCCGTCTCTCCATCTGGTATTTCATGTCAATTAACAAATTAGAACGTAAGTGACAGACATAGAAATAATAATTACATCCTCTTTTCCCTCTCTCTGGAAGGTCTCAATTAGTTTGTAATGAATATGCATACATTTTAAAAACGCTTTGATCATGTTAGCCAGGTGATCCTTCCAGTATCTCTGCAAGGTAGCAATTTCACTTTGTTTACTCATTTTACGCATCAAGAGACTGCCAAAAGTCAGTAACTTCCCCATGGCCTCCCAGAAGGTGAGGGTAAGTGATATATAGTCTGCAGCAGCACACTTACGCACTGGGGGCTTTATTCTACCTGTGCTAAACTTAATAAGTCTTATTTCCAGGACAGAGGCAGTGGCATTACAATGTGAGGTCGACTCAAAAAACACGTAATCCTTGCCCTTTAAAGAAAGTTTTTCAGTGTTTCTGTATATAGTTCACTATTCTGTGTGGTCTGTCCTTTGCTAGTTCTCTAGCTACCTCTGTGTTTCTTCATTTAAAGCTCCTTGATTGCTTTTTTAAAAAGGAAAGGGAAAAAGGAAAGGGCCAAAGTACGGTGAATTCAGCAATACCAAATGTCTTGTCTTCTCTGCTGTAGCAGCCACTTTGTCTAAGCTAATTCTCATTCTAAGGCAGCAATCTCATCTACTAAATGAGGAGAACGCTTATTTGAAGATGTGCAGGGTGTATGCGTCTTCTCTGAACAAAGGTGAAGAACAGGTTGATGGTAGGAAGATAATCCAGGAGGACTAGACATGTACTCACTGAAAATCACACTTTCAGAGAACTTCCAACGTGGTTCAAGCCTTTCCTTAAACAATCCACTCTAGGATCCCAAATCCAGACACCCCAAAAAAAAAGTTTTTCCTCAGTTCCTTTGCGAAGCTATGTGCACAGAACTGATGTATGGCTGGGGATTCGCTGTAAGAGCAAGCTCCTTTTAGCCTTCTCTATCATGACCCCAGTCCTTGTCACTCTCTGGTTTCTCTGTCAGACAGATTTAGTGCAAGGAACTTCTAATTCTCAGTGAAGAGGCTAGGCATAAACCTTCCCGTTTGTTGCACGACGGAATTACTCTGTTGTAAACGAGCAATGAATAAATGTACTAAAGGAAAGCATCACTTTTTGTGGGTTCGTGTAGTATACAATAAAAAGACATAGTTCCCCAGTTATAAAATCCATCAACGTTTTTCAGCAGTCCCATATTTTTTTAACATGCCTTCACAACTGCGAGCAGCTGCCTCTACATATGTTCCTTGATTTTATGCCCACATTACAACGGCGGCAGAGCACTCCTAGCTGTGCAGGCACATTTTTTATCCACCTGCAGCCTTCTGTTGCCGCAACGATAAATGCGTTTGATGGAAGAGGAATCGAGGCATGGGGGTAATACAGAGTATGTCGCACAAAAGCTCTAATGGAGGTCAGGAGGATTAAATTATAGATGTTTCCTACCCAAACTATGGCACGGTATCCTGTGGAAAGCATTCAGTCAAATATATTCAATCTGGCAGGCCTGCTTTATAAGAAGGCTCATTTATCTTTCATGACAGGGCCACAATTTTATATAGTGGCTTTGATCTGATGTTCTCAAAATTATTCAATGGATTTCCTATAAATGAGACACGATTCTGGGAGAGCTGAAGCACAGCCACCACCAGAAAAGAACTCTGCAAATGCTCTGTAGTGGAGTATGTGGGGATACAGGGATATTCTCTTTCAGTAGTGAGGAATCTGGGGACCCTTCAGTGGTGTTTCTTACTGTAGAGTGTGCTTCTTACTTTAAGAGCCATCAGAACCAGTCATAGCGAAAAGAGGACTTTTTCAGGTCTCATTCACATGTGTTTTTAGTAACTAGACGCAGTATTGACTAGATTGATTCCTTCAAATTTTTGTTGAAGGACAAAAGTTTAGCAGCAGTTGAGGACTAGAAGTGAAGGCACACTGTCATCTGCAGGAGAAAACAGCGGGCAGAACGCAATCAGTTATTGGAATTTAATTTGCATGGTTTGGTAACATCCTTGTTTTTCCTTTTTTAAGGGAACATCTTGAGTAGCCTGTGCAGTTTCACAGACAGGGATGACATGATACATAAATGCAACTAGAAATTATTCTGTCCCGATCTTCCTAATATTTAACAGTTACAAATTAAGTAGGATCAGTTAACAAGAAAACTCTGATCTTTTAAGAGAATGAAGTTAGCATGCCATGCTGTGTCGAAGACAAATACCTGAAAAAGGGATGCCTTCATTTAGGGAAATAACCAGTGTAATTATTTAGTGTGTTATACAAAAGCTGGCTTCAATTCCAGTCCAATTTCAATTACTTCTTCACGTGTTTACAAATCACTGTCATTTCTAGGCCCTAGAGAAAATATGCTGATTTGTATTTCTGGACGACTGTAAACACTAAACACATTTAGTCCTTCATGACTTAATAATATGAACTCCAGTAGGAGCAGGAGGACTTTTCCTGCTGGTGTCTCCAATGATGGCAAATTCAGGGCTTTATACATTTCTTCTGTAAGATAATCAAAATCTAACCTATCTCCTGTAGGAAGTATCTCCTAGTCCAGCCTAAGTTGTATAGCTACCAACGGTTGACAAAGCCAGAAAAAAAGAGAAATGGAGTATTTTTATCGGGCTCTTTGAGCATCAGATAAGTAGACATGCTTCTTAAAATTATTATAATCCCTTCCTTGCATAGAGGGGCAGGAGGAATTGACATTTACTCTACTAACAGAGTAGGCCAAGCCCCTAACAGTTCTTACAGTGGGCATACAACCATTCTATTTTAGCCAGACAGCTTTTGGCAAACTTCATCAGATGCAGGAACAGATGAATTAGGGCAGATCATGCCTGTCACTGGATCCCGTGTGCTACAGGGAGTTAGAACTGTTGGGACGTTAATACTCCGCAGTGCCAGGAGAGCACATACCCTGACATTTTGTATTGCTCCACCTGAGCTGGGTTCCCACATGAATTCTGCATCAACAAAAGCCTGAGTTAGGAATGAGGAACATCAGCACTGCTCTCCTGCACTCTCTTCATTTGCTTAACCTTGTCTGGGGATGCAACAGCAAAAGCTCATCTGAATTTCATATTGGTGACACCTACTAGACTGAAATTACATCTTATCATTGAGTTTGGATGGATAGAGACACAGGGGATGGTACAAAGCATATACAGCAGCAGGAGTTGCTGTAAGCCAAGGAAATTTTCTGCTCTTTATGCTCATGGAATAGAAAATAGCCATATCCCAGCACAGGTCCATTTTGGCAGACCCCTTAAGAAATGTACTTTTTGTCTAACAACTGAGTTCATCCCTCCCTTAGAGAAGCCACATTTTAAGGTATGAATCATGAAAACACATCCAGATGTCTTTGCCAATCTTTGTTGTGTGTTTATCTTAAAAGGAGTTAAGAATAAAATGAATTAAGGGAAGAAAAAAATTGGCAGCACAAGAATCCCATTTAAGTTACTGCATTTGAATCTGATCTGAGCTACATCGTGCAGTAATTAAAGTAGTATTTACAATGCAATAAAGACAGTGCTAATTACTGGCAAATGTGAGTTAGACGATGCTTTTTCTCAGGGAAATTAGTGACGGATCAGGCCAGAGCAATAAATCCTTCAACAACCTCATTTGTTAATTATCTTCATAATCCTCTCACTTGTAGTGATTACCAGATTTATTACCAACAACCAGGAAAGCAGTGTGAGGTGGAAGGACTGAAGCAATCACAGAATGGTTGGGAGTTGGAGGGGACCTCGAGAGACCATCTAGTCCAACCCGTCCCCCCTTCTCCCTGAAGCATGTTTGCTCAGAGCACATTACACAGGATGGCATCCAGGCAGGCTTGGAATTCCTCCAGAGAAGGAGACTCCACAATCTCCCTGGGCAGCCTGGGCCAATGCTTCATCACCCTCACAGGAATGAAGTTTTTCCTGATGTTGAGACGGAAATTCCTGTGTTCCAGCTGGTTCCCATTGCCTCTTGTCACTGGGCACTAGTGAGAAGAGCCTGGATTCATCCTCCCTGCACACACCCTTCAGATATTTAGAGACATTGATAGGTCTCCTCTCAGTCTTCTCCAGGCCCAACAGTCCCAGCTCTCTCAACCCTTCCTCATGGGAGAGATGCTCCAGTCCCTCAGTCATCCTCATTGCCCTCCGCTGGCCCCTCTCCAGTAGCTCCTTGCCTCTCTTGAACTGGGGAGCCCAGAACTGGACACAGTGTCCCAGATGTGGCCTCACCAGGGCAAAACAGAGGGGAGAGATGACCTCCCCTGATCTACCGGCCCCACTCTTCTGAACGCACCCCAGGACCCCATTGGCCTGCTTGGCCACAACAGCCCAGTGTTGGCTCACGGGCAACTGACTGACTGCCAGGGCTCCCAGGCCCTTCTCCCCAGGGCTGCTTTCCAGCAG